>CM034710.1:110341459-110365828 GCA_020142125.1 Phrynosoma platyrhinos
TTTTTTTCTTGGAATGTCCTACATTTTTGCTCCTGTGCAGTTATTAGGACATCTGGTCACCCTGCTCCATCCCCTCACAGGAGGACAAACACGCAGGACATTCGAGACAAATGGAGGACTTAACCAAATAAAAAGCTAAAAACACTCATGAATATAAAGTGCATGCTGCTTAGATGTGCTCAAAATGGAAGACATTTTGGAAATCCTGGACAGAAGGCTGAAATTGAGGATGTGTCCTGGGAAAAGGGGACATCTGGTCACCCTGGTCCAAAAGCCTCCTTCCAAGGCTGACCAGAAGTTCCCTTTTCCAGGACATGTCCTACATTTCAGCCTTCTCTGCAGGAGGAATTCCAAAATGTCCTCCATTTTGAGCATCAGTAAAAAGCATGAATTTACATTTCTATCAGTGTCTATCAGCTTTTATTCAATGAAGTCAATTTTTCTTGAATGTCTTCCATTTTGCGGTGCCTTGTCTTCCTTTGCAGTTAGGACATCGGGTCCATTTCAGCCTTCAGTCCTGGAGGAATTCCAAAATGTTCTCCATTTTGAGCATGACTAATACGTTTATATGACTGTTTTTTATGCTTTTATATTGGGCCATGCCCTACATTTTTCTTGGTGGTCCTACATTTTGCAGTTAGGACACATGCTCATCCTGCTCCTTAACACAACTGGGCAGAAGTGCCGTCTCTATGAGGGGATGGAGCAGGGTGACCAGATGTCCGAAGCGCAAAGGAGGCCATCCCACAACAGGGATGGCACATCACAGTGAGGAAGGAACAGATTTCCTGTCAAAAGAGGAGAGTTGACATAAACACACTTTGGGAGTTTCCAAATATATATGTTAGTCTGTAGAATCGTATATAGAGAGATCTTGTAGCACCTTTGAGACTAACTGAAGGAAAGAAGTTGGCAGCATGAGCTTTTGTAGACTTCAGTCTACTTCCTCAGATGCTCTGGGAGTGTTAGAAAACTATATGCTACAGAGAGCCAGCATGGCATAGTGACTAGGACTCTGGAAATGACCAGGGTTCGAATCCTGGCTCAGCCATAGAAACCTACTGGGTAGCCTTGAGCAAGTCACACCCTCAATCTTAGGGGATGGCCTGGGCATCTGAAGAAACTTGCCAAGAAAATGCCATTATAGGTTGGTCTTATGGTTGCCGTAAGTCAAAAAAGACTTGAAAACACACAAGAATAAATGTGTTACAGATAATGGGTTAAAATGGTGGCAGCATCACAGCCTCCCTTTTGTTCTCCCTAAACTGTAATTTATTCCCTCCTTCCATCATTTTGCTCTCTACTAGGGCTCTGTGACATCGTATAATTCTATAGAATTGACTAGGAACAATGTGTTATTTAAAACTCCATGGCTTTTAAACTGAATTCCTATTTCCCCAAGCTTTATTTTTAAAATAAAAAACAGATGAATTTAGGAAAATAAAGTCAGGCCACTGGTCCATCTGCAGAGGCAAAGATGGTATCACAGCGTTTTCACAAACAATGTGAAGGTGCACCTTGTATTAGGGAGGCATTGGTCCAGAAAAAGCTTATACTACACTAAACTGAAGGTGCCACATAAACTCTTGTACTAGTTTTCCTAAAAGAAATATGGTTACTGCTCTGGGGGAAACATTAAAACTATGTTTATCACTTAAACTGGGATGGGGTCATTTCAGCAAGACTGGCTGACAACGGCCTTAAGGGGAGCCAAAAGATGAACAGAATAGAACCAAGTGAAGTGGCCACAAGTCCACTTTACATTTTTAAAAACATTTTTAAATGTAAAACAGTGGCGGAGGTACTGTGATCTATTTAGAAGGGGAATCACCTCTCCTGGTGGCTTCTAGGAGAGGCAATCCTTCATCCCGTTTGCCTGAGAAGGTGCAAGTGGGGTTGTGATTCAAACAGCCTTGAGATTGGCAGGAGCAAAGGCATGCAGAACCAAGGCACACTTTATGCACCCCTTGACTTAAGTAGTGGCCTTCAGCGTCTTTCTGTAGTGGCTCAGGATGGACACATTAAACTGATAAAAAAGCAGATACAATGGCTTAAGATTGGGAAGTGTTTTCCAAGCACAGATACTGAGAAGAATTAAATTTGAGTGGTTTAAAACATAATCATAACACCTAAGTCTGCGCTATTTCCATCTTAAATTATGCATATATTAAGATTGTAATCCTGTACCATCTTTATACCAGAGTAAGGATAATTTTGCTCCTCAGTATGCATGCAGGTGATATAAATACACCAATAGCCAAGAGTCTGATTTCTGTGCAGCTATTTCACATTCAACTAAGAAAAGCCATCTACCTACCAAAGTACAATCAGTGAAGCTATTTTGGCAGATAGAACACATCTGGAGGATGCATAGGTCCCAGTAGCTTAACACAAGTCTTCAAAAGCAGGAGCTGAGCTACACAACTCATTGGTTTATTTCCAACTTTTATTTCTCTCTTTTTTATGTTTGATTTAGGATGTTGCCAGCAACATTCTGAAGTCATTTTACACTAAACATTTGCTAACTGGGTTAGAATACTGGAGAGAAACAGGAATACTAGGGTCATCTTGGCTTTCTGAAGACACTTTAGTTTTAAAGCAGCTGCTGCACTGATACTATCAGGTACATGTATTACTTTCTGTAGGGATGAACTGTACAAAACGATGCATAAAAACTGTGAATAGTACTAGTGATGGAGAAATAATTTCTAATGCAAATCATCACTGTTTACCTTGCACGTAATTAAATCATTATTTTCAAGCAATGTTCTAGTAAAGGAACATACTTTCAAATGCTTTAAATTATCTTGTACAGTGCTCCCCAAAAAGGACTGTAGTGTCTAATACACATAGTTCCTTGTAGTTGCTTTGTGGGTTATAAGGAAATTCTGCACTGAAAGCATGCTGTTTATAAAGAATGTTTAATTAAAGAGTTGTAGTACAAGGTTGTCAATAATCACTACAGGAAAACACTATACTGTTGTTGTTCATGTGAAGACAGCTAAAATGGAACCTGTTTGTGTTATTTCTCTTATATAAAGAACTTTTGGGGATGTTGTATGTTGCAAAGACAAACAATGGATTGATACATACCTTTGTTGCAATTTACAAATCTTAGCTATTGTTTCTGAGTTATTTATATATTAATTACAAGTTATGCATTTTGTTAGGGTTATTTATATCATATCAAAATATTTGTATGCTGTACTAGGGCAAAATAATATGTTGTTCATAAAAGACTCTTGTAGAGTGTTAGAAATTGGAACAGAATTGCAGAATTGTGGATTATCCTTAATTGACCTCCTTTGTCTTTAAATCTGAAAGCACAAAAAAAGAGTAACAGATTTTCTTTGACATCACTTCAGGAAGATCCCTTAGGAACAGAGGTATCTGCCTTGGGAACATGATGGATTCAGGTTTTGGTCTCTCATGTTGCAACTGTGGGCCTAAGCAGACTGCCAGAAATACTCAGTGCTAGGGAATCATGGGAACTGTAATTTATTGGGGCACCAGAGCTCTCTGACAGAGAAGGCTCAATGTCCCAGAAAAAAATACAGCTCCCATGATTCCCTAGCACTGAGCCAGGGCAGTGCCTCAATTTAATGTGCACTATTTCTGGCAGTCTGCTTAGGCCTTGAAACACTTTAGAAAAATCACAACACAGGTGTCTTGCATAAGACTTGGAATAACTATTAATAGACCAGACAGGCGCTACTGTTCATTTGAAAGATGGTCAGGGAATAGGAATTCAGTTTGTGCTGAATGGTGTTACACTCCCACTGAAGATGCAGATTCACAATTTAAGTGTATTTATGGACCCAGCTTTAAATTTGGAGACCCAGATTTCTGTGGTGGCCAGAAGTGCCTTTGTACTGGTGCGCCAATTGTGCCCATTCTTAGAGATGACTGATCTGGCCACGGTGATGCATGCTTTAGTTATATCCTATTCAAATTACTGTAATGCATTATACGCAGGGCTGCCTTTGAAGACTAGAAACTTAACTTGGTGCAGCCAGTGTTAATAGGCTGGTTACAGGAATCATACAACTCACCTACTGCAATGTTTCCACTGGCTGACAGTCTGTTTCCAGGCACAACATGGCTTCAGTCCAGCCAAACTGACACTGTATCTCCTAGTATGAAACGACTTGAGTCCTAAGGTCCTCAGAAGAGAAACTTGTTTCAGTCCCACCACCTTCACTGGTATAGTTGATGGAGACCTGAGAAAGGGCCTTCTCAGTGTTTGCCCCTAGGCTCCAGAACTCACTTGCTGGAGAAGCTAGAACAGCCTCCTCCTTGCTGTCCTGTCAGCAGGCAACCTCCCCTTTTAAAAACTCTAATAAGCTTTTAGAACTGAATGTTGTTGTTGTTGTTGTTTAAAAAAGCTTTTAAGAGGCTGCTGAATTGTTTTAATTATATCCCTTTTAAGTATGTTTTAAATTGTTTAATATTGTTAATAAGTTGATTCTTTTTAACGTTGACCTTTAGTATACTTTAACAATATCGTAATAGTCACCTAGAGTCCCATTTCCTCTTCTGAATGAGGAATGAAAACACATCCTTCTAAGTCAGTAGTGGGCCAAGTGCATTCCTCCACATGCTGCTGAACTGCATCCCCCAGTGTTCGTCACCACTTGCTATCCTGGGTACGACTGTAGGACTGTTAGGATTTGCAAACTAACAGTCTCAGGAGAGCCTCATACTGCCGCCCCTCTAATAGATCTACAGGACAAACACAACTAGTGGTCTGCATAACTAGCCTTCTCTTAATCTGAGCATTATAACTCACAGGTCCTTGTGGAGTTAAAGATTCTGCACTCTACAGAAGCACTCAACATAATTCTCAAGTCAATTTAGGAACAAAAGTGCTAAAAATAGTTTTTTTTCTGCTAGAAAACGGAGAGAATCTGCTTTGAGGGGTGTAACAGATATGTAGATAAAAGGACTGCCTATTATTTTAGCAATGTTTAATCTCCATAAATGCAATCCTGAAGTGAATAGTTCTCTTTTTCTGTAAAGTGACTGTTATTTTCATTAGATTACTAGTATAAATATAGACACACTGTAGTCCTTTTGTATCATTCTTGGGAAGGTCAGGCTGCGTGATCCATATTCTGCTTTTGCTGTAACATAGCAAAGGATGGATGATACTGCCAAAGCTAAACCAGCAAATAAGTCAATGCTGTCTCTCTGTCTGTCTCTTACTTACCAGGTAACCTATCTGAAGGATTTGGCTGTAGTCCTACATATACTTGCCATAAAGGAAGCACAGTTAAACTAAATGGTGCTTATTTCTGAGCAGTATAAGCATTGGTGATTTACACCTAAGATTATTTTACCAATATGCACTGGCCAGCCTATCCATGGTTGTAATCTCTGTCAGTTGTATATGTGCAGTGCTGCACAAGTGGCCAACAACTATTTAACAGGCCAATACTAACAATGTTTTGTGTCCAGATTAAGATATCCTTATCTCACTGATTTTAATGTGAAGTTTAATAACCAACATAGAAGTATGCCCTACTGATTTTAGTGGAGATTAGATTCCTAAAAAAATTATTTGTTTTTGTTTTTATTCTGTAAAGAGCTGTGCACATTATACTGTATAACAACTATCATGTCTTACAAATATATTTCTTTCATATGTACTTTTTTTTAACAGTCTAAAAGTCAAAATTCTCTCCCAATTATGTATGATGGACTGTTTTGAGAATGGCATTATCCTCTTCTAGATCAGGTAACTAAGATTAGTTTGAAGCACATTACTTTTATTGACCCATTTAAGAACTATTTATCGCCCATTTCCATGTTACATTTTGCTTTTAAAAATATTCCTACGGTGATTGTGCTCCTTTTTCAGGCAGAGCGTTTCTTTATTATTTCAGTTAACATACAAGAATTTGTACAGCTATAGAATGTTAACCTACAGATCTTTTCATCTAGAGCAGGGGTAGGCAACCTAAGGCCCGGGGGTCGGATGTGATGCCGCCCGCCATGATGATATTGATTATTGTTATTACTTGTTCTTGGGGTTTTCGTGGCAAAATCTCCACAGGGGTTTTGCCATGGCTTTTCTGGGGCTGAGAGAGAGTGCATGCATATTTATTTATTTATTTATTTATTTTTGGTGCTTCGCCCCTCCCCCCATTGTTTTGAGGGACAACAACCCAGCCCCCAGCTCAAAAAGGTTGCCTACCCCCGATTTAGAGAATTTGCTTGCAGTGGAAAATTAGAAACCTTATGTATCTAATGATGATGAATATACATATACATCATCATGTTCTTCATATTTTTATTTTTTTAAAAAAAACTTTAAAATTACAACCCAGTTACTTGTAAAGCACACACTCATCAAAATTTATTTTTATAGTATTATAGGGATTGGGAATGTTCAGGCTTCCAGATGTTAGACTGAAACTTCCATAGTCCTAGCCAACTTAGTTAATACTGAGCTATGATGGGAGTAGCAATTTGACATTTGATATACCATACATTCCCCATTATTGGTATGCTATCTTAAAACAAGTTTCTTGCCTTTTCAGTACATTTCTATGCTATTGTGAAAGCTAGAGGATTTTTTTTAACATAAAGAGATAATTACTATTACTACTTTGTTGTGGGGTGCCTTCAAGTAACTTCCAACTCATGGTAACCCTAAGGCTATCATGGGGTTTCCTTGCCAAGACTTGTTCAGCGTGGAGTAGCCTTTGCATGTGACTTGCTCATGCTTATCCACTGGATTTCATGGCCAAGAAGGGAATTGAACCTTGGTCTCCATAATTGTACTTCAACACTCAAACCACTACGCCATGCTGGCTCCATTACTACTACTACTACTACTAGCTTCTCCTAATAAGATCTTATTTTTGCAATAATAGTAGTAGTAGTAATACTATTACTACACCTACAATTATTATTGTTATTGCAGATGTATTATGTTCTCATTAGGAGAAGCTAGCTGTACATTATTGTAGAGACAAATGCATTTTCTGGTCAACTGAAAATTTTCTCACAATAATCCAAAATAGTTTTAACTAGCAGGGCAACCTTTTCCCCAAGAAACACACAAAAAATGTCAAAAGTGGTGGCCTTAATGTATTTTCCAAATGGACATATAGCCAGATAATCATCTTCAAATTCCACTTCACAGTAAAAAGATCATGATGTTTATCATAGAAATGTCTTCTTATTAATTGCAGTTACATTCAATTTTCTTTCATCATAAAACTTAATGGAACACATGCACAATTATGTGATGTCTGTCCAAACACTGAATACACACAACCTAAAATTAGCAAGCTGCACAGGCCTTTCAGACTATGAACCCAATATTTGTGCTTGGGAGGAATTAACATCAAGGAAAGAGGGGAAATTATATTAGAAAGAAAAAACATTGAAATAAATGGGACTCTGACTCTAACATTTTTATACATAAAAATATATGGTCAAGTATGAATTGGAAGTGTAGTTTCTAGACACCTACAAAATTTCTTAGAATCCTCAATGTAAATTCTCTGATTGCTGGAACAGTATTGGATTCAGAAGAAAAAGTAACAAGCATTAGGCATCTCATGATATTTTATCTGGTATGCAGGTTTGTAATTTTTAAAAGAAGTCAATCAGATTCACATTACGGAATTTTGGTTGTGGCTGCTACCTTATAATTATTTTTGGAAAAGCTTAAGAGAATACAAATCATTGTATATTAGGCACAGAAGTATTCAAAGGCACTGAACATGTTCCTTTGTAAGAATCTCGCCTTCCCACAGGATTCCAAGTCCATATCATCAGTGCATATTCTCTTACTACTGTGTGCAGCAGGCAAAATCCAACTAGGAAGCAGTTATATGTTCATATTATATCTGAACTAAGGCTCTTGATTTATTATTTGCTCAGGCATAAAAAGTATAAAGCCAAAAGGTATAGCTAGTTTCCAGTTCCTAGAATATTTGGAAGTCCCATTCAAGTTCCTGAACAGCTTGGGAGTCTAGTTTGGACATAATGTTAAACTGTTGGTTCCCAGTGAGTTTCTGGGAGTTTTTTAGCTGTATTTGCTGGATGCAAAAGATAAGCAAGAACAGTCAGGTAGCATGCAGAAGCACACAGCTTGTCAACAGCAAACCAAAATTTTGGCTTCTTATGTGTGATTTGTTGTTGTGTGCCTTCCAGTCATTTCTGACTTACGGTGACACAAAAACAAATCTATCACAGGGTTTTCTTGACAAGGTTTCTTCAGAAGGGCTTTGCCCTTGCTTTCCTATGAAGCTGAGAGAGTGTAACTTGTCTAGGGCCACCCAGTAGATTTTTATGGCTAAATGGGGATTGAAACCCTAGTCTCCAGAGTCATAGTCCAATACTCAAAACACTACACCATGCTGGCTCTACATCCAGTGTTTCTGAATACAAGCTGCTGAAAATACTTGTTAACTCTACTGTTGATCAACTGTGTATTAGATTGATTCATAGTCTACTCTAATGGGATATTTTTATGCAAGAAAGTATTACATTATGGTTGTAATATAGCAACTATAAGAGAGACTTGAGTAAGGATTAGCCTCCTGCTGAGTTTGCAAGATAAACAAAAAGGGGATCCTCACATCTAACAGCTCTCCTGTGTAGGGTATCTGCCTGCCATGTCCACTTTGAGGACTCTTAATTCTGAACCTTATCTCCCTTCCAGATATTAATATTTTCCCCAACTGACACGCAAGTTTGTGGTTACTAAGCGATCACCTGTTTTGCTGTTTTTGGTCTCTTCTTGGGTTTCCTTCTCCAAAACTTTGGGAATCAGCACATGTCAATGCCAACTTTTATTTATAAAAGACCCCTTTTTTCTTTGTTTCTCAGGTACTTTATTTCATCAGCTGTGTTTACTATTGGAGTAACAAGGGAAGAGTAAAAAAAAAAAAAAAAAAAGGGGGGAGGAAAATATTTGCTGATGTTTTACCTTGAGCTACAAAAGGGGTTTCTACCCTCTATAGATATTCTGAATTATTATCTTTTAAATGGCTCAGTTCTGATTGCATGAAGATAGCAGTGTCATGATCTGTATAGACTGATGTGAAAGAGACAGCAGTTTCTCTCATTTTGTTCCTTACACATTCTTAATGTTACCTGATATAATGAGAGAATATTCAGTTGTTAGAGCCTTCCTGTCATCTAAAAATACTGTTACAGATAAATTTTAAGTGCTTAGGGAAAATATTTTGTTGTTTCTAACCTAGCTGACAGATTTATTCAGAGATTTTCTAAACATGTAATATTTCCTTTAGCTTTTTCTCATTTACTTCTCAGTTAGGTGGGCCTATTCTCAGAATAATTCACTTTTATGGTGTTCAGCAACTCTGAACATTTCAACTGGGAATCCCTTCTCTCCACAACTAGACAGGCTGGCAAGGGCTTATATGAAACTGGAGGCCAACACCATATGGAAAGCCACATGCTCCCAACCCCCAGTTTCTGCCAGGATGATAGAAGTTTGAGAAATTACTTTTGTCTCTGCACTTACAGCCTCCTGATAATTTTTTAAAAATGGCTAGAGTTGTCTGTCTAGGCAGAAATCTAAAGGGTTGTTCAACATTCTTCAACATTCCACCTCACTTACTTATATAACCAGGATTCTGGAATTTGGATTTTTAATGGCAAAGAATAAGGTGGTGACTAATTAGAATGGTAGAAATAAGGCTAATAAGTGCATAGGGAACCAAACAGTAAGTCAAAACTGATGCACACCAGTGGCACTGCAACATGAAAATATTACGTGCCCTGAACAATGAAGGCTTTCTGCAAACACCATTCATTTCCTAATATTTCTTCATAGTTGGATTCTCTCTCTTTTTAAAATTGAGATCCTGAAGAAGGCATACGCTAAAGATCCCCACTGCTGCACAAAAATCTATGCTTATGGATGCATGGGGGGAAATATAATGTAGTGCCTTATATAGAATGTTTACTTGAAATTAAAATACTTGAACATCTCACTCTTATTTTAACTTATTTCCTTAAGAAAAACCACTGGAGGATCTTACTATGAACAGATGGGTTACACTATTTCTACATTTTCAACCATCTTGAAACCAATACAAAATTATTCACAGTAGTTAGGCAGAAGCTGGCTATAAAGACTCTTACGAGTTATATCATATAACCAAATGGTTAAGAAATGAAATATCAAAACACCATCCAGTTTTGATAAGTAAAATTGACTAAGAAAATGTATCCTTACTATTTTTGTTGTTAACTGCCTTCGCGTTGGCTAACTTCACATAGGTCTCGACCCATGGCAACCCTATGGATGAGACATCTTCAGGCGCCCCTGTCCTCTACTGTTCTGCCCAGCTCCTGCAAACTCTTATTGGTGGTCTCTTTAATAAAGTCCATCCATCTAGCATGTGGCCTTCCTCTCTTTCTACTTCCCTCCACCTTTCCTAACATTGTCTTTTCCAACAATTCATGCCTTCTCGTGATTGTGTCCAAAGTACGATAGTCTAAGTCTATATAGTACAAAATTCAAATGGTCCTTCCTCATATGGAAGAACCACACAGGACTCAAGATCCTATGCATCCCCTCCATCCATCTTTGTATGTTTGTAGTCTGTATATGGAGACACGCACTAGAGCAGCCTATGGAGTAGGTGGTGTACACATGCCGGCCACAGGGATCCAATAGCTTCAATGAATGGAAAGTCTAATACTGCAATTCTGCATACACTTACCTGGCAAGAACTACCGAATGCAGTGTGGCTTACTTCTGAGTAGACATTTATAGGCCTGCACTGTAAGGCTCTTCAAATAGTGAAAAGAGTTATAATGGAAACATATTAATAGGATCAAAGTGAACAGAACTGCAATTTATTTTCTCATAATTTAAGTGTACCTCACTTATATTTCAGTATCATCAACCAAAAGACCACAGAACACAAACCAATGCCACAGGTGCCACTTAATCCTCTGGCTAGTAAATGCTGAGGAATATGCATCTATAATTTGCCTTTTACATTTACTTAACAACAGGGATGGGTAAAGTATTGACCTCCCATATGCTGTTAGACTGCATTCCCAGTATTTCTCAATAATGCCTATTTTGCCTAGTTTTGACAAGACCTTCTGCAGTCCAACAACAACTGAAGGACCACACTTTGGCCACCTCTACTCTAAATTATCTGTGATTAGACATTTAAAACACAGGACAACTAAGTTTATTGTCACTGTATATTGCATGGATCTTGCTAGATGCAAAATGCCTTATTTTCTCAAGCATTCTCTGAATTCTGGCTTGTATCAGTTTGGACCATAAACACTCACCATTATCCAGAACCAGTCCTTCTTCAAAATCAGTAGCAAACATAATTGTAGTTCCTCACCAGCAGGATGATATGACGAAACAGTAGTTTTATTAAAACAACAACAACTGAACAATTTTAGATTAACAGGAACACAGTAGGTACTTTAGACTACACATACACACTCATTTTATACTGTATCATATACACTCATTTAAAAATGTCTGTGTTAAACTAGTGTTTTCCAAAACATACTTAAAGTTATCTTTTGAATCTGTTTCTGATACTATTATGCTCTTTATTGAATGTCAAGTTGCTAAGTCTTCTGATATCTTGCTGCCTCTCTTTTTTTGACTGTTTCTTCTTACATGGCTTTTCCCACTGTGTTATTCTGCATAACTACAATCACTCTGGAGTCCTATGTCACTTTGCCTTACTCATATCTTGTCATGTTAGTGAGGCACCCCCCTCCTAGGTGACTAACTATTCAAGAAAATCCAGCTTCTTTCAGACTCATTTCTGAATACCCCTAGCTTCTTATCAGCTCATGCACTGCACTAACAAGCTTTCTTACCTATTTTTATTGTTTATTCAGTCTGACAATTTCACCTTTAATTATTTTCTATTGTATAAATTACATTCTGCAGAGAAGCTAGTACAACCCAGCACAGTGTAAATAAAACAAAAGGGTGGAGAGTAGCTTTTGGGGACTTACTTTCAAAATATGTCTTAGGTACCTAATAATGTATATTATTAAATTGGGTGCATGTACATCTTGTTGTGTGCCTTCAAGTTATTTCTGACAGAGACCTTAAGACAACACCATCATGGGGGTTTCTTGGCAAGACTTGTTCAGAGAGGAGTTCGCCTTTGTCTTCCTATAAGTCTGAAAGAGTATGACTTGCCCAAGGTCACCTAGTGGGTTTCCATGGCTTAACAAGGACTCAAATCCTCCAGGGTTGTAGTCCAATGCTCAAACCACTACACCACACTTGCTTTCCCATGTGTGTATATGTGCACACACCTTTAAGCCACCTGTCAGCTTATATGGCTGAACAGGGAGTTGAACCCTGGTCTCCAGGGATGTAGCCCAGAGCTCAAACCACTATACCACACTTGCTCTTCTGTGTGAGTGTGTATGCACACACCTTCAAGTTGCCTGTTGACTTATGGATGAATTTCATAGTTTTCTTATGCAAGGAATACTCAGAGGTGGTTTTGCCAGTTCCTTCCTCTGAAATACAACCTACAGCACCTGGTATTCATTGGTGGTCTCCCATCCAATTACTAACCAGGGCTGAGCCTGTTTAACTTCCAAGATCAGGTAAGATCTTGTGTTTTTAAGGCATTTAGGCCCATATGTACATAAGTAACATTTTTTTTCAGATACCATGACAGCTAGGTACAGCTTTGCAAACACAGCCTATGCCACCTGATCTTTGGCAACTATTGCACCCAACCTTTAGCTATACAGTTGGCTCTCCACATTTGTGGCTTTGACTTTTGCAGATTTGATTATTTGCGGTTTTGATTAATTTGTTCTCTCTAGGACCTCCAGTGCAATTCTGCCAGAAGCTGTGCTGGAGAATTAAGGTTACTAGAGAAAACACTTCTTTAGGCATTTGTAGGTCCTCCGGTGTGATTCATGATCAATTTCTGATGGATATTGACCATAGAGTTGCACTGGAGGACCTGGAGATTCCTAGAGGTCTCCTCTCAGGTAAAAATAGTTGTTTTCTATTTGGGGTTTTTCCACATTCACAGGGGTCCTTCAGCCCCTAACCCCAGCAAATGTGGAGGGATCACTGTACATCATTTTGAGATTAGGAGCGGCCCTACTTATTGTATTTTAATACTAATTCATATTAAAAGAGGTACAGCCATGAAGTTTTGATATATCCTGCATAATAACCTGGCTATGCCTAATTTAATTCCATTTGTTATACAGGCTTGTAAACTACAAACATTGGGCTGCCTTATGTCACTGGTCAGTACATGGCTAGACAAGTCTCAGGTCTATATTGAGCTGCCTTATTTCACTGGTCAGTACATGGCTAGACTGATCAGTTTCAGGTCTGATCAGCCTAAGATGGTGGGAACTGAACCTCTGATTTTTACATATGCAGAAACTATACTCTCAGGGTGAGCAAACATCCTCCTTTTCCAGGACATGCCCTCCATTTCAATCTTCTGTCCAGGAGGAATTTCAAACCATCCTCCATTTTGAGCATGACTAAGAAGCATGAATTTATATTTAGATTTGTGTTTTTAGCTTTCATTTTGCAAGGTCCTACATTTTTCTCAAATTCTTACATTTTGTGGTGCCTTGTCCTCCTTTGTGGTTAGGACATGTGGTCACCCTGTATGCTGTGTTACTACATTGATGATATTTCCTGTATATTGCTCTGACCTATTTGAAGGGAAAAGGGAACACAGGTGTAACAAATTGCAAAAATGTACCTTACTGCACACTTCATTGTGACTAATTGTATATGGAGACTTTCCTAGCAGGATGGAGGGGGTGGAGAGAACAATCTCTACTTAAACATGAACAACAGCTGATCCACTAGGGCCAGTCATGATGCATTCATACGCCTCTTTTATAGATGCATGTACAAGGCGCTAAGAACTGCACCCATGTATCAAGGTGCCTGCAACACTGTATGGCGCAATCATGTGCTGCACTGCCACATTACTGAGATGGAGGCTGCATGAGTTGCATTCTTAGATCTGCAAGAGAACATCCATGTCTGGCCTTTTCAAACAACCATTGTTAATACACAGTGGGGCCCATAACCAGTGAAAGCATTTTAAGCTGCTCATATGCCCCTAGCTAAATTATTATTTTACTTGGATCCAAATGTGAAAATGTTTAGTAAGCCATTTCTACATCTACAAAGAGATGACCTTTACTGAACAATTTTACTTTGAACCCTTTAAATAGATGCTGCAGCATCCAACTTCTTGTAAAGACATTTTGTTTCAAGTACACGAAAGAATTATCTCAGAGTACAGGCTAGAAATATTTCTGGTACAATACACAAAGCAACAACGTCCTCTACAATCCTTGTGTTCACATGCATGTGCCATAGAATTATATAAATAAATTACTCATACAAAAGGCTTCATAGTACTAGTCTGAGGAATTCCTAAAAGCAGAAAAAATAAACATTCCTTCACAATACTTTAATAGATTCCTTAACCTGTTGCATTTTCTAGGACATTTTTGGTAATTTCAAAACTATGCGTTTATAAGGGAAGTCGTTTTATTTAATAATTTTAGCATGTGCAGCTACATCTTCCTAGCCATTTTTGCATCACATCAATTAATTTTTTTTATTTATATATGAATACAGATTATTTGTAGGGAAAACTATACATCTGTGCATTTAGTAAGTGTGTTTGTGGTTATACACACACACACACACACACACACACACACCCCAAACATGGAAGCCTTCTTGGCAATTTGCATGAATGCTTGTGTAATACTTGCAAAGTTTCATTTTTACATGCATACCAATAAATCTCAATTAAAGCATGACCATCTACAAAATACCCCTAAATACACAAGATTTTAAAAAAAGGGCCCAACCCACACATTTTGGTTCATCTACCAACCCTTTTTAAAAAGAACTCGTAAGCAAGGGGAAAAAAGCTTTTTCACTCAGCTATCAATTTTAAAAAATCTATATACTACACTAAAACTATGTATGTATGTGCGTACATATGTATACACAGAGAGAGAGAGAGAAACAGTTCACAGAAAATATGTAATTGGATTATTTTAAAAATCCTTTTTAGAGTAGGGGTGAAGATATTACTAAAGACTAGCATAGTTCTTCACATACCTTAAGAGATTTTTCTTTCAAAGGAAGAGGGAAAAATCTGAACCCTACCTTTAGCCTCAGAGAACAACAAAGGACTGTGACGACACGTCTGTTATGGTGTACACTGTACAGTGTACTTGAGGTACATAGATGGAAGTACACAATAGATCTATATACACACACACACACAATATAAGATGTGTGATGAGATTATATGTTATATTTCGATGGGGGGGGGAGGAGGAGATGATCTCAAATCTTGCCCCACCTTTCTTTGCCCCCCTCCCTCTTTTCTTGGTGAAACGAACATAAAATTGTTTAGGAGCACCACAGCGCCACCAACACAGATCAATACAAAACAAAACAAAAAAAGATTTCCCACCGTGTGCAAAAAAAAAAAAAAAAAACCAACCCCAAAACCCTATAAAAATGCCCCAAATTACAAAATGTCTCCCCAAAAGCACCTTCTCCAAAGAACACGACACCTAGATGAGGTATGCTCCTTTCAGATCCTTTACATACAAAGAAGGCTTTAAAAGAAGACTGACCAAAAAAAAAAAAAAAAAGGAGGAGCTGATTGGAGAATTAAAAAGGCCAATGTTTAGTAACAGACATAAACTTAATATCAACCCTGTTATGTCAGCCTCCTCCTCCATTACACCAGGGGCAGCTTCTCTGCTGGCTTCCTTCAAAGCCAGTCCACCCATTCACACCCCCCACAGCCCAATTATTATTTTGTAAAACACATCCATAGCTTAAGAAGCCGCCTTTCTCCCAACAAACAAGAGATCGTGGTCCCTTTTTTTTAAAAAAATATACAATATATATGTATGTATTTTGTCCTGCACACATTTATTCTCAATATCGGAAACTCCAGCTCCACCTTGTCGGTACCTTGAGTTCCTGGTAGCTCCAGAAAAGATCCAAGTACAAGGTCTGCTTCCAGCACATCCACCCTTCCGAAGCCAAATTGGGCTTATTTCTTTCTCATGGTCAAACACAAGAAGGCGACCCTTATGTTGCGATTAGTTAAAATAGGGGTGATTAGTTAAAATAGGTAAGATCCAACCTGGGGGGGGGGGGGGGGGAGAGACCAGCCTACCTTTGATTCACCAACGCGAGGGAGACCTTTTGACGCCACAAAAAAGAAAGAGAGGTCTATTTTTAAAATATCTTAAAGATGAGAAAACTTACCTGGCCAAGCAGCAGACAGCTGCCCCTTCGCCCCGACGGGAACCAAATGGGCTGGACATAGTTCTTCGCTTGCAAAGAGCCACCTCCACGCAGCAAAAGGATCCCCAAATATCTTTTTTTCCTTTTTGTTAGTGGCAAGGGAAAAATAAAAATAATAGCAATAAAAGAAATGGGAAAAACCGGAGACAATGTTTCCCCCTGATCGGGGGTTGGCTTTTCCGAAGGTTTCTGTCTTCTGGGGGCGTTTGGGTAAAGCGGAGAAATAGGCAAAGGGGATTAAAAAGCCAAAGCCAGCAGCAGCAGCAGCAGCAGCAAGAGCAAGAGCAGGAGCCAGAAGACTCTGGGGTTAACAACTTTGTAATGGCAAAGAGGCGTGTTCTGATTGGTTAGGAGGGCAGTGTCCCTACACAGGCTGCACTAGCCCTCCCTCCCTCCCCCCCTTTTTCTTTTCCTTCTGCAGCCTGGGGAAAAAAAATGCAGAAATGCAGTGTGCCATTTTATACAAGGCTCCCCCTCCCTTCTTCTCCTTCTCCTTCTTCTTCTTCCTTCTCCCAAAACACACCCCAATCCAAGCCCCCCAAAAGCCCAGGCTGACCCTACAAAGCGAGAACTGCTCCTGAAAAGATTTCCTAGATTGCTTTAGGTACACAAGCATGCCCTTGGAAAAGGGGGGGGGGAGAAGGAAGAGAAAAGAAAGAAGGAAGGAAGGAAGGAAGCAAAGAAAGAAAAAGGCACATGCACACAGATCATCCACTCCCTTTCACACAAGGGCTGTTTCCCTTTGCAATAGATTTGTTTGTTTGCTTTTAATCAGGATCAAAGATGAAAACGCATCCATCAGCTGCAATTCCTTTTTTTTCTCCCCCATGTCAAGGCAGCTAAGTCCAGTTTTGGAAGAAAATATATTATAGGGAGTTTTCCTGAAGCACCTGAAAAGCCAGTCACGCCTGGAACAAAAAAGAAGAACACATCCATGGCTCGATGGCATTGAAAGACTACTGAAATAGCAAGGGAGGAGAGGCTTTCTTGCTGTCTGTCATCACAAATCGGCATACCTACCGGGGCGCAAATGCTAAGAAATGGGGATTTCAACAGATACCTCCATTGTGGTGGGGCACAGTTATTCCGCAAAGACTGTGTTTTAAAAACCCCTCCTCATTACTGACTGACAGAATTGCTACCATGCTGCCCACAAACAAAATGGCTGTGGCATCTGGGTTTTTTGGATCCTCCCACCATGCCTCCCCAGGCCTCTGGGAAGTGGTCGAAATCCCAAAGAAATCGGGGCTCCAAGTACAAGGCAACAAGGGCCAGGCTTCACACAACATCAGGAAGGCTATGGCTTCTATGAAATGCTGCCCTGCTTCCTTTCAGGGCTTATTATTATTATTATTATTATTATTATTATTATTATTATTATTATTATTATTATACCATGGCTTAAAACGTGCATTGATCACAGGGAGTTTACTTGGCTGTGTAATTTGAACTTCCTGCTTTACATATGTATAAGGGCTTTCACATATCTTGGCAAGCTTTCAAGTTAAGGGTGCTGGGAAATTTGATGCTGCTGTGTATCTTTTTCACTTTGTGAGCTGAGTCAGTTGCTGTATGGGCTGCTTAAAAAAAAAAGTATCCTGGCCTAACAAAGAAAATCCAACAAATAAAATAAAATAAATCCCTGAAAGGTAGCACAGCATTTCATAGCTGGTATATCCAATCTTCCATTCCTCTTTCAGTTTTTGGAAGCATTACGGTAATCATATATGTTAATTACAAGAGTGTTGGCCCTGGATAAATACAATCATTAAACTGACTTTCCAAACAATATGCTATATTTGTAGCTTAATCATTACTGTTGTTTATTTGGGAACAATCTTAAATGTTGAAAGTATGTTGCATGGCTACTAACACCCTCATGCTTCTTTACAATAAGGGAAAATAGATTGTTTATAAAAGTTAAATTGATTTTACACTCTGAAACAATAAATATAAAGACAACTTTTCACATGTTCAGAAACTACAAAGTTCTGAAATTAGTCTATATGTGTGGCTTTAATTTGGCTTCAGGTAAGACAACTTTAATAGGATTCCTCCAAGCAGGCAGCAATCCCCCTTGAAGTCTTACATATCTGAGGATCACAGCTTTATACAACAAGCTACACAAACTACTTTTTAAGTATTTTTGCACTTAAAATTAGTTTAATTCCCCAGCAGCAATAAACTACAAGGGGCCAAACTGATTAAAGGCGTTTCAATGGAACAGACATAAAAGCAAGGGCCTTCTTAGGATTCCATCTAAAAAAAACCAATCTGAAATGGCTGTTTTAGTCCAAGCAAGGTTAACCATGTTTGTGCTACTGTAGTTGAAACTATATTATAGCTACATTTACACTACAGAATTAATGCAGTGTTTTAACATTGCTTTAACTCCTATGGCTCAATGCCATAGAATTCTGGGATTTGTGGTTTTGGGAGATAGTCTTCTCTCTCAGAGAGCTCTGATGCCACAACAAACTACAAAGCCCAGTATTCCATAGCATTGAGCCATGGCAGTCAAAGTGGAGTCAAAATGCATTAATTCTGCAATGTGGCAGCAGCCGTAGTTTCTGTTCAGTGTACCTTGTCCTCACCATGGACAGGTTGTAACCATTTTTATTTTAAAAAGGGCTGAAACTGTAGAGCAGGGGTAGGCAACTTAAGCCCCCCCCCCCGACCTATGGACCGGCCCCAGGCCAGTCCTGATGCTGTCGCCACCCCCCATCCCCACCACCGCCTGTCATGATAATATTGATTATTGTTGTTATTACTTGTTCTTGGGGTTTTCTTGGCAAAATTTCCACAGGGGTTTTGCCATGGCTTTTCTGGGGCTGAGAGAGTGTGCATGCATATGTTTTTAATTTTTTAATTTTTATTATTTATTTATTTATTTATTTATTTTTGGTGCTTCGGCCCCCCCAATTGTCTGAGGGACAGCAACCCGGCCCCCAGCTCATAAAGGTTGCCTACCCCTGCTGTAGAGATAGTGATAGTGGTGTCCCTCTGCCTGGTCACCTAGTACAGGGGTGAGGCTGTTGGGGTGGCAGTGGCAGTGGCCAAAAGGGCACACTCAGCCCTCTCCTTCACTGCTGCAATAGAGGTCTCCTCATGAGGAGGTCACTGCAGCAAAGCCAGGAAGGGTGCGCTTGGGCCTCTACTTTGCTGCCACCACAGAGACCTCCTGCTGCTGCCATGGTGAAACTCGGAGTGACACACTTGGCCCTTTTCACCCACAGCGGAAGGAGGTCCCAATCAGATGTCATCCCTCTTCTGGAGTGTCACCCCATGCCGGTTGCACCCCCTACACCCCTCTAATGACGCCACTGGATAGAGAATATCTGGATTCATTATTTTTGTTGTTGTTAACCACCCTAGGGCCGATCTTGACTAGTGGTGACCCTGTGGATAAGACATCTCCAAGACTCCCTATCCTCCACTATTCTTCTAGGTTCTTGCAGCTTTATATCTGTGACCTCCTTAACTGAGTCCATCCATCTAACATGTGGTCTTCCTCTCTTTCCACTTCCCTCCACTTTTCCTAACATTATTGTCTTTTCTAATAATTAATGCCTTCTCATTATGTGGCCAAAGTACGACAGCCTCAGCTTAGTCATCTTTGCCTCCAGGGAAATTTCAGACTTGATCTGTTCCAGGACCCATTATTTGTTCTTTTTGCTGTCCATGTATGTCCTCAGCACTTTTCTCCAACACCACATCTCAAATGAATTTATTGTCTTTTTGTCCATTTTCTTAACTGTCCAGCTCTCGCATCCACACATGATAATGGGGGATATATTAGCCAGCACCAATATTGCTAACAAAAAAGTAATGCTTTAAGATTAATCTAAGCTTCATTGGGATTGACCACACTGAAGTTTATGACAGCCATCCCTAACAAATGTAAACCTGTCATACAGGAGTACCAATAGCTGCTACATCATACACTCCAATATTGCAGATGAACATTGGAGTGTATGAAAAAGCCAGGCAACATCAGAGTACAGTCAAGATGTCAACATTAATGAGGAAGAACACACAAGCTAAACGAGGCTGCAGCAGTTTGTTTTTGCCTGGGTATCCAAGGAAGAGTAAGATCCCACTCCTTTCTCTTCTCTCTCCACTGCTGAGTTAACTGAATGTAAGAAACTGAAGTACGCTGAAGGCAATGGGAGAAAGTGGGAGGAAAAAAGAGAACACAGGACATTTTAAAAACAGATGAAAAAGTGGGATGACAGACGATTAATCAAGACTGTCCCTACCAAGCTAGGACAGTCAGAGAGCATGCTATGTCAGCTCTGGGATCATCTACTCTCTTGTATTGGTGGGCCCATATGCTGTTTCCCATAAGCCATTTCCTCAGTATATCAGAACCAGGCCACAAGCTACAATAACTAGGATGCCCACTTTCTATTTCTTTTTGGAGTGGAAAAGGGATCTGAATGAGGGCCGTTGTAGGGGTTTCAAATTTCCAGAAGAATTGGTGAGGAGTGTAGGTAGTCCCTACATTCAGCCTACGTACATACATATTCTACAGTCTTAAGGGATGCATAAATGGACATTCGTTAGTTATCCAAACAGGACTGTAGCACAAAATAGATATCATATGGCTTTCAGTAGTTGCAGTTCTTTGGCAGGATGTTCAAGATCAGCTCATGCTGAAGGGATAGATAAGAATGTTTCCACTTTGGAATGCCTGGGAAATTATTCCTTTGTAAATTAGGATGGGATGATCTCCCACCTCCCATTTCCTTCTACTCTATTTAGAGATCAAGAACAGATTATTGATCTTGTCTTGGGGGTGAATTTGGTCATCATCTGGTCCAGGAAACTGTCCTGTCTCAGGGGACACCCAGTTCATTTTGGGGACATGGTGAATAGCAACTGTGATGAAGGAATGCTTCAGTCAGCTAAGAGACATGAGCTAACTTTGCCTTGGATTTTATTGTTTCGTCCCATTTAATGAATCAGCTGGGCTATGGATGGATCACTATTTTCCATATAATATCCATCACATGTGTATGTGACCACAATCCATTGTTTTGGGGACCTGTAATGTCATTTCATTTTGACAGGCACTCAAGCTTTGGTTGGCCTAGAAACTCTGTGGATCAGGTCCCTGGAATCATTACACTCACCATTTAGATGTGTCTTTCTTTAACTAGGTTGTCCTGTATAATGTGCACTTCTGGCTTAACACGTTCAGTGTCCATAACCTCATATGCTTCCATAGAGAACAAAATATAATAATGTCTAACTTTAAAATATTTATAAAATATATGTAATATACAAATTGTTAACCAATATAATTCAAAATTATGGAGAAGACCTAAAAAAATAATCAGTAGGTGCTTCCTGTATTATTGCCACTTTGTCCTCCTTCCCATTTTATTTGAGAAGTGATATTTAATGTTTACAAAGAGCATTTGTGTTGTCGTATCATTCAGTCTTAATATATCTGAGTTGCTCAGAGTTTCAGTGCTATGAGGGGATATCGTAAAGTAATAATTATCACCTGGAAGTTATTATGGTATATTGATGAAATTTTGTCAGTGTCATTATCACCAAGTGACTCTGTCTTTTCTGAAAAATTAAAAATCTGTTGTGGGGTCGCTGATTTGACAACTCATTCATGAAGTGGAAGAGTGCTTTAAGGTGCAATCTGCAGACTTCTACAATAATGGTATTCGGAGGGTCAAGAAATGCTGGGGGAAATGTGTAAATCTGGATGGTGATCACATAGAGGTAAGTTAACAACTACAAATCAAAACAAACTTTCTGTCAATTTTTTTAAAGGTGATAATTAAAAGGTTATGATACCCCCTCGTATAATCTACTCTTCTCCCCCCCCCTTTTTTTTTTTTAATAATCTCTCTCTGTGTCATTCTTTGACTGCATCTTGCTGCAATTTATATTTTGTGAAGGAAAGTTATACAGTATCCAGAAAGAGGAAAGCAATTCCACTCAGGAATGAGTAAACCAAACACTTAATACATTGTGACAACTTATCACCCATACATCATATGAATGGTAACATTCCCAGGCCTGGATCCCCCTGCTATAAAGCTAGGGAGATAGGACTTTCTTAGTGATCTTGGTGGTCTGTGGTCTGAGCAGGGTAGTAGGGCTCATCCAGCAGATCATGGGCTACTGGTGTTCAGTAGAGATGCCTATACTGTTGAACTCTACCCCAGAGATGCATGCTTCTTCCATTTCCCAAGACTGCTACTTCAGAATACTTTTGAGACAGAACATAATTAAAGTCTCTGATCAGTTTTGTTTCTTTATTGTTCCAATGCTGTGCCTATGTGTTTAATTGATGATGGCTTTGGCAGCATTTACTGTACATGCTTGTGTTTATTTGACTATCCAGCCACCGTGCAAGTACTTTGTTGTTGTTAACTGCCCTCAAGTTGACTTCAGCTCATGGTGATCCTGTGGACATCTCCAAGACCCTATGTCTTCAGTCTCTCTGCTCAAGTCCTGCAGACTCAGGTCTGTGTCCTCCCTGATTGAGTCTAAGCATGTGGCATGTGGTCTTCTTCTCTTACTATTGTCTTCCAACTTTCCTAGCATCTTTATCTTTACTAATGATTCATCTTTCCTTGTAATGTGACCAAAGTATGACAGCCTTAGTTTTGTCATCTTGGCTTCCAGAGAGAGTTCAGAGTACAGTCATCCCTCCATTCTCACAGACTTGAGATCTGTAGACTCAAATATTCATGGGGGTGATCTTCTTTAATTTCAATGGGGCTTTTGCCAGTGGGCATGCACCCCATTCAAGCCTATGGGGCTTGAATATTGGTGAGTCTCCATTTTTGCGGTGGGTGGGTGGGTCCGGAACAGATTCCCCATGAAAATGGAGGGACTGCAAATCTGATCTAGTCAGGTACTAGTGGATGGAAAAACAAGTTACAAACATTTGGATTAAATAAAATTACAGTTGCCCCTCTGTTTTTGTGGGGGATCCATTCTGGACCCCCCCCCTGTGAAAATGGAAAACAGCAAATATTTAAGCCCCATAGGCATGAATGGGCCTCTGTTTGCCGCCCACGAATGGGCAAGGGATGTGGACTTCAAGTCCATGAAAATGGAGGTGTGACTTTAAATAAAAATAAATGAATACACATTGTATCAAATAAATAAAAATACCAACTACCTGAATAAGCTGAAATAAAATTCTAAATTTCACTGACTATTACGTATACCTTTTCAAAAAAATTAAAAAGTACATTTGTTTTTAAAAGTCTATTGAGATCTTGAGGGTAGGGAGTGATATAGTTCTATTAGTTAATCAGTTCCTTAGAGTGGAAAAGAAACCCTTAGGATCGCACATTGTTTGAAATGTAATGCAGAGGTCTGTGAGAATAAAGTCCATAGGAATCTGTGATCATTTACCTTATTTCTCAATTAGAATGTTCATGTTGTATTATCAAGAAGCATAGTCTATCAGTAAGTTTTTTTAAATAAATGTTTTCTCTAGTTTCTGTATCCATATACAGACGAATAAAGTGAATGTAGTAAATACATACAGAACACTGAGAATCTGAAATTTTTGAAGGTCCTGACCTCCTTCAGAGTATCCCCTATCTAAACAGATGACAAGCATGAATTTAGCATGTTAACTTCACCTTATTATGAGGGGGCATTGTAAAGTAATAATTATCACCCAGAAGTTATTATGGGAATATTGATGAAATGTTGTCAGTGTCACAATTGGTCCCTAAGTGCATGATGTTGAGAAAATCAGCTCTTTGTGTCCTTTATTTTTGTTACAGGTTGTGCCAGAAGTGACTGAAGTGTAAGATGGAGAAGACTGAGGCATGTAAAGTTCCTGCATTTGAAGGGTAATAGTGCCTGGCAAAATTCATGATGGGATGATGGTAGTTTATGGAAATGATTGCACATCTTATGACACTATTATAAGGTGGAAAAGGAATTTCCAAACTAGTCACATGTCCCTCACAGATGAGCTAAGGCCTGGAAGACCATCATTGATGGATGATGCAGCCACAGTGAAGAAAGTG
>CM034710.1:110378708-110417948 GCA_020142125.1 Phrynosoma platyrhinos
CCCCCCACAGGCCGCGAAAGGTGAGCAGCATGTTTCCCAGACGTCTGGCCTGTTCACGCCCCCCTCCCCCCGTCCAGTGGGTGACCTCAGAACCGCTCCTCTTGGCCCAACCCCTGAGGGTTCAGGTGGTGCCATGTTTTTTTTTTCCCTGGTGCCATCCCTGGACCCCCTCTCAGGCGAGCTGGTGTAGGAGGGTGCTAGTGGGAACGACAATCGTGTAAAAAAAAAAAAAAAGCACGAATGAATGGAATAATGAAATAATTTGCTTCCATAGTGGGAACTACGCATCAGTATGAATTGATTCAGTGACCCGTGGTTAATGCGACTTGCAAACCAGATTAAATGCAAGTGGAAATGAGCCCTCAGTGTCTTACTTGATTGGGAGAACAGCACAATCCTGCCATATATAAACATTGTTTAGCTTTCACTCCCTATGGTAGAAAAAATAGTGTCTAGAATGTAGTGCATAGCTTTGTCACACAGTTCAGTCTCTTCCCTGCCCCACCACAAATCATCTGCTGCTAAAATATGGCTATCTGCTGGGTATCTCCTCTGAAATACTTTCAGCTAATACCTGATCAAACTAGAACCTCTCATCCTTTTGATGCATGTTCTCATGTGATATACAAAATATTTGGTCATATGTGTTAGATGTACTGAGCCATCATTTGAAGGACTGTCAAAGGAGCTGTAACAGTAATTGAAGGACCTCCCTAGCTTGAGGATATCAACATGTTGTACCAGTAATGATTGGATGTCATTAGGATTGACTGCTTTTTTTGGACTGAGGTCTTCCTGGATTGAAACCTCCAGGTTAAGATGATGAGATAATCTACAGTGGTACCAGAGGAATAAAAAAAGTAGATGAAGTGTGAATTAAAAGAAGAAATTGCTTAATAAAATCCCATACAGTTATCTTACCAGCAAACTCTTCTAGCAGCAGGTGCATTGAAACAGATTTGTTGCTGGCATTAAAATCCTTGGAATCAGTCCTGGAGTGCATACACCGTTGCTACATCCAGTGTGTTTTAGAGGAGATTCAGTATATGACATTACACATTTGGGACCCTGTTTAAACTTTGTGAATTTTGCTGGGACTTGGCTGGCAGGTTGGACCTATGCTCCTGCTCCTGCATTCTTTTGTCAGACAGGCTGAGAGAAGAGGTAACAGAAGAAACTTTGTGGGGTGGGGAAGACAATTTGAAGCTGTGTGGGAAATCAACATCTCTGGGGAAGGAAAGGAAGTCGTATCAGGCTGATTATTTGAAAGAGTTCTTCACCTTCCTTGGATTGAGAATCCTTCTTCACTGGTGAGAAATGTGGGGGCCCAGCTGCACCCTCTCTCCTTCAGCGAGCAAAGATTGAAAGTCCTTCTTTACTGGGGTGAAGTTTTTCCCTTTGCACCCAGTCACCTTGGGAGCAGCAACCAAGCAGCCAGTCAAGGAGCAACCAAGAAGCTTCTTGCCCATGAAGATCTTTGTTGCAAGGCTGGCATGAGCCAGAGGCTTCTCAGTTGGTGTTCAGCCAACTGCTTGGTTGCTTTTCCCAAAGTGACTGGGTGCAAAAGGAGAAGACACTGCAGCCTCTCACTCAAGGCTGACACTGGTGAGAGACTTCTCAGTCACTGCTCAGCCAGCTGTTTGGTTGTTGCCTCCAAGATGACTGGGTGCAAAGGGAGCAGTGATTGATAAGCCCTGTGCTCATGTTGGCCTTTGCTGCAAGGCCAACATAGGCGAAAGGTTTCTTGGTCACAGCTCTGCCAGCTGAATAAATACTATTCTAGGCTTTTATATCACTTAGAATTTTAAACTGGCAGATCTGTATGGCTAATTACACACAGTGCCTTCAGAATAAAATCATGCCTCTTCTAAATAACCTACCTCTATCAGAAAAGGCCAGATTTGTCCTATCAGGTGGAAGCTAATTATTTGGTAGATCATCATATAAGCAGCTTATTATTTATTTGAATGTGAATAAAAAACCCTTAGGTAATATGTGTGACCACACTCTTCTTAGTAAACACATGGTGGGTGTTTTACTGTTGCACACCTTACTTTTGGTGAGCTTATTTATACAGTGCAAAAACAGATGACAAATGAGGTAATGACAAGAAGCTTCATACCAGGTCAAAGTGACTTGGTACCAGTCACATGTTACATGACAATACATGACAATATGACAATCACATTGGTAAAAATAGATCTCAACAATTTGCAAGGCATTCTGAATCTCTGCCTTAAAGTCTGCTCATCAGTCATCCCAAAGAACAATATCCACTTGATGTTCCTATAGGTAAAGCAAGTACAAGGCTCTGACAAGTCTAAACAGAGACTTCGACTGCCTTACTCATTTCACATGCCTTCTTTTTTTCCTCGCTCTTGCTTTCTTCAACAATAGGTATCACTGTCATCTCTATAATTAGCTAGCTACATTTTCCTGGATAACAGAACCTATTTGACTGATGGCTAGCCAGAAAGGTAATGTAACTGACTTCCATACCTTTCTACCCTTAGATGTCCTATATTACACTACATCTGCCCTGATACTTTGAGACAAATTAGTTTACCTTTCTTGACCAAGGGGCTGTAGATCCTATCCCTTGATGACAAAAACTGAGAGGTTTCTACTCCAGATATTGTGTGGAAAGCAAAATGGGCATTTTCCACTACATAGATTGGCTTTTACTCTTTTCTTCCCTATGGAAGAACCTCTTTCTAACACTGTCCTTAGTTTCAGTTCTTAGACTTCATGTAAAAATATAGAACTCTCATGCAAACTCTCAAATTCATCAGAGCTCGTATTGACTATACAAAGATCGGAATCTCCTAGAGAAGATAGACCATTGTGGTGTAGTCTGAGACAATGCAGTGAGTTTGAGGGCATGCAGGCTTTTAACAAAACTCATTGAAGTCTTGCTAGGCCTCATGGCCTCCACTATGTAGGTGATCCTTTGTGCCAGTTTGCATAAGGGGATCCTCCTAAATTGGTTCCTTATGATGGAACCAGCCTAAAGCAAATCAGATTTCCCACAAAAAGCTTTAAAACAGCATTATTTCAAGACATTATTTTAGAATATACACAATACGTTCTGAAATAATGCTGTAGGTTTAGTGTGTTAGTATAGGGTGTTATACTGGGACTTCTTGAGAGGTATTGATCCTCTCAAGTTCCTTATGACAACATGCCATAATACTAGATTATTTTGTTTGAAAACCATTTCACTTGTACTCATGACAATAGCTGATTGCACCTTAGCCATATTTGTATGTTAATGATTTCCACATTTCATTTCATCTGCACTAAGAGCCAGCATGGTGTAGTGGGTTGAGCATTAGACACTGGGAGACCAGGTTTCAAATCTTGATTTGACCATGAAAACCCACTGGGTGGCCTTGGGTGAGTCGCACTCTCTCAACCTCAGAGGATGGCAGTGGCAAACCTCCTCTGAACAAATTTGCCAAAAAAAACCCCATGAGTCTTAGGGTCACCATAAGTTGGAAACAACTTGAAGGCACACAAGGATAATGTCATTATTGCTGCCCTATTTCCTATGCCTAATGCTTTGTAATTGGTTCATTGTTAAAAATAAAATAAAAATAAAGCTGTCATAATGCAGTTATGGCAGAACCCCATTGTGGCCTACCCATCACAGCCTAGATGGCATGAAGTGACACGGGAAGAGAAACAACATGTCACCCATGCCATTTTTGATGCACTTTTTCTGTGAAAAAAACTTTTCCTATGAAAAACAAGTCCTTATCACACTAGTAATTATTTTAGGTTGTTCTGTTCAAAATGACCCACCCTGACAATATGGAGGGGTCTGCTTTGCAGAGGGCGACTTGGGGGAGCAGACACCACACCCTCTTTCCTCCATGTGGCTGTGTGGAGGAAAGCCTGACCTCCCAGGACCAGCTGGGCTAGCGAGGCATGGCCTGGGACTGGGAGGGTACTTATAGGCTGGCCCCACATGCCAGCCTCTATTATGAGCCTGGCAGCTGACCAGAACTGCTTCACCCATACTCATTAAGTCAAAATAATATTATTATGGCTTCACAGACCTATTATGCCGTTGCCTAATAATAATAATAATAATAAAGGCAGTAATACTGTGGCAAGTGGTACCACAGGAATGCAGTGGAAAGGTCTTTTAAAAAGACTTCCATGTGGTAAAAGTGTCTGCATAATGACTTCCAAAGGTTCCAACAGGTCAAGATTGTACCACTATAACACCAAATGATATATATGTATATGTATATATAAAATAAATTGAAAAAATCTAATAAAGGTTTCTAGACCAGAACACACACACACACACACACACACACACACAAAAGATTGGGAAACACAGCTCTTCTCTTGGGAACTGTTGTTCTCTCTGCCCAAGCACAAGAAGTATTTAGTCTGAATCTTCTGTATCAGAGATTTCCTTGGGAATACACAAGGGGAAACATTTAGACCACACACACATCAGAATCCATTATCTTTCAATTATGCTGAATGAGACATTTGCACTCAAATTGGTTACTGAAACATAGGAGTTTATCACATGAGGACCTATGTGCTTCCATCCTGAAAATGGTTAAAGCATACACATTCCAGAAAAGCATGCAATGCGTGAATTATTTTCACATGCAGAGCGCAACAATGTGTTAAAAGCATATTACTAATATGAGAAAGTGGGTAGAAAGCACATTTGTTTTTCACACAGATGGGGACAAATCCTGTTAATGTTTGGAAATAACTTTTTTGTGCATGTGCACAGAAGCAGTAGTTGTGTTACTAGAAATCATCCAGAGAAATAAAGAATTTTATTTACACAATTTTCTTTATAAAAAAATATACTGTGCTGCCCTTACTTTCCAAGAAATGGTACTAACCTGAGTAAAAAGAATGGAACATTACCCAAGAAGAAGTTGGAAAGGAAAGATAAAACTTCTCTCTTGCTCTTGCTGATTCCCTGCTTTCCTCACCACTTGATCCTTTCAGAGCCCTTGCTAATGGGGAAGGCTGGAGGAGGAGAGAGTTACGTGAGGGAGAGAAGCAAGCTATTTCTCTGTGTGTGTGTGTGTGTGTGTGTGCCTGCTGATCCTTTAAGAGCCCTGGCTGAAAGATAAAAGGCTGAGTCCCTCTTGGCACAGCAAGGCACAGCAAAAACCCATGGGGAAATCTGGCAACAAGCACAAAAACAGGGAGAAACCCACCAATAGCTTTCACACAGCAATTGTGCAAAGAAAGCGAATTCGTGAATGAAATGGAAATGAAAACATGGTATTTTCCTGAAAACGACTATTCCCTGATTCAAGTCAATTTCTGTTTGGATTGTAAGTGGTTAGCGCACGACATCATCTGAAAACCAATTGCGCAATTGTGCCTAATACTCTGGATAACTCTGGGTTCTGTCCAGTTTAAACTTCCAATTTTTCCCATGTGATAAACTCTATAGTGGGAAAGGAGGTGATTAATGGATAATTTCCAACATGAAAAAATAATTTCCCAATGATTCTACAGCACAATACTGGGAAAGCCACAATGTCAGTTGATAAGGATGAGGCAAAGTCAGGATTAATCCACCACTATAACAGTATAACAGCACTGAGTGATGAGATGTTAAGATTCTCTGGCCTTGGACTAGTCAAGTCTCTTTTAGTGTAACTTACCTTACAGGGTTGTTATTAGGTTAAAGCAGGTAGAAGGAGAGTCATGTATGTTCTTTGATCACATTGGAAGGAAAGCAGGGCATAAATGTGCCCAATTAATAAAATATTTTTTACTGAATAAAAGAAGAAGATGGTCTTATTTGGGAAATGCCCTTGTCCTGATTATTGCAATGGATGCAAACTACAGGAAAAGAGATTCCACCTCAACATTAGGAAGAACTTCTTGACAGTAAGAGCTGTCTGACAGTGGAACACACTCACTTGTAGTGGGGTAGTCGCCTTCTTTAGAGGTTCTTAAACAGGCTGGATGGCCATCTGTTGGGGGTGCTTTGATTGCATGGCAGGGGGGTTGGACTGGATGGCCCTTGAGGTCTCTTCCAATTCTGTGATTCTGTGATTAGATAAAAGGATGGCTTTTGGCTCCAGGCTTGTAATATAAGACAAGTATGAAGGATAGCTGGTGAGACATGACAAAAATTATTTGGAACTTTTCACAGATTGTAAGCACCATGGAAGGTGTGTATGCAAAGGGTGAAGAACCGAAAGAAGAGGGAGAAGAAGAGGAGGAAGAAGAACCTGAAACTTCTGTACGTTTTGTAAATAACATTGTATGCCACTTGAATAGCTGCTATAGAAGTACTGACAACTACAAATTGTCAGTGATTTAGAAGTACATTATTTTAAACATTTTACAGATGATAAATATTTTAATCAGGCTTTGTTCAAAAACTGAGCTTCAGTCTGGATAAGAAGTCTGGAATCCTGGTATTAGTCTTACTAGAATAGACTGATAAAATCAGTTGCTGAATGGCGAATCAAAACATAGTTAAAATGTATTTATTAATTGGATCAATTCTAGTTGAAACTAACAATAGAATCAGGCTAAGGAATGATTGCATACTGTTCGTTCATGACAAGATAAGATTCCTATGGATCTCTGGCATCTCATAAATGAGTAAATGAGTAAAGTAGGTTTTCCCATGGTAAGACTCACCCATTGCATTCCAAGTGTTCCATTTTCCAAATGTTTGTGCTTTATTGTATTATTTTATTTATTGTCAGTGTTTCTACCTTTCCCTCCATGTACTTCCTAGATTGTCTTACAGTTAAACTAAACATATCATAATCTGAAGACAGCCACATTGTAAGAAAGCAGTGCAAAATTAATTAGAAAATGCTGGAAAAATGAAAGCCTGAGAAAATAAAACAAATAAAAAACAAAACAAAACAAAAACTTTATGTTCTTAGGACATCAGAGTAGGCAAGCATCTGTGGAAAAAAGCATCAGAGTGCTACCATCAAAAAGGGCCTTTCTTTAAGATAACTGTTACATTTCAGTGGGATTACTTGGTGAAGGGCCTTTACTGAAGGTCTTACTTAGTGGGTGAAATGGGATTTGTAAAGAGAAACAATCCTGCAGGTATGTTGGTGCCCTGATTTGAAGGCCTTTTAAGAACAATTTAAATTGGTCCCAGAAATGAACTGAGAGCTATCACAGTTAATAAAGCACAGGCATATTATAGGTCCTAAATTACCAACACCGCAACTATAGTTTGAACTACTTTTAGTTTCTGAACTGTCTTCAGATGCAGCTCACACATAATGTATCATTACGTAGAGAGATCTTATAGCACCCTTGAGGCTAACTGAATGAAATAAATTGGCAGCATGAGCTTTCGTAGTCTTCAGTCTACTTCCTCAGATGCATTTGGTGGAGTGGAAGTAGACTGAAGTCTACGAAAGCTCATGCTGCCAATTTATTTATTTCAGTTAGTCTCAAAGGTACTACAAGATCTCTCTATGTACTGATTCTACAGAGTAACATGGATATATCTTTGAATTCTACCATAATGTATCATGTTACTCTAATCTATAGGGTATGTGAGACTATCTCTTTCCAGAAAGGCCTCCTGCTGGCACATAATCCTCAGCTGGTGAAAGATATTCTGTACCATGGAGGCAACCTGAGCTCCAGTAACTGAGCTGCTTCATGTAACATTTCCAGTCTATAAATATGTGTCTTTTGGGAGAACTGACTTGTGTCCAGAAGAGGTGAATAGTACTTGACCAGGCAGATAAACAGCGTGCCAAGAGCAGTGCTGTCATAAGCTTCTGTTTATTAGCCATTATGCTGTTACTTGTCCAAACACTGATTATGGATTTAAACTTTTTTTTAATCGTTAGCTGCATCCACATTGCAGCAATAATCTGGTTTGACACCACTTTAGCTGCCATCGCTTAATGTTATAGAATTCAGGGAATTGTAGTTTGTTGTGGCACCAGAGCTCTCTGACAGAAAAGGCTAAATAACTCAAAACTACAATTCCCAGAATTCTATAGCACTGAGCCGCGTCAGTTAAAGTAGTGTCAAACCAGATTATTACTGCAATGTGAATGCAGCCTAATTCTTCAGATTGGATGAAAAAGATAGTAGTCTGTAGATTGGTAACACTTTACTCCATGTCTTGAGAATGTGGGTTTTTGTTTTGTTTTGTTTCACAAATGTCTAAAAGTATAACATACAAATACAGCCTAAATATCATAGATTGATGCAGTTATAGCTCAGAACCATATTCTAGAAATGGCACTCAAGGAGGAATAGAATGAATGTGGTACCACCAATTTACAACTTGGGCAGCCTGCTAAGGAGGATACTGTGGTTAGTGTTATTAAAAAGTCACTGCCAAGTCTAGGAGAATTCCTAAATCACTGCTAAGTCACATATTTCCAGTCCTCTCAGCACAGATCAAAACTAAAAGGGATGTTTTCAAAAGGGATGTGGAAAAACTGGAGCGTGTCCAAAGGAGGGCAACTAAAATGGTGAAGGGTCTGGAAACCACGCCCTACGAGGAACGACTTAGGGAGCTGGGGATGTTTAGCCTGGAGAAGAGAAGACTGAGAGGTGATATGATAGCTGTGTTTAAATATTTGAAGGGATGTCATATTGAGGAGGGTGCTAGCTTGTTTTCTGCTGCTCCAGAGACTAGGACCAGAAACAATGGATGCAAGCTGCAAGAAAAGAGATTCCACCTCAACATTAGGAGGAACTTCCTGACAGTAAGGGCTGTTCGACAGTGGAACACGCTCCCTCGGAGAGTAGTGGAGTCTTCTTCCTTGGAGGTCTTTAAGCAGCGGCTGGATGGCCATCTGTCAGGGATGCTTTGATTGGGAGTTCCTGCATGGCAGGGGGTTGGACTGGATGGCCCTTGTGGTCTCTTCCAACTCTATGATTCTATGATTCTATGATTCTAAAACCGCTTCAGTGCCATAACATGTCATGAAGTATAATTGAAATAGATCTAAGAATTCAGCCTTGTCCAAAATTACCTTGAGTTGAACTGCAGCTACAAACTCAAAAATAGCAATGGAGTTTCCTAATGCTGTTGTCCTTATTGCTAGTTTCTTTACCACAGCCTCCTTCAAGGTATCTTGGAGTACTCCCCCCTTACAAGGAGTCACACATTTCCTTGACCTAGCTAGTTAGTCCTTCCTCAGATTAAGGGCCTGTGTGTGGATGTGTATTTTCCAAGACAATAAAGCTGTGTTGTGCTTTATTATGATCAGTTCTTTATTCTCAAGGTACATTTTATCTGCCATGTATCTATTCCATCTACATGAAATATCATTGTTCTCCTTGTGTCTAAAAAAAGAGTCATTCTCAGGAATGAAGCTAGCTCACCATACATGTTTGCAGAGCTCTCCAGTTCTTTCTAGACAGGACAGCTTTATTTCTGGGGTACCAAGCTTTTCTTTGTTTCTTTCTTTTCTGATTCTGTAGATTTGAAAGTATCCAATGTCCAAAACACACTGCAGAAATAATCCAGTTTGAGAGTGCTTTAACTGACCTGGCTCAGTGCTAAGCAATTCTGGGAATGGTAGTGTATTGTGGCACCACAGCTCTCTGACAAAGAAAGCCAAAGGCTGGAACAAACTGGCAAGTTATGCCACTTTTTGGGCAGCTTGGGAGCATGGTGTTTACATGCCACACGATCCCAAGTCTCCCAGAAGCTGCCCACCTAGCCAAACATGCAGGGGTGGCTTCAGGATGCTCTGGGGACATGGCGTTTACACACCACATGCCGCTAGAGTGTCCAGAAGCCACCCTGGGGCTGCGCAGGGACCGCCAAAGATAGCCCTTTCCTGGCTTAAATAGGAGCAGATCTTTTCCGCTCCTACTTGGACTGGGTTCAGGATGGATTGGGGGCGTGGCATGTGTTTGCCATGGAGCGAGCAGCTCTGGGGCAGCCTCAATCTGCCCTCTTTGGGACATGGCTAAGTGCCTGTACTGCAGCCACTCACTCATAGACCACAAGGTTGCGAGTTCAATACCAGCCAGGGCTGAGGCTCGACTCAGGCCTGCATCCTTCTGAGGTCGCTAAAATGAGTACCCAGATTGTTGGGGGGCAATCAGCTCACAGTTGTAAACCGCTTAGACATCCCATGCGTGATATGAAGCGGTATATAAATGAAGCTGCTTTGCTTTTACAGTTCCTAGAATTCCCTATCATTGAACCAAGGCAGTTAGAGTGATTTCAAACTGGATTATTACTGCAATGTAATTTGGACCATAGTCTAGCATTTCTGGATATTTAAAATAATGAGCAGTGGTGTCTTATGAGACTGTAAAAAAACAGTGTCTGGAAGTGAGAAATTACTGTGCATTTTCTCATGAGGATAATGGAAATATGTCACGAGCTTTTAAGTGGCGGGCATTCTGGTGGTGGACATTTGTAAAGCAATGACCTGAACTTTGGTTTGTAGATTCTGCAGATGTGGCATTTGAACTATAGGTTCTAGGAGGTAATCTGACATTCAGTTACTCTTTTCTTCTTCCCTGCTTATTTGTTCACTGATCCATTAAGTTGGAAAAAAAGGATGCTTCTGTGAAGCTTGTCAGAGAACTTGGGTTTGTTCTTGCCGTAAATTTCTGTTCTAAAGGTTCTACAGAGAGTATTCAATGTCCTGGATTCTGCTGTGGGAAAAGCATGAATGTATTTGTTTTTTTGAGGACCTCTTCATCTTTGCTTTAATTTTTCATCTTGGAAATAAGTCTCAATGAATTCAGTTGAACCTACTGTCTATTCAGTGGGCATTAGAATGCTGTCTAAGTAAAGTGTCTAGGCCTCTCTCCCTCTCCAATTATTTGCAGAATTTAATACTGCACTATTTAATTTCATAATTGCAACTCAAAATAATTTGAAGCTGGGGAAAAAATCCAAGAATTGAAATAAAGTCAATATATGAACTTCAGTAACATTTTTTACCTGCTAATAATTGGATTTTAAAAGAAATTAAACTAGGGATATACAGTTTAAAACTATTACTTTTTCTCATTAGAAGGAAGACCATGAAGAGATGACCTCTTTCCTGATATGTTGTTCACAACTTAATAACCAATTAGAAACTGCACTTCGTGAAGAAAAACAAGTATGTATGGTTGAATATAAAATAAACGTAAAGCTTTTAGAAGTGCTTTCTTGCCATGTTTGGAAAGTTTCTGCTTTTCTGTACAATCTCTTTTTCTAGATTTACTGACTGATTTGGTCTAGGATGTATCTAGTAGATATTAACTTTGGAGACCTTATTTATGCGCCTTATGTGAACTCTTGGTCACATAGTCCTGAAACGCATGGGCAAAATGATGTGACTTCAGGCTGCACTGGGGTGTGCTGTTTACATGATGCATACCCCCAACACAGCCTGAAGCTGCTCTGATACCATGCAAAACAAAAAGAACTGAGCCAAGAAGGAGCGGGTAGAATCTGCTTCTGGCAGCCTGGTTTAGGACTCCAGCTTCTTTTCACATAAACTTCTTTTCACTTTTAATTTTGATACTGGGATATGTTAATAGTTGATATGTTGAGCTCAGCTTAAAAAACATGGTAGAAGTGACATTGCTGATTCAAATGGTTTATTGTATGACAAAACCTCAATATTATTTTTGAAGAAAAGAAATTTGGATAACTGAAATTTGAGTGATTTTGAGAAGTGTGTAATATATGATCTATAGTACATCAATCTCATTTAATTAGAGATTGTATCAAGGAATAGAATGTATGTCTCAACATGTTTTTTACTGAGAATATTTCATCTATATTTATACAGAAATTTGGTGTTAAATTATCACTTATTTTTTTATAGATATTGGAATCATTGCTTAAGGTAAGAAACTGTTCTTTTTATATAAATTTTAAAATCTGTTTTATTTCAGGCAAAAAGTATCAGTATGTAACTGTACTTGTTTATTTTTCTTCTAGTGGTTTGAAAAAGAAGTCCATGAGATGGAAGAGGTAAATTTAAATGTAGAATTTTGGTTGATTAATTTTGACAAGAAACATTTGGAATATATGGTATAAAATATCCTTCTGTGTACACTGCTGTTGCTTATGATTACTTTTGCATTAGCTATAACATTAGCTATTAGACCAAATTGATTTTTTAAATTTTTCTTTTGTACAGACTTTTTAGGACTAATGTGGTTAATGCCCCTTTACTATGCCATTTCATTTATGTATCTCAACTCTTCTATCCATTTGTAAGAGGAGATTATCAGGTGGAGTAGGTTTCACCTCTAAAATTGGGAAGACTTGCTAAAATGCTTCTTCCTGTGGTTGGTATTTCCTACTAGTCTCCATCTGTTGTATCTTAATCAGGAAGTCAGGGTTTTGTTTTTCTCCTTGGGAGCATTTCATCCTCCTTGGCTAGCACCTTCATGATTGCCACTACCTTCATTTCTGTTTCAGAAGCAACCTAAAGAGCCCCACTAAAAATAAGAAATTAAAAATAAAACCCATGTAATCCTCTACTTCACTGTTCTTTTCCTGTATTTCATTTTACCTGTTCCAGAATTGTGGATAGGGGCTGAAGGGTTGGCTCAGGGACCAACTTCTGATATTTCCAGATATTACGGAGCAAAGTTCCTGCACTGTTTTCTCTCTTACTAGGATATGACACTTTCAGGAGTTTCCCTGGTGGGAAATGTAGTGCTTCTCCTGTTTTCAAGTTGCAAGTGCCAGACATGGTGTCAAATGTTTCCTAAGTCAGTCCAGGACCCCCTTGGGGAGGCACAGAATACTGTATATACTCATGTATAAGTCTAAAAATTTTAGTCAAAAAAGCAACCCAAAAAACCTGGGTTGACTTATCCACAGGTCAATGTATGTACTGTACTTTAACTCTTATCAAAATAGAAAGATCCCCTTCTCTGAGTAGTGAACAGCAAAAGAATGATCCATCATGGGAGAACCTAAAAGAAGCACCAGCCCCCTCTGCTTCCTCCATTGCTGCTAAGTTTCTGGCCTTTTTTTGGGTAGGAAAACGATGGTGTTCTTTAGCACTGTTTTTCTTTGCTTTGTCCTTTATATCCCTTGTTACATGCCCTTAATATTTACGCTTGACTTATCCACGGATCATATAAAAATCCATCATTTTGGCTCCAAAACTTGCCCTCGACTTATACATGAGGTCAATTTATAATTGAGTATATATGGTAGTTAATATTAAAATAATGTTTAGAAAGCCAAACCAAAGTTATTGCACATGCAGTCTGCAAACACAGCTGATTTTGCTGCCACAAACAGGCTTCTTTTCATGGCCTCTATGGGCATTGCTTTGTGCACTTCAGAACCATCAGCATTACCATCTACTGTATCAATGGATTGCACTACTACTGAAAAACTTTCCTAGCTCATCAGGGAACTTTCATACTATCAGCTCTGGTTTGAGCCCGGATCAGCTTGAAGTCACTGAATTCATACAAGCTTCGTTCAAAGACTCTGCTGCTCCTGAGAAGTAAAAGAAGCCTTCTGATGATTTTTCAGCTCATAAGAAGTCTTGCTAATGTTCTTTTGGGTGACCCATAATCTTGTCAGAAGAGATCTGAACTTGCTCATGTACCTTTGGCTTTTTTGAAGAAGATGGATGTGTTAATGGGGCCTAATACCATTGATCTGATGGGACTGTCTAGTCCAGTTCTTCCAATTGCTGTTAGTGGGCATGGCTGCTAGTGTGGGCCTGGTTCTCATATTGTTGTTCTAGAATGCTTGGAGGAAAATCTTCTCCCAGAGTCAAATCTGATGGTTGTCCAGTGTTTGGGGTAACAACCTCGACATGTTGACACCCATTATTGAATCCAAGATTCTAACTGTGCTGTGCTTTTCAAACATCTGTTGCCAAATTCAGTCACTGTGGAGGTGGATACCTCTAAACCATCTGATTAACCACACTTGACTCCTGGAGACAAGAAGAGCACAAATGCATCTCTGTGGCTCATAAAGTCTGTTCTACTACAGTGACTAAGCACATTGGATGTCTGGAGTCCTCATGTGAGCTCCCTAACCATGGGTAGATCTCACCCTTGAGTTCTTGGACTGATGCATCATAAAGTACATCACTCCTATTGCAATTTACCTTCCAGAGAAGGAAAACTTTCTGCCTGATGTTCTCACCAGATCACAAACCCAGTCTCATGAGGAGAAGTTGTTTCCTTAAGTTCTCCATGAGGCATTCAGTCTTTGGGGCCATTCAAAGGTGGACCTGTTTGCCAGTGGGGACAACCATCAGCCCAGGGACCTCCTCTGTCAGGCGTACTAGGAGATGTGTTTTATTTTTTACTGGGATGCTGCTCTGCTGTACATCTTTTCTCCCTTTCCACTCATCACCATGGATCCTGCAAAGGGCAGGGATGGCATGAAAAACTACATTCTAGTGACACTTTGGTGTTTTCAACAGATGTGGTTCACCACATTGCTGCGCCTGTCTTATCATTGCTTTCACTGGCTACCATTCTGCCACAATCTCCTGACCATAACAGTCAGATGTAACAACTGGATCTTCACACTCTTTGTTTTACAGCTTGGAGGATATTTTCCCAGAGGTGTTAGCTATCTTTCACTCTGCGTGTAGGCAATTAACCAGGGAGTCATACAGCTACAAGTAGAGGAACTTCCTTACTTTTCTCAGTGACATTCATATGGACTATCACCGAGTGTACATTAATCATATTCTTCAGTTCCTGTCTTCCTTGACACCACAGAGTCTCTCCATCCCTTTCATAAGTTTATGTGGTTGCTTTCTCAGCCTTCATTTGACCTCAAAACTTCCCCTCTTACGTAGTTTGTGCCCCTGTTAGTTAATCTTTTCTTTAACTGTTTCTTTTCAAGCTCCCATTACTCTTCCTGGGACTCAGTGGTGTTCCTGCACTGGGTGACACCCGGTGTGGGGGAGGGGGGTTTCTGAGGCAAGGAGGCCCCCCAAAAAACTTGGGCAGCCCAGAAAAGGCACCATGTCGGCCTTGGAGGTCCCCCAAAAGCCCCAGGTGACCCAGAAAAGGCCCCATGCCACCTGGAAAAAGCCCCATGCAGGCCTTGGAGGCCCCAAAAAGGTCCAGGGCGGCCTGGAAAAGGCCCCACATGGACCTTGGAGGCCCAGAAAAGGCCCTGCTCAAGTCTTGGAGACTCCAAAAAGCCCCCCCCCCGTGACACTACTGCTGGGACTTACACCTGGTTTTCTCCCACTTAATGAGACATTATTTTGAACCCCTCTCCTCATGTGACTTGCAGCTTCTCATGTGGAAGACTATTTCTTGTGGCCATCACCTCTACCAAGAGGGCAAGTGAACTGGCTGCTTTGGAGGAGGACCTGCTGTTCCTCCAGTTCCACAAGACCAAGGTGGTTCTGTTTCCAGGTGTTACTTTTTCTTTTTTTCATTTGTCTCAGTAGCTCTTGCTTCCAACCTTCTTCCTGAACCTGTCCACAGATGATAAATGCACTTCCAGCACATTTCCAAGTGGGTGGCTGCTATCTTCTGGTTAACTTATGAGATTGTCAGAAAACCAGAGTCTTCCTCTAGCCATTCTTATTCCAGAAGGGCTGTCTCTACTTTATATGTGGGACTATGGGATAATGGAATGTTTTTAACTCTGTTCTATTTTAAAATTGTTGTACCCTGCCCCGATTGCTGCGCAGAGGGGTGGGTTATAAATAAAAAAATATTATTTTATTATTATTATTATATGCGTTCCTGGCTAGTGTACCCATGCAGACTGTCTGTCAAGTGGCACAGCCACTTACATTTGTAAAGCACTATACACTTGATGTTCGGACCAGAGCTTCTACTTTCTTTGGCTTTTCTGTGCTTCAGTTGTTGTGAGTATAGTATTATCCTTCATCTAGGTGTGTATAGCTTGCTAATATCCTATTTGTGTGAGTCATAGAGACCAAAAAAGAAAAGCAGTTTGCTTACCTGTAACTGGTTCTTCAAATCTGTCAACCTCCCCTGCCTTTCCTGCCTCCCCTGTCTTGCTATGCTTGACTTCCTTGGCTGCTGGCTGTTCTGGCAGACATGGAATTGAGGAGGTTTGAGCAGGAACCCTGCGGAGTAGTATGTGCCATATCTGGGGTGGGGAAAGGCCCTCAGCTGAACAGATCTACCTCTAGAAGTTTCCAAAGATGGACATATAGGAGCAAAGAATCCCATATGTGTGAGTTCACAGATGACTTCTTGAAGAACCACAGCAATAGGTAAGCAACCTACTTCTCTCTGTGAGCTTTCCGCTATGATGTGGTACCACTTGACATAGGCAGGGCCATTCTCTCCTGTTCTTTTTAAAATGGCTCTTTTCTGGGACCTGGGGCAGAATCACTGCTCCTCTGAAGGGAGTGGAACCTCAGCCACCCCCTGCAAGGAATCTAGCAATTCTTGTGTAGATCTCGAGGCAGTGTGTGGCACTCTGCTCAAGGGATGAACCACCAGCAAGAGCAAACTGAGGACCTTAGTTATCTCTAGTCATGAGTTAGCTGTTCTGGAGAGAGACAGAAATTTCCCTCTTTACTTTTTAGCACTGTTTCCAGGCTCAAAGCTTGGACATAACCCAGTACTGAGTGCTCTTCAATTTTACACATTGAAAATAAGGGAAATTCATTTCATAATAACTTTGTTTTCATTCCTAACTGCCTGTTTTCTAATTCAGATGTGAGAATGAGCATAAAGTGAGAATTCTGGCAGAAAAGAGTGTTAAAAAATCTTTTGCCTTTTTTTCTGCTTGGAAGTAAGTTGCTGGTGCAAAAGGGAGTGTGTGGTGAAGGCAAAATGAGACTGGGACTCCAATTCTTTATCTCTGGCTAGAGGTAACCCAGACTCCTACCAACTTAGGCCAATTGTGAGGGATGTTGAGAAAGCCACACTTTTTCCATTCTTGTTTGAGAATTTTGAAATGGATAAGAACTAGTATACCTCAGTTTTGTATTACTAGGATTTCTGCCTTAGTGCTTATTCAGACTGCACACATTTCTTGTCTCTGTTTATATAAAATATTAGTATTTCAGATATGCATGCTGTTGTGCAGAAACTAATATATATATATATAAAAATTCAGCATAACATGTTAAACATATAAATATATTAATGTGCAGCTTTAGCTTTAACTTAATTTAATGTGTAGAACTCCATTGAGACAAGACAATGAAAATGACTTGGGATAGTTTCCCTTCAAGCAGTTTGAGAAAATGTCAGTTAGTAAGAAACAGATTGTTTTAATACTTTGATAATATTTTGATATTGATATGTTTCAGATAAGTGTGGAACAACTTACTCCAGATTGGGAAATACCAGTAGCTGATAAAACCATAACAGATAACATTACTAAATTACTGAACCGCATCCAAAGACTGGAAGAACTGAAGGGCCGTGTTCAGGAACTACCCAAGCTTATCCAACTTTCTGCACCTAAACAGTAAGAGGGTTGTGAAAAAGAGTTACCGTAGGTCTCATAACAGTAAAATCTTCATTGCAGTAATGCAACTGGGATGTAATCAAGGCATGTGTTAACATGATCAGATCTGACATCTCAAGGAATGGACACAACAGACCACTAGTTTTAACTGGAAATTCACTCCTAGCTACTACAGAAACCTGGTCATCCAAACTCAAGTCAGAGTCCAGGAGAACACCTACGCTGTGAATCTGAGATTTCAGTGGGAGTGTAACCCCATTCAGCACAGGTTGAATCTCTGTTCCCTGATCTTCCCTCCTAAGTCTTGTCTAGATTAAGCTTAAGTTTGTTTGCTTTTGTCCAGTCCATTACTGTCAACAGACACTGGCATTTCTTGGTATTAGGTCCACTGTTCTACTGGGGAGGGGGGGGGGGAGAGATATCCTAAGCAAGGGAAGCAGCTGCTTTTGGGTAGTTTTGCAAATGAAGTATATGAAATCCTGCTTACCGTGCAACCCCACTGGGTGACCCTGGGCAAGTCACACTTTCCCAGCCACAGGGGAAGGTAATGGCAACCCTCCTCTGAAGAAACCTTTTCAAGAAAACCCCATGATAGGTTCTTCTTAGGGTTATCATGAGTCAAAACAACTTGAAGGCACACAACAACAATTGCTGCTAACTAGCCCAAGTTCCAAAGGGAGCCTGAAGCCCTAAAGTTTGTATTTGGAGGAAGGAAGGTGAGGCTGGGGGGTGGCTTGGGAAATATGATACGTTTGTAAAGTTGGAACCATCTTGGTGCTAACAGAGGCCTGAAACAGACAGATCCAAAAGTGTGGCTTCTAGCTGCTTTGGGGGCATGGTATGCACATGATGCATGCACCCAAAGCAGCTGGAAGCCACACAGAGAGTGCACTGAGCCCTGGCTGATCAGGGCTGGAGTGGCCAGAGGCCGCTCCAAGCTGCCAGTTTGCTTCACCCCTATGAAACACTGAAGGAGACACAACAAAACAAAAGACAATCCAAATAGCAAATATTTAATTAAGAAGACATTTTCTGAAGATTTTGTTATTTAAAAGCTGGAAAAAAAGAGGAGAGATGAAACAGAGCAACTGATTATGCCACCATCTTAACCAAAAGTCCCTGTTACTTGACAGTTGTGATAACACCGGTATCAGTGATACTAATTTTTTAAAATCCTTTGTTACATTTATATCCCAAACACCTCAGTGTGATGTCTAAGTTTTATCTTCACAATAACACTGTGAAGTTCATCACACAGGCAAAAGAAACAGGATATTAGTGCTATACTCCCACAATATCTGTGAATATTGCACACTAACGCAATGCTTTATTCATGGAATAATCAAGCATTTATTATGATGTCACATGACTTATGAAAAGCATCACATAAGTGTGTGATATTCACAAGCTATTGACAGAAACATAGTGCTAATATCTGTTTCTTTTGCTTGTGTGATAAACTCCTGTGAAGTAGATTAGGCTGAGAGATATGACTGGTCCCATGAATGAGCCAGTGAGGTTTATGATGGAGTTGGGCTTTCAGGTTAAGTCTCCCCATTTCAACTTCAGTTCTGTAATTGGCAAATCATATTGGATTTTTTGTTAGTAAAACATGGAGAACCATGCTGGATGTCAACATGGAATTCAAAACCATATTATTTCCTTCTGTTTGTCATATGATGCATAGAATTTCAGAAATAACACTGTGTGATTTTTCCTGAAATCTAAATGCTTATAGCTATATTTTAAGGTGTCTAAACAGCAAGGATGTGTCACCTGTCAAATATTTTCACACAAACCCAGTATGTACATGTTCTTTGGTTGGCTGACCAGGTTTCTTGGCAGCTTACTCCCAGAATACTAAAGGACACTGTGCTTTCTATGTATTATGGGAATCAGAATTAAGGGGTGGGAGGGTTCTAGGGTTCGTATGTATTTGTCTTGGTTTTAACATTGTAAGCCACCCAGATTGTGTTGTAGAGGGGTGGGATAAAAATTATTATTGTTACTGTTGTTGTTGTTGTTGTTATTATTATTATTATTATTATTGTGAATTTTACTCATTGAGATATTTTTTTCTTTAACCATTAATGCACTGATACAAAGTTAGGAATTCTTTTTAGAAATTGGTTTGAATTGCCATCTAGTTTTTTAAAAATTAGATGTAACATTTGCCATACTGTATATTTTGACAGGGAAAAAAGAAAACCACTTGCCCCAGCACCGCCTGTTCCAAAAGATCCAAAAAATATTATTGAAGGTAAGGGTTATGGTTTGAAGGTAACAACTGTGAGCCCAAAATAGTAAAAGATTAACATTGTTAAAAGAAACCTGACCCTGAATGGAATGAAGACAAATAAGAATGCTTGACTGTGAAGAATGCTGCATGGTACCTACTGTGGCCAGAGGAAGCAGGATTGAATAAGAAGAAAATCAGAAGCTTTGGAAATAGCGTGTAAGAAAGTGGGGTCAGTTTGCTCTTTTTTTTTTCTTGTCTGAAAAATTGCAGCCTGATCATGTTTAGGATCCCCATGCCCATACTGATTACTGATTGGCTGTGGTGGGGCTGGGTTTGAAGATGTGTGGGAGGGGTCTCACTGTGCAAAGAGGTGCTGGATACCATCTCCTCAGTGATCTTAAAAGTACACACAGTAACATAATGGAAGGTTATGCAAGTGAATGTCAGCAATAGGATGTCAGTCATAATTTTTAACATGTGAACACACTACTTTCCCGAAACTATGGCTAGTTTCAAGTTCTGAATTTCATTGACTAAGCAAATGGATAAAAGTGAATGAAGCCATGGAAGTGTTCAGGGAGAGGTAAATAAGTGCAGCCACCCACAAAGATGCTACAAACACTTGCTGGACTCAGATATGAGCTGAAGAATCTCTTGCTTACTCATCTATGCTTACTCTAGTTCAACACTTACATGACTGTGGCAATAATATTCTGAGGAAGGGAGTGTGATATTTCCTTATCATCTCATTGAAGATAATGCTCATTGAAAATATTCTCAAGAGTGTTAGGGTCTAGAATCATAGAGTTGGAAGAGACCACAAGGGCAATCCAGTCCAACCCCCCTACCATGCAGGAACTCTCAATCAAAGCATCCCTGACAGATGGCCGTCCAGCCTCTGTTTAAAGACCTCCAAAGAAGGAGACTCCGCCACACTCCAAGGGATCTAAATCCAGTTGTTAGCACCAATTAGAATAGTTCTTCAATTCAATGGGAACTTGATAAGTCAACACTGATTCAGTGGGTCTACTTTAATTGGGAGTACTTGGATTTAAGCCAATGACCTTACATGGTGCACTTCCAGCTTGTTGGAGAAGTGAGGGAAGGAGAGATCACATTTCCATTCTGTCTGTGGTTGGAAGAATGCTTCACCAGCTGAGTACATGTTTAAGGAGAATTAAGGGGGGATTAGCTTAGAGAAACTGGCTTGATGAATGATTGAGTAGGGTGTGGGTGAGAAACTTTTGAAATTGAAAAATGAAATTTCTGGGGAACAGGACAGAGAAATACCTTGCTTAATTTTCAGAGCAAAAGCATCTCTATATTGAGTGTGAAGAGGGCAACATCCCCTCCATGTGGTCAGTAGACTATTAAGATTTTTGACTAAAAATTTCCAGGAGTTGAGACTTGGTCTAGGAGACACTTGACAATGCTGTCTTGGAGACAGATCACTTCTTGCCATTATTATTTTGTTGATCAGTTTCTCAACCAGCATGAACAAAAATAAAATGTCCTTCATTTTATCACAGGATAATGGTGATAGTGATGTGATGGAGGAGCATTTGCTTGTGAATTAATTGTATACATTTGAAAAATGATTGGAAAGTTTAGTTTTAACTGAATAGTCAAAAAATACTTTGTTTCAGAACTTGCCATGAAACATGCAACTGAGGATGTGATGAACATGGTACAAGTTTTCCAAGATGATACAGGACAGCCACGTAAGAGTTTAACAATTTGAAATATTACTAAAGGGTGAAAAAAAATTAATTGAAATCTTTGGGTATGATCCAGTGAATATTAACCACTTTTCAGGCCTTGCATTTCATTTAGGAGACACTCTTAAATCTTAAAAGTTTGATTAGATTGTGATCTGAATTTGTAAAACTTGGTATTCTTTACAAGCTGTGTAGCACAAAGAAAGACATATCTGTTCCTTTTTTCCTGTTAAGAAAAGAATGCCACAAATGAAAAATGTACAAATATGAAATAGCAAGTGTATTGTCCAACTGTTGGGAGTGAGATGGTACAGTTCTAATCAAAATGTGAAATTGCTGGTTATGTCATCAAATGCAGCACATGATTCTTTCTTTCATGCTGCATTTTGTAGTGAGAATTCATACTGAGTCCTTTAACTCAGTAATTTCCCATAACTGTTTCCTGTCAGCTGGAAGAATATAGGCAACCTCTAATACATAGATTTAACATGTCATTTTTTGCTGTGGACAGTACATGCAGGATACCTGTGGCCTGAGTATAAGCAGGTTGGTGGGCACTTATAGGGATCACCACTGGATCACCATACAGAGTTTATTTATTTAATTTCTATCCTGCCATCCTCCTCGTACATGATCCAGCGTTGCTGAACACATCTGCATCTCTTGGTTGTCAGTAAGGGCTGAGTGTATAATATTGTGTTATGGCTGGCACTGCACTTTTCTCAAATGGGGAAAGGAGTTAACTCTGTTTTGCCCTTAATTTTTGATTTCTTTATTATTCCTTAGTATAGTAGTGAACTTTTAAAATTAATGTTCCTAGAAATAATTTTGAAAGTATTGATTAAATTTTCAACAAAAGTCTGTATTAGAATCATAGAGTTGGAAGAGACCCCCATGGGCCATCTACTTGAACTTTGACAGTATGTGAATTCACCTCTAAAGTACCCAAGGAGTGGCTTAAAATCCTCCGAGAAGCTCTGCCAGCTTCTTGGAAGTTGTCTATTCTACAGTCAGACAGCTCTTACAGTTAGGCAGTTCTTTCTTATATTTAGCCAGGATATCTTATAATTTCAGTCCTTTGGAGCAGCAGAAGACAAGCTTGCTTTGACTTCTACATGGAAGCCCTTCAAATATTTAATGATGACAGTCAGTCATATCACTTTTCAGCCTTCTCTTCTCCATGCTAAACATGCCCAGTTTTCTTAACTATTCCTCATGGGATTTGGTTTCCAGACCTAAAGCTTCCACTACCTTTGTTAATCAATGACCATTGTTAAAACTGAACTTGCCACTTTATTTTAATAAACAAAGGATTTTGAATTTGAATGGACATTTTCACACACTAATGACATGTATAGGTCTGTTCCTGGTTTTCCACTCCAGTAAATGCATCTGAGGAGGTAGACATAAGTCTATGAAAGCTCATGCTGCCAACTTCTTTCTTTCAGTTAGTCTCAAAGGGGCTACAAGATCTCTCTACAAAGCAAAAAGAGTTGCACTATTACAACCCTTGATGTGGACACTATAGTTCTGTTGATGAAGCCTATGACTACATTTGTTTTGTTGCATCACACCATTGACTTATGCAAAGATTCCTTAATACTTTTTGTCTTTACTGCCTCAATCCACATGTTCCTCATCTTATATTTGTGCATCACATTTTTCCTGCCTTACATTTATCTTTGCTAAAATTAATTTTGTTAGTTTTGGGTCAAATGTCCAATCTGTTAAGATCATCTTCTGTCTTCTAAGGTATTATCTACCCTCCCGGTTTGTGTTGTCTGAAAATCTGATGAGCATAGATTCTACTTCATCATTAATGACAATCTAAAGGTCCAGGACAGAACCCTGTGGCACACTGTTTCTCTTCAGTATGACAGTGAGCTACTGGTGAGCCCTACATGTTTGTTCCTTGAGCCAACTACAAATACACCTAACATTAGCATCTGCTATGATTTCTTTTTGAGAAACTCATGTTGATTTTTGGTAACCACAGCATTCTTTTTTACTGACTGTTTAGTGATCTGTTTTCAAACCATTCCTTGTATTCACGTCAAGCTACATTATTTCCATTTTTAAAGGCTGAACACTTCCTTTTGGGAGAAGGCAAAGTACTTGTTCAGCAGTTCTGTATTCTCTCTATTTACCTATTAGCAATTTTTCATATTTTCTACTTAGAAGACCTACCATTTCCTTATTTTTCCTCTTGCTCTGAAGACATACAAAATGCCACTCTGTATTATTTTAACCTCCCTTGCAAATCTGTGCTCATTCAAAGATTTAGTCCTTGTGATCTCTAAAAACATTAGCTACTCCTTGGTTCTCTTCCTTGGTATTTCCCCCTTTTTTCATTTTTTATACATGCCCTTTAAATCTCAACTCACCCAAAAGCTATTTATACATCCATCCTGGTCCTTTTAGGTGCTTCCAGTTTTTCATTCTCATTAGAATGGCTTTCAATATCTCACTTTAAAAAAACTTTTCCATTTCAACCATCATGAACCTCACTCTCTTTTAGTATTTCTGATCATGGGATCTCACCCTATATATTCTTTAAATGTAATGAAACTGATTATTTAGAAGTCTAGAGTATATGTATGATTGAATTCATCTTTCTCTTTCCTTAGTATAATTAATTATAAGAGATTATGATAATTTAAATCCAAAATTCTTACTTCCACATTTTGGCTCTTCCTTGGTTCTTTCTTGGTGATAATCATGTCCAAGATAGTGAGTCTCCTTGTTGGTTCTTCTACATTCTGTAAAATGAAATTATCAGCATGACATGTAAGGAATTTATTGGACCTCAGTGTTTTGTTTTGTTTTTGCTGAGTTTGACATCCAACAGACATCAGAATATTGGAAGACACCTGTCACTACTGTTTTTCTTCTTTTTGAATGTTTTATAATCTGTTCTAGGCAAGCATCATTCAAGTCTTCAGTCTGGCTTCAGTGTATAGTAGACTCCCACAATAATGTCACTATTTTCTTCTCCTGTCATCCATTATCCGACTGATGGATCACCTCACAGGTGTACATTTATTTTTACATAATTCTTCTCCTTCCCCCTTCCTGCTTGGACTTGGTTTTAAGCTACCAAAGTCAGTTCTCTTAGGCTCCTTTTTGGGAGGAAGATAGGTTAAAATAAAGATGGATAAAATAAATAAATGAGCCAGTGTGGTGTAGGGTTTTAGCCTTGGATTGTGATTCTAGAGGCGAGGAATCAAATACCTGATCAGCGATGGAAACCTACTGAATGACCTTGGACAAGTCACACTCTCTCAACTTCAGAGGAAGGCAAAGTCTACTCCCCTCTGAGCAAATCTTGCCAAGAACCCCCTGTGATAGATTCTTCTTAGCGTTGCTATAAATCAGGAATGACTTGAAAGCATAGAAGAAAAATAAATAAATAAATAATATTCTTTACTCTCAATGGCTACATTTCAGTTATGCATTTCTTTAGGTTTCATCAGCTTTCTGTGATGCCTATTAAATTGTTTTCACCTTGCAGCCACACAAAGATCATCAACATAGATCACTAGAATGACACTACTCTTGGTATACACAGCCACACATTGGTATCCAAGTTTGACAAGCTGTTCATGAATGCATCTGTTCCAGCACCTAGCACTCTGCTTCAATCCACGCAGGGCTTTATTTAACATCTATACTTTGTTGCTACCAGCGCAATTATACCCTGGAGGTTGCTACATATACACAATCTCCTCCAAACATGCATTTAGATATGCTGTCTCAAAATCAAAATGCCTTATCTCCAGATTCCTTTTTGCTGCTACTGCCAATACTATCCTTAAGCTCTCAGGCTTAGCTGTTGGAGAAAAGGTCATATCATAACTCTCATACCTTTCTTGTGAAAAACCTTTTGCAACAAGCCTGGCTTTGTCCTTCTGAGTTCCATCTGGCATTTCTTTCTTTCTGTACATCCACTTGCAGCCCACTACCTTGTGATCTACTTGCCTTTCTATTACTTCAAACACTTCCCTTTTACCACAAGTGATTCAAATTCAGAATCCATGGCCTGGTTCCACTTCTCTTGTTCCTCCTGAAGAAATCTCAACATGTCCTGAAAACTGTCAGGTTCCTCAGCCACCACAGTGCAAACCCTTGCTTCTTGGTTGACAAATCTATCTGGTTCCCTTCTGTAGTCTTTCTGGGAATTATTACTTTTGTTCTTCCTGATTCATTCTTCTTATCCTCACTATTAGTCTGCTTCTCTGATACTACATCTGATTCTTTCCTAGGCTCAAACATGTGTATGGGAATGGTTTGTACAGATGTTTGTGAGTGTGGCATGGATGCAGTGTCCTGTGATGTGCCTGGCTCTACATATTCTTCTGCTTCTGGCATTCCACCCCTCCATTTCTGGCATTTTGTGGCTTGATGCCCAGTGGTACAAACACATCTTGGTTACATTGTAATGTCTCTCAACCACTTTGTTTTTCAAAATTGGCACTTCTGGAGAACATTACTCTGCCATTGCCCATCAAGAACCTGTATTTGTTCCCTTCATAGCCAACAAAGCAAAGCCTTTTCCACTTCGGCTCCCCATTTTTATGAAATGGTGGTGGAACAAGCATATTTGCATATTACCCCAAAATTCTTAAATGGTTCAGATTGGGCGCACAATCATACAATAGAAAATATGGAGTTTGATGAATGGCTGAACTCCACATCTGATGTGACTTGCTCTGAGGGTGGCCTGCCCCCACAGATGGGCAGGAGCTTGTGCATCTAGCATTAAACACTCATGCATTTGACTGATGACCCCAATGTGCCTTTCGGCCAGACCATCATCCTGTGGAGTGGCAGGATTCATGGTCATTTGGTGAATGCATTTCTGTTTGAGCCAATGTTCAAAATGAGTGGTGAGGAATTCACCTCCCTGGTCAGTTACCGAGGCACCAACATTGTGTGGAAACTCCCTCTCAATTGAGTTTACCCACTGCTTAAATTTTGTAGCTGCCACATCTTTGGCTTTTAACAGAAAGACATATCCATATCATGTGTGTCTATCTACAATGACCAACATGTATTTGATGCCCCCTTCACTGGGTCTATAGTGGCTGGCGAGATCTGCATGGGCTACCTGAAATGGCCTCTGGGCAGCACACTTGCTTTCCTTGGACACAGGGAAAGTTTTCAGCTTTATCTTTTTGCACACTGAACAATTCAAATAGTTATTACAGGGGTTTACCTTTAACTCTGGACAGCCTTTTTCCAAATGAAAAAGACTAGAAAAACTTGCATGTCCCATTAGCGTATGCAAGTAACGGGCACAATTCAAATGCAATGGTATATTTTTCTTCAGAAACAATTCTTTTTTTTCTTCAGAAACAATTGAAACAATGAACAATCGTATGCTAGAAATAATGAAAGTATTTGAAAGACAAACAAACAAGTTGCACAGGTAAATAATGTATGTAACATTTCATGTAGAAAAAGACGTAATATATTCATTATACATAAGGGGCATTAACTGTGCCTCTTTAGGCTGTGGTGATTCTCAATGAATATAAAGGGCTGTTCTCCCTTACTTCTTGGTATTTATGCTTATGATCATGTGCTTCTGGTGTGTAATGAAAATGATATTTGATTCAGATCCTGCGTTGAAAAGTAGGCTAATATAATTAGATTAAGCTTGAGTACAAATCAAAAACTTCGAGGCTATGCAGACTGGCCCAAAGGGCTGGCCTGGGGATGGAGTTGGGGTGGAGCAGCTGCACACTGGCTTCCCCAATCCCAGCCCGACGCCGTCCTGATGCCACACGCCCTTACGCCCTCTCAGTGTAGTGTGCAGACATGCTATGCTGAAAGGGCGTGGAAGAGCTGCGGCGATGGCTCTCAGGGAAGAGAGCCGCCCCTAAAAAAAAGTGGCATTTTGCCGCTCCTTTAGGGGTGGCAAAAGGAAGGATCGGGACCACTGCATGTGGTTGCCGCAGCCCCAATCCACAGCTAGCAGGAGTGGTCCAGAGCCGCCCATCTGCATAGCCCTTTCCTTTGTAAAATCTGTGGCTTTATGTGTCCTTATTGACTTACATGAAGCAATGAACTGAGATCTGTCACTTTTTAAATAGTAATCTAATAGCTCTTAATGAATGCATAAAGTTTGCAGAATTTAAGAAAAAGAGGTTTGTGCATGTATATGCCAGGAACATTTCCAGTGCTTTACACCAGTGTGTGAGATGTAATAATTTTCTTTTTATTTCTTGGCAGAAGTGAATGAAATTTTCAGCTACTGTTTCACTTTCTGAGTGGATGTAGCCTGACAACTGAAGACAGATAGTTCCAAGTATTTTCTGTTAAGAGAATCTTTAAGGATTTTTAGAGTGAGGAATGAATTCATTCTCGGGATGGCAGGCAAAGTAATCCACTGTCCTTGGGTTTCAGCCATCCATGAGGCAAGAGTCAATATTCTAAGTGGTTTTTTTTAAAGACTCCCAATAGTCTGCTTTGCCGTCCAGTCAGAGGCAATATCTTCTCTGAGGTTATTTTTTTTAATTGAAAGATTTAAAATGGAAGGAAAGGAAGCTAAACTTAACAAAAAATACTAAGAAAAAAGGTATTAAAATGGTCTACCAGCCTAGAAAAGCCTGTAGCAAAGTAAGCTGGTATGATAATGAATGTAGGAAAGCTATAAAGAATCTATAAGATTCAATTAACCAAGAGGGTTAGGCGGACACAAGAGAAAGCAGATCTGGAAGCACTGGCTTCCTGTCACCCAACTCATAAGGATTTATTAAGAAAGAAAGAAAAAAGAACATTTATGATTGCTTAGTGGAAGGACTTGCAGTTGGTAGCCTTGGAAAGGAAAGAAAGAGAGTTCTGGATTTTGATTTCAATTTGAAACCCAGGCTTTAATCTTTCAATACATGCATGTATTTCAGCTAATATTTGGTGTTCTTACTTTAGCAATATTTTTAAAAGTGATGTGGATAGCAACTACAATGGATCAAGCATCAGCAACCTGGTTTTGTTAAGGGAAATCCCAGCTTGGCCTCCAGTATCAGTACAGGAAGTGAACAAACTCATTTGTGCTCTGGCAATGGACAAAACATCTAGTGTGGATATGATTCCATCAGATGTTTATAAGAACAATTCTGACTGGTGGGCCCCTCTGTTAGCAATTTTTTCCCCTATATAAACTCTAGGGGCATTTTTCCTGAGAGCTGGAAGCAGAGCATAATTTTTCCAATTTATAAGAAAGGAGATAAGCTAAACCCTCAAAATTATTGACCAATCAGTTTATTAGACATTATTTCGAAGATACATAGCCGCTTTCTTCTACAGAAGCTGATGAGTTGGGTGGAGGAGAATAATATTCTCCGTCAGGAACAAGCTGGGTTAAGGAAGGGTCACAGTACAGTGGATCAGATCTTTGTGTTACACCATTTAATTCACAAATACTCCAGTGGTCCTTCCAAATAGCTGTTTGCTGCATTTATTGATTTCTCTTCAGTTTTTGATACTACCAGTAGGAGTTGTCTGTGGGATAAGCTTGGCAGTACTAATATAGATAAGAGGTTGTTACTCCTAATTCAGAAATTATATACCAATACAGCTATGAGGGTAAAGATTAGTACAGATGGAAAGTTGACAGAGGAAATTAATACAACAAAAGAAGTCAGACAATGCTGGTTGTTAGCACTCCCCCTGTTTAACCTTTATATCAATAATATTGTTTCTATAGCAAACTGTCCTGATCATTTTCTTCCCTCAATAGGGAATTGTAAAACCACTATACTTATTTATGCAGATGATAATGTATTATTGTACATTAATATAATTGGGTGGAAGAGAAGCTTAAATAAACTTCATGAGTTCTGCCAATTAGAACAACTTAGATTAAACTACACTAAATCAAAGGTGATTGTTTTTTGGCAAACAATCACCTAATTTTGATTGGAAGATTGGTAATAATAAGATAGAACAGGTTTCCTCATTTAAGTACCTGGGGTTTATTTTTAAGATAAAAGTTCTTGGAAGACTGAGCTCCAAAATATCAAAATAAAAGCACAGCCGTCAACCCATGCCATACTGAAAATTTTCTATTCTAAAGGTGACAGGTTAGTAATCCCAGTGCTAAAAATCTTCTTAGGGAAGGTAGCTGCTCATATGTAATATGGCATTGAGATCTGGGGGATTAATCATAATAACTTGCATAACTTAGAGATCTGTCAAAATAAGTTCTTAAGGTGCCTATTGGCAGTACTTCTGGGAATTCCAGCCCCATTTCTCAGAACAGAGACAGGGCTGGTATCTGTAAAAGCTAGGGCTAGATAGCAGCACTTTCATATTATAAGAGGGTCTTGGACATGTCAGATGATTATCTCCCCAAGCTCTGCTCAGCTAACAATGGAAGAAAGATGGCTGGACTAAGCTAGTTCAAGACCTATTAACTTCTAGAAATCTTTCAACAGATATTTTTATTTTTTCTGGAATTAAAAACAAGCTGAGGGCGTGGATTTATAAGTGGGATAATGAGCAGCACTTAGCTTTAATCAAATTTAATTCCCCCCCCCACTGGTACCATCTGCTAAAATCAAATAATGTAAGAACTCAATACTTAGAAATGCTTACATTTGCCTCTCTGAGAATGGCATTTAGCAGAACTACATTTTCAAACTATGCCAACATCTGTTTTGGATGGTAGATGAGAAGACAGAGGTTTTGCATCTGTGGAGTGGGTGAAGTAGAGGACATCTCACACAATTTACTTTATTGCCAGCTTTATAAAAATCCCAGGAAGAGATTCTTGGGTCAGATCTTGGCTTCCATGCAAGGGGGGGGAGCTCTTATATGAAAATATGCTGGTTACTTTCAGACTGTGATCTGTATGTTACCTATAAAACAACCTTATTTGCTAAAGCTGTGAATAGTACACATAATACCTATCTGAAAGATATTGCTATAGATTGTGCAGAGAAGTCACTAGTTTGATTATTTTTATGGCTATAAATGTAGAAGTATATGTATAAGTATGTTTTTCTTTTTTTACTGGATTTTCTTGTGGGTTTTCTCTCTTGGAGTTGTAATGGCTTTTAGTCAGATACAATAAATGATTGATTGACAATACTAAGATAAAAGAAAAAAGGCTACAATAACAGGAACATCAGAAGAAAATAAACAAAATGTAAAAAAGAAAAAAAATGTAAAAAACCAAAACAAAACCCAGAAGCAGCCTTCCCAGATGACCGTTGCCAAACGAGTCTCTGGTGATGATACTCAGCTCTTCCAGATGAACACAGCTAAGCATCTCTCTTATGAAATTTTAAATGAAATTTTAAAGCAAACATTTTTGTCCTCAAGTGAAAGCTGGGTGAGTGGGGGGTGGGGAGAGACCAAGCACTTGACAGGCTCTATCCCCATAAAAAACTCTTGACATAAATCTGAAAGTTCTAGTAAATGTAAAATTGACGATACTTACAAGGATTTAACAGGAGAGAAAAGGGTTACGGACATAACTGCTTCTTCTGGTTCAAATATTGGTGGTTGCAGGGCTGAAATCAGTCCAAACCGCCATTTTGGTTGCAAACAGATGGTGGAGGGGCAGAGACTGCTTGCTTCATAGGCAGGAGAGTCAAGTGGCGGCAGCTGCAGCACCTCCTATACAAAATAAAAAACTGACTAAAATAAATGCAGCATCAGAGAAGAATGGGGCTTTAAGGCCATCTACTTCTAATAAAAAGAATTTAGCAGCAGAAATATCATCAATTGAAGCTGTTAATGCTGAAAAAAGAATTTATTCTTTCTTAAATTTAATTAAAGAAATGCTGGGTTGGAGTAACACGCAAGAGTCCATGGAGGCAATAAATACCCAACCAGAGCCCCATGCTTCTAGCATGAATAATTTTGAAAATAAAATTAAAATGAGTTATTACCTGAGATAAGAGAAATAGTAAAAAAAATACTCAGTGCCTGAAATATATAAAAATATAATTTAAATGGAATGGAAATCACTAATAAACACCAAAAAATATATGGGTTATGGACATAAACTATATACATTTAATAAAGATACAACCTATTGCTCTTATATTGGGAGCTATAGTGCCACGAGAAGGTGATACAACGCTAAAGGAATTAGATGAGAAAAGGGCTGATTCAGCCTTAAGAATCACACATAATAATAATAATAATAATAATAATAATAATAATAATAATAATAATAATTTGTATCCCGCTTATTGCCAGACAATCCAAGCGGCTTACAATAAAACCCGTATAACATATCCCCATAATAGTGCAGGCATGGCAATGAAGGCCTCATTAGCTGCTTCTATGTTTTCCAGAATAGCTGTTATATGGATTTAAGACATTCAGTGTGCTGAAGAATTGTACGTTAATACTTTGCATAAAGCACTAGAAAGAATAAGCACTGTCCTCCAATATATAGCAGGTTCGGGACATGATTTAGAAGCATTTTCAGCCAGAACAATCAATGCATTGACAATAGCAAGATGTTTACTGTGGCTTAAGCACTGTGAAGCAGACCAAAAATCAAGAAATAGCTGGGCTTATGTACCATTCACAGGCTCCCAATAGTTTGAGAAAAGGCATTAGAAAAAGTCTTACTAGAGTCTTTAGATAAAAAAACATGTTATGCTAGTATTACAAAGAAAATGTTTCAATAAGAAACAGTACAAAAATGATGGCACAAACAATTGCTTTGAAGGGCAAAGAGGAATGGTCAGAAAAACAGAGCGGGGTGGAAAGAGCCGAGCGCATTCATTAGGGATTATAGAATAGATAAATTCAAATCAGTTCAGGGAGAATTTGGTCACAGAGTGCTGCAAGCAGTAGTAAATGCTTAATTACAATATTGACCCACTCAAACTGGAAGGGCTTGGGCACATCTTGAGGACAGTGGATTACTTTGCCTGCCATCCTGAGAATGTGAAGTTATACTTCCCATGAAGGGTCATTCTGGGATGGCAGGAAAAGTAATCCACATCTTCCCTGACTTGAAGTAAGGTATACTGCAGGAAAGGGAGCAGTAGTAGAAGGATACAACATGACTTACAGATTCAAGCAAAATTATATACATACATGCAATAAAGGTTGTAGAGACAACAGGAAATAGAAGCTTGTTAAAGAAACTGACAGATAAGATGGTTGGGAGTCTTTAAAAAACCCAACACTTAGAATGTTGACTCTCTCATTCCCATCTATGATTTTTTTTAACAATCAATATGAAAATATACAGAAATCACAGGCCACCAAAACTATGTGATTGAGATGCTGATTTCTCTGTCTGTGGGGAAATAATCATCTAGGAATGAGCTAAGTTCTGTAACTACCAGATAAGACAGATGTCACACAGAGCCATTAGTTTTATGCTTTGGAGCCCTTAGTCTTTCCCCGTTTCTTTTCTTTACTTTAGCACAAGGTCAGTTCTACTACTTCATCTCTTTCTCTTCAACTGTTTCTGTGACCAACTGCATACAGCTTATGTTCCCTTGCTCACTTAAGCTGTGCATTTCAACCTCATTCCTGTGTTGTTGTTTTTTTTAAAAAAATACCGTAATTTCTCTTTCCCTGTTTATCCTTTGGCAGCCAAGGCTTATTTGCAACCCCAACAGCCTTGTTGCCTAGCTGTTCCATGCAGATATTAACTATTTGAAAAAAAAGGAAAAGATTTAAAATACATCTCTCATACTAACTTGTAATAATTACAGTTGGCCTTCGACATTTGTGGATTTGACTTTTGCGGCTTTGATTATTTGCAGTTTTGATTAATATTTTCTCTCTAGGAATCTCTAGGTCCTCCAGTGCAACTCTGTCTGACCATAGAGTTGTGCTGGAGAACCTAGAAGTTCCTAGGGAAAACACTTCTCTAGGCATTTGTAGGTCCTCCAGCATGATTCTATGATCAACTTCTTGCAGATGTTGACCATAGAGTTTCACTGGAGGACCTGGAGATTCCTAGAGAAGTGTTCTCTTAGGTTAAAAAAGTGGTTATTTATTTGCGGTTTTTCCACATTCACAGGGGTCCTAACCCCAGTGAATGTGGAGGGACCACTGTAATTTGTTTTGGTTGGAAGGTCAGTATTTAATGCTGATTTTTAAAAATTAAATCCGTGTCTGACTAAAGATATGGGTCAGAATGACTTAAAAATGAAAATGGAAAAAATAATATGAACCAGAATTACACCAGTCTATTTCTATAGCATACAATCCATAGATTCATGTGGTTCTTGTTTGCATATTGTATGAGCAAATGCTTCTCCATTTCATGTGACACTATTTTGTAATAGTCCGAAGTTTGTGATACCTCGTGTTTGTGCATTTTAATTAGAAATTATTAAGGCTTATAAAGAAAATAGGTTAAAACATGTAATTTATGTTTTTCAGAGTTGCAAATGAACAGGGTGTGCTGGAAGGTGTGAGTATGATGCACTATTTAAGATTTTGTGAATGATTCAGAGCTCCTAAATAAATTTCATAAATTTTGAAACAGGTTGACAGCTCATGAGAATCATGGTAGTAGAGGAATGAACAATTGGAAAATCTTCTATTCAGCAACATAAGATCATTGAACTTGAGCATCACATGTGGCTACAGATGAATTCCCTCCTATTCCTTGGACCTGAACCTTAGAGCAATCCTAGGAGCTTAGTTGTCCTATAGTGCTGCTGACTGCTGAGATTTGTGCCTAGATATGCAGGAAACATTTTACATAACAATGAACTTGAGTGGAAAGATGTGGAGGAGTTCTTTCTCTATCCCAATGATATATAGGAAAATGGGAATAGGGACTGAGAATGACAGATTTACACGCTGTGGTACACATCTCCCAAATCTTAACTTAAATCCCATTCTAAGAAGTTTCAATGTGTTAAGAATTCTGCTTTTATTATTGAGAGGGTCGTTTGGGGGCAATGAATTAGAATAGGGAAAATGCCTTTCCTTTGATCCAAATAAATCTCCATTAGTAGCTTGAAAAGGGTTGCAACATTTTCATTTTGATCCAAATTTCTACCTTTTTTAGCTTCAAAGTGGTCAGGGCCCTTAAAAACTTAGGGCCTTTACTGACTGCCAGAAATAGTGCAACGAGTCCACTTTAACTGTCCTGGCACAGTGCTAGGGAATCATGGGAATTGTTTTTTTTCTGAGACATTGAACCTTTTCTGGTACCACAATAAACTACAGTTCCCATGATTCCCTAGCACTGAGTCAGGGCAGTTAAAGTGGACTCAAGCTGCATTATTTCTGGCAGTCTGTAAAGGCCCTTAGTATCCTGGACAGTGGGAGGATTTATGTTTGAAGATGTGCGCTTATAATGTAAATTCCTCCACCTGCTTCCCCATCTCAAATGAGTTCAGCATCCTTATATGTTTTTTGGCCCCAGATAATACCTTACTTTTGTGAAGATGACACTGCAGTAAGTTTCATTTTTTTGTCTGTTGGCAAATAGAAAAAAGTACATAATGATTTATTTCCAATAACAAAAGAAAAGGAAATCAGTAACTGAAGCCTCCCTTGCAATTTAGAGAAGTATTAAAGCGGCAATTGAGAAGCTATTCTTTACTAATAACATAGCCCTTTCCCATCACAGACCATCAAGAAGCAATAAAATGGGATGAAAGTGGAAAGAGGAGGTTTAAAATTAGCAATAGAAACTAGTGATCAAGTCATGACAGAAGAACCTTAGACATAGGAATATTACTAGGTAACATGCTCATAAACTAAGTGATGTTTGGAAGCACTGGCAGTGTTAAAATGTTACAAGACATCTTCAAGAGAATTGTAGTTTGTTGAAGATGTACCACTGTGCGATTGCATGCCACCTAATAGCTCAAGCCCTAATAGCCTAATAGGGTTTGAGTGTTGGACCACAACTCTGGAGACTAGAGTTCGATACTCAGCTCAGCCATGAAACCCACTGGGTAACCTTATGCAAGTCACATACTCTCAGCCTCAAAGGAAGACAATGGCAAACCTCCTCTGAACAAACTTTGCCAAGAAACCCTAGGATACCCTGGTTACTCTGGAAAAATCTGCAGCGGTCTCAATCTGGAAGAGATATTGGAGACATGGAGTAACTCTGAATGTGCCTTACTGACACAGTTGCTCTACACAAATATATTTTGTTTCACTCGGGTGGGCTCTTGGAAGACACAAGAAGGCAGATTGAGGAACTCCCATTTGATAGTGAAGTATTGTTCAACTCAAAGACAGATGAGGCCATGGATAACTTAGCTGGATCAACTGCTAAAAATGAGCATTGGGGTAAAGCATCAAGAATAAAGACCATATCATTCTTACTAGAAATGGCAGACTTATGAGGGCGTATCGTAAAGTTTTGATTATCACCTTTTAAAAAATTTTGAGAGAAAGTTTGTTTTGATTGTAGTTGTTAACTTATCTCTACATAGTCACCATCCAGATTTACACATTTTTCCCAGTGTTTCTTGACTCTCCGAATACTGTTATTGTAGAAGTCTGTAGATTACACCTTAAACCACTCTTCTACTTCATGAATGACATCATCTGTGTTGTCAAATTGGCGACCCCACAATGGATATTTCATTTTGGGAAAAGAAAAAGTCACTTGGTGATGACACTGATAAAATTTTATCAATATACCATAATAACTTCTGGGTGATAATTATTACTTTACGATACCCCCTCATATTAATCTTTCCAGCATTCCAAATCACCTTCCAGGTTCTCTCATACATCCTTCCATCTCTCTGATCACAGCAGAAACACCAATACAATCCATCTCACTAAGATCAGTCCAGTTTTTCTAAACAATTCTGTACTTCAGCAAAGTCTTGGCTATGACTTCCTTGCCAGGAACCCAGCACAGCATCTTTTCTCTCTCCAAGGTCCATTTAGACCCCCCACCCACCCACCCCAAGCTGAACTGCTATTTCAGAGCCTAACAGAACATCACCCATGACTCTTGGGTGTGGACTATAGTTCACCTGGGCTATGTCATAGAGTTCATTTTTTAACCTATTGGTATCTTTCACACACATCCAGTTCTGAGAGAACAGGTCATCACTTTTCTAGCAAAGGATGCAGCGAAATGCCTACCAGTTCACTGCAAACACACCTGTTATTTCTCCCATTACTTTGCATTTTTGAAAAAAAGATGGAAGTCTGCTTCTCATTCTAGATCTCCAGAAGGTCAGTTGATATATCAGGCTGCATAAGTTCAGATGGTAACTCTTCAATCCATCTTGCCCTTCCTTCATTGTAAGGAGAGGTTTGCATTGATTGATTTGAAAGATACATATTTCAACAACATAATAAGAGCACAACTTTGGAAATTCCTCATGCTTTCCATTGGCAGGGACATTTACCAGTGCTCTCTACCGCATCAAGAGTTTAAAACAAACCATAGTCATCTTCTTCCTCAGAACTTCAGCAGTTCAGATTTTTTCCTCATTTGAACAATTGGCTCCTGGTGGCCTCTTCCTGGAGCAAGCTGTACCACCACATGCATCACTCCTATTTCTTCCATATGATCTGGGTTTTTGGGTCAATACAAAGAAACCTATCCTGTTGTCTACAAAATGGGTTGCCTTCATAAATACTCTTTTGCATGTCACCTGTGGAAAAGCCCTTATACTATTGGACAGTACTCTTTCTCTGGAACAACAAGTATTTCAAGTTCTTTCAAATTAGCAAATTTCTGCTTTAACAATACATTTACTAGAGCTGAAGGCAGCCACAACTGTGGTGACCTACCTCACCAGACTGAAATTTCAGCCTTTGCAGCCATTGTTTCTGAGGCATTTCAGCCTCCAGTTTGACAATCAGAACAGAAGATTTAGACTCCCTTGTCATATCAGCAAATCTCTCATGTGGTGGATGCATCTAACCAATATCCTTTCAGGAATGCCATTCTGGCTTTCTGATCTCTCCATGACCCTTACCACAGACTGGGGAGCCCATTACAAAGATTTGAAAATCCAAGGCCATTGGTCAGCCAAGGAGGCAGATAGTCACATCAACACCCTGTAACTCAGGGGTCGGCATACCTTGGCTGTCCCCCGATCGTTGGCAGGCCAAAGGGGGGAAAATGGTGCTGGAGGTGTGTGCGCTCGTGCACGCATGCGCACTACTCCCACCGTCATGTGCATGCATGTGCGAGCGCGGGGTGCCATTTTGCATTCCAAAATGGCACCTGCGCTCGTGCACACATGCGCATGATGGCAGGCACCATTTTGGAACGCAAAATGGTGCCTCATGTGTGGCGTCAGCATCAGGACTGGCCACGGGCCGGTTACAAGGCCTCAACGGGCTGGGTTCGGCCTGTGGGCCGTAGTTTGCCAACTGCTGCTGTAACTCCTTGCAGTCATGAAAGCCTTCTGGGCATTTTGATGTCATCTTTCTGTTAAGGTAATTCAGGTTGCGTAAAGCAATCCCATTGCTGTTCACTTCGCAGGGCTAGAAAATACAGTTGCTCTCAGTTGGTCCACTGCATGTCACCATGAGCAGACTCTTTCCAATAGAGTTTTCCACTTCATCATAGAGAAATGGGGAATTCCAACAGTAGATATTTTAGCCATTCCTGCCAACAAGAAGTATCCCACATATGAAATGTCCCCCAGTGAATGCAGCCATTAATTCTCTTGGTGATGCCTTCACCATGAATTGTATAAATAATTACTACTACCTATTTCATCCATTTCCTCTGTTTCAGAAGGCAGTAGTAAAGCTAAAGAGAGACAAGCCTGCTGTGATTTTATGGTGGCATTACTAGCTGTATTGCTGATTTTAAAATTGTTTTTTATGTGCACTTAAAAATGCTAAAAGGCCCCAGATCCTTTAAAACAGGTGTGGGGAACCTATGGCCCTCCAGGCTCTGACAAACTAATATTCCTATCATGCCTCACCACCAGCCAAGCTGAAGGATGTTTTAGACAGGCTCATGAGGGGTTGTAGCTTCTCCTCTTATGGTGACACTACATAAGGGGAAGAGCTACAACCTTATGAGTCTGGCTAAAAATTTCCTTCACTTAGTTGGTGGTGAGGCATGATGAGAATGGTAGTTCATAAGAACCTGGGGTTCCTCACCCCTGCTCTAAAATGTTCTCTCAAGAGTAACATTTTAGGAGAATACACTACTTGTTAAGCAAACAATTTTAAATGCTACTAAACTGCCTTTTACAAGTAATGGAGGTATCAGTGTTATTACTTTAAAATTAATGTTTTTCATGTTGTACCTTGTAACATGGTCTTTCCTAATTCTTGCTGCGACTGTTGAAATTTCTTCCTAGTTTTTCAAAAACATTTAATTGCTTAGTTTTCATTTTAAAACTTTTTTTTAATTATTCATTTCCTTCCAATTTTCTTTCTTTGTTTATCTAGAAATTACAAAAAATTCAACAAGAATTTCGAAAGCTAGCCGAAGAAAAACAGATAATGGAGGATGAACTTCAAAAAATGAAAGGTTCTGAAGTTGTAAGTCTAAACCCTTACACATTTACTAGATATTAAACAATTTAATTCTTAGTGAACATGCACAGAATGTGATGTGAATCTTCATTTTGTAATTCTGTTCATGTATTTTTAGAAATAGATCCTATGGTGAGCCTTATTTGCAAGTAGGGGTAAAGATTCCATATAAATTTGACAAGGCTACAGACTAAGAAGGGCAATATCTTTGCTCAGTTTTTTAATTCTCTTATTCCCTGTACTGTGGGAAAATTTGAGAGGTACTGTGAGAGAGGATGGAGAGGTATCTTGGCAGATTTTGTGAGAATTCGCCCGGTGCATGTGTGGTGGGGCTTTCCAAAATGGCGCCCCCCACACGTGCATGCATGCGCATGACGGTGGGCGTCATGCGCATGCACGTGCGGGGGCAAGCACGTGCCCGCCTGCCCCCCGCGCCATTTCCCCCATCCCGCCCCCCC
>CM034710.1:110455303-110471958 GCA_020142125.1 Phrynosoma platyrhinos
CTTAGTGTCTCTCCCCCAGATGACATCAGATGGTAATGAAGGGAGGGCAGAAAATTTAACAGAAAATTTGGTGCCATGGGCAGAAAGGAGTGAGAACAGGTTCCCTTTGCTAATTAATGGAAGAAGGGCTGTTCTTGTAGGACCAGTTCAGTTTCTCTTATGTGATGCTAATGCCTAAGTAACAAACAAAGCAGCTCTTCTTGCTTTGGCTAGAACAAAGTCCACCCTTTGTTGTTTTCTGATTAAGGGTTTCCTCACTAATCAATGGGAATATAGAAGCCTTGCATAATCTTTAGATCGCTCCCACGCAAAGAAGCCATGCCAGTGGTGGTCATTTGATGACTGTCACCATGTTACCTGAGCCCATCAGGTATGCCAACCTAATCTTTTACTTCCTGGTAGTCTTCCTCTTGATCTTTTAGGTGGCTCTTTGGTGGGTTCCTGTGTCTTGTATAATCTTTACATCACTCCCATGCAAAGAAGCCAATCTAGTGGTGGTCATTTGACGACAGTCATCATGCACCTGACAAATCCTCTAAGTTACCTGAGCCCCTCAGGTATGCCAACCTAATCTTTTTACTTCCTGGTGGTTTTCCTCTTGATCTTTTAGGTGGCTGTTCACTGGGTTTCTGAGCAAATGAAGTCAGTGTGTTCCTGGGCATTGCTTCTTTAACAGAAAATTTGGTGCCATGGGCAGAAAGGAGTGAGAACAGGTTCTGTTTGCTGGTTCGTGGAAGAAGGAATGCTCTTGTAGGACCAGCTCAGTTTCTCTTAGGTGATGCTAATGCCTAGGTGACACACAAAGCAACTCTTCTTGCTTTGCCTGGAAAAAGTGCACCCTTTGTTGTTTTCTGATTAAAGGTTTCCTCACTAATAAATGGAAGTATAGAAGTCTTGCAAAATCTTTAGATCACTCCCACGCAAAGAAGCCAAGATAGTGATGGTCATTTGATGACCGTCACCATGTACCTGACAAATTCTCTCAGTTACCTGAGCCCCTCAGGTATGCCAACCTAATCTTTTTACTTCCTAGTAGTCTTCCTTTTGATCTTTTAGGTGGCTCTTTGGTAGGTTCCTGTGTCTTGCATAATCTTTAGATCACTCCTACAAAAAGAAGCTAAGCTAGTGGTGATCATTTGATGACCATCACCATGTGCCCGACAAATCATCTCAGTTACCTGAGCCCCTCAGGTATGCCAACCTAATATTTTCCCTTATTGGCCTTTATGGGGTGGTTGTGGTGGTGAGGGACATAAAATTGCAAGATATATCAGGCTGTTAACATTATGTCTTAGCACACTTTATGTCTTAGGTGGCAGAACATGGTGTCAGTCCCCACTTATGACTGCTTTGCTCTACTGTGATAATATATAATTCTGTAGTGGACAAAAGCTGTATGATTCAGCTGGTGTAGAAAGCATATCATAGTTCTTTATAACCCTTCTTAGTTAATATTGCTATTTCTTAAAGTGCAGGGAAAGAAGCACCAGAACGCTCACATTTACAACCATTACCTCTTATCCAAGAAAAGCAGCAGTTGCCTGAGCCCACAGAAGTTCGGGGAGAAATATTAGCTTTAGATAAGTCTCCTGAAGAAATTCTTTCACCAGACTCAAGAACTGAAATTACGCCTTCTCCTGAAGTCAGTATCAAAGAAGGGGAAGATAAGTTGCCTGTCAGTGAGGAGAAAGCTTCACCACTCCTTTCGGAATTTGAAGTGGACACATCAGTTGGACTTGAAGAAGCTATGGGAGAAACTAAAATGCATCCTTCACTTACAATGGCACCAGCACCTGTGCCCACCATGATCATAGAAGGGACACTGCCAGCTGCTGTCATGTCAGAAAAGGTATGAAGAACTGTGACTATAGCAAAAGAGATGATGCCTGTCTTTATGTCAAAGAGAACAGGGTGTATTACAGGTTGAATTTCCCATATCCGGAATTCTGAAATGTGTAATATTTCAAAAACCAAAACATTTTTCGTGAGTGGCTGAGATAATGACATCTTTGCTTTCTGATAGTAAATTGTACATAAACTTTGTTTCATGCACAAAATTATTAAAAAATACAGGCTATGTGTGTAAGATTTATATGAAACATAAATGATTTTTTTGTTTCAACAAGGTCTCATCTCCAAGATAACTCATTATGTACGTATATGCACATACATGTATTGCAAAATCCAGAACATTTCTTGTCCCAAGCAGAAGGGAGACTCAGCTTGTATTATTATCTCCTGAAATAACTTAATATAATTGTCTAGACAGTGATATCATTATGTTGGTAAAAACAGAGTTGTACATGACCAACCGTGACAGTTAACATTTATGGCCAACATTAAAGTACAAGGAAAGTATTTTATTATAGGGCTGAAAGTAACAGTTAACATTTCAAGATGTAAACATTCAGGGGTAGCTGTGTTGGCCGTTTAGCAAATTCAAAAAAAATCTGTCAGCGATACCTTTGTTTGAATTTGCTAAATGGCCAACACAGCTACCCCTGAATGTTTTCTGTATTGTAAGATATCGCATTGTAGCTGCAACAGGGGAACCAGGAAAAATAGTGTGTGGACTGGAAACTTCAACCAAGGTAAAACAATCCCCCCCGCTAAATTTGGACTGAATTTGCATGTTTTACCTCTACATCTACCAAAATATTCCTGATGCAAAAATATGGAGACTTCTTAAGCAATCCATTGTTCTCTGCCACAAAGAGGCCTGTGACCTCACTGGAATGGAAACATATTGGATTGCAAAAGAGGGATCCCTGTTGAGATGCAAATGGATTTTAAATTTTCTGGACTTTGGAAATCTCCCTATAGCCACATGGACAGATAGAGGAGGAACGTGCCTGCAAAAGATATCCTCCCCACCATATACCATTTTAACTAAACATTGAAACAACATGTAGGCATCTGTCTAACATCTCCAATTGTTTTTCTCCTGTTTGGTTTATAACATCTTGCCTGATGAAGAAGCCCATGGAGCTTCGAAAGCTTGCAACAAGTGTATTGTGCATTTTGGTTGGCCAATAAAGGTATCACTGATGGATTTTTGTTTGAATTTCAAAATGTGTTTACATATAAATATTCATCACATGTTGAGTGAAACAGATATAACATTTATCATAAACTATAAACTATGGAGAAAGATACCCACATCACTTGAGATTTTAAACAGTGAAAGTATACAGATTAATTGTGAATCAGTGAGTATTGGGTAAATAAGATATTGAATGATGTACTCACGTGTGAATTTACTCTTATGGGGCTTTCAGATAACAATGCTAAAGAACACCTTTTATTTGGGATGTAGTTACTTCTGAATGTTTCAATAAGCAAATTAGACTCATTATTAAATGGAAAGTCTTATTTTTTAATTTAGTTTATACACATAGGAGATTAAAATATTAGGTTTAAAGTCATTGCTATTGTTGAAATACACTAAGGACATTTTAAGTTTAAGGCCTTTTATGAGCCCTTTTTTCTTTAAAATTAGTAATTCATAAAGAACTTGCAGAATTGTGATATCAACATATAAGTTAAGAAATTCTTTAGAGGAGAAAGCAGTGAAATCATGTGGGTTTAAAAAATATCTGTTTGGTTTACAAATACTCATGTAGAATGTAGCACATGATAACTGGACAGCAGCCATAATTGTTTATTTATTCATTGTAGTGTTTTTTACTAAGGAGTACTCCTGTTCATCTGCTGGGGTAACTTGCTTCTATAAACTATTCAGCACTTTGTAGTACTCCAAGATACTACTGTATAACAAGCAGTGTAGTCTTTGATAGTTTCTTTTACAAATGGATGTTATTAAAATGTATTAGTCCAGCAGGTGGCAGCAGTGTGCCTTAACAATTTCTCCAATGAAACTTTAAGATGTTGTAATCCCAGGTGAGAATTGCGAAATACTGTCCTAGATGATTGGTAATTCAGAAATTTTTTTTCTTGCTTTAAGCAGAATATTGTGTTGAAAAATATCTGGCTCTGAAAGATAACCAAGCATAGTGCTATAATTCACATATTTTTTAGAATTTGAGATCAGTAAGAGCTGGTTCCATTTCTCAGAGAGTGTTTTTGAACCAGCCATGAACTGTCATCTCTGATAAAGTACTTCAGGTTCTCTAAAGCTTTACATAAGGCTTTGTTCACTAGACATTTCAGTGGCATGTTGATTAGTGTTTATTATTCTAGTTAAATTAACACTTCTTAGGTACATATCAAAGAATGACGAGACTGATTTTTTATGTTTATTCATTTTTCTTATTCTTAATAGGCTTTACTTTCAGAAAAAGAAATTCCAATAATTCATACAGATTCACTAGGATTAAGAGGTAATTACCTTTTATTTGTTATGTTTTAGTTTAAAAAGACTACTTGTCAAGGAAAACAATAACATTTCTCAGGTTGTTCTTGGAAAACTGGAACATCATTGGTGCAAAAAGTCCTAGATTTTTTTAAAAAAACATGAATTTATGTAAGTGAGGGGGGAAGCAGCCGGGCGGCACGGGGCCGCCCTGGGAAATTGTGGCTCGGGGCCGAGGTATATAGTGCTCCTTCTGCAAGATGCCATGTGCGGATGCTGCAGTGGAAGTGCGTTGTTGGCGTGCTGGCCATGCAGCTGCTCCAACGACATTTTCGGGAAAGGGTTGGGGCACCCAGCGTGAGGCTGTCCCTCCCCTTCCTGACCTCGAAGACGGCACTTTTCATTAATATTTTTTGCTCAGTCCACACCCTCTACCCCACACCCTGTTGGTAAGGAAACTGGAGTCAAGTCCTATGGGACCAAGGACCACTGTGGCAAGTCAGCCTTCCAAGTCTCCCACTCCTTTCTCCTTACCCTTAGTTCAACAGGTCCCTCAGTCTCTCTGTCCTACAGCGTCCGCCTTTCCCCCTCTCCCAGCCACTTCCCATCATGTCTTCACCCTGGCTCTCTCCCTCTGACAACTTTCTGCTTCTTCCTGATCTGTAGCCACTTCAGATGTAGCCCACCTCTTGAACTCTGCCTCAGTGTTAACCTCCACAGCTCTCCTTATTTGGACTCCTGATGTTTCTTCTTCCCCTTGATCTTGGCCTCTTCCCTTTTTATCCTCCTTTCCCTTAATTCTATCCTCACCTCCTTCTGTCTCTATCCCCCATCCTTCACATTCCATTGGTGATTTTTCCTCTTCAACTCTCCAGATTCCTCCTTCTCCACTCCCATTAGCCATTTGGTCTAGCTCTGATTTTCTCTAGCTTCCCTGCTGCCCCATTTTCCTCCCCAGGCCCTTCAGGTAAGAGCTCTTGTTGGGTCTGTCGTGGGCCCCCAAGTTGAGACTGTTGCATCTCTGAGGGTCTGGCTAGTGGGGCACACCTTGACCCGCCTGTTATGGTGCCACAAATGCAATGGAAGGAAAGCAGAAAAAAAAATCCCCTCACACTGTCCAAAGTGCATAAGACTGCAGCCTTAGCAATAACATTTACATTTACATTTCTGTTTATTTTATTTTATTTCATTTATTGTATTTATCAGTAAACTCAGCACTCTCTAATCAGTTTACAGTCTGCAAGCTAATTGTCCCCAACAAGCTGGGTACCCATTTTACTAACCTAAGAAAGGATGGAAGGCTGAGTCAACCTTGGAGCCCTGCCTGAGATCAAATTCACAACCTTGTGGCTGCAGTACCAGCATTTAATCACTGTACTACCAGGGCTCCCAGCCTTAGTGTTTACTCTATGCTTCATTCATTTGTGCCGTGTTGAGACTGACTTTTCCTTACACCTGGGCTCCTACAGATATAGAAAGCAGCCTGGGGAAGTTCTTAAATTATAAACGACAGAGGAGAGAACCTTTCCCCTAACTATTTTTAAACACTGACATGCTGTAGGAGTAGTGATAGGGCCACAAAAGAATGACACAGAAGTAAGTCTCCATATCTGATGATAATCTTTTGGCATAAAATATAATTGTATTAGCTACACAGAGAGAATGTGCACATTGTTGAAAGAAATATATAAATTTGATTATGTTTGCAAATGCACAAATAACACCTTTAATAATAACCTTAATAACCTTCTGTTCTCTAGACACACAATTGCAGTCAATGTTTTCTAAGAAAACAGAGCAGAAAAATAAATTTTCTTCATCCTTTTTTTTACAGAGGATGAAGTCAGGGACTTGATCAGTAAGAATATGGTTCAGCTTGCAGATCATTTGACAGAGCTGAAAGGAATGCCCGAAGCAGAAACTTTAGCTAAACTTCTACTAGAGCCTGGCAAAGGCATGGGTGAGTACCAATTAGAGCTTCCTAGAATATGAACTCACAATTAGTGCTTGGGTTGATCCCTGCAAGAGTATAACTCATGTGATCGGGGCATTCCCATTCTCTGTCCACCCACTCATTTTCATCCTCGTTATGCTACATCAGAAACTGTAGGAATAGGAAGGCAAGGAGTTTGTTACATTCAGTACATGGAACAATGGGGTTATAATCTGCACAGACTAAAGTTAGTTGAATGTTTGATAATGGCATCATTCTTTTTATTCATAGTTCAGGTAGAAAACCATATTTTTTTCAAATAATAATTAGATCAATAAAATTATCTTAAGGCAGGGGTAGGCAACCTTTCCCCTTTAAGGGCCGAGGGACTTCAGCTCCCAGAATCCCAGGAGCTATTGGCCAACATGGGACTATTGGCCAACATGGCTGAGGCTTCTGGGAGCTGAAGTCCCTCGGCCCTTAAAGGGGAAAGGTTGCCTACCCCTGTCTTAAGGCATTTTTAAATAGAAAAAAATAACCTGTCCTGTAGTTTTGGCTAATCATATGGTGATCTGTGTTATCTACAAGTTACATCAGTTCTAATTTTGAGGGAGGAGAGTGCACAAAAAGCATTTCTGATACAGGATATTGTACAAGTTATAATAGGAATGCAAGATAGACTTTATGTTTGGAAAAATTCTTGTAAAACTCAGTGGTACACAGATAAAATATGTAAATTACCATATATATTTGTACAAGTCAACCTCATGTATAAGCTGAGGGAAGGTTTTAAGGTCAAAATCATGGATTTTTATATGACTCATGGATAAGTCAAGGGTAAAACTTAGGGGGTTATAACAAAGGATGTAAAGGGGAAAACACCACTTCCTTCCCTCCTTCTCCTTCTCTGGACCTCTCCCAACCATCTTTCCTGGTGCTGGAGGAGAAGATTTTAACGTCATATTGGGAAGGGAAGGAAGTGGAGTTAAATGGTTTTTTTGGTGAGGAGAGGTTTTCACATCAGATTGGGAAGGAAAAGATGTGGAGTTAAATGGGGTGTTTGGTGGGGAGAGAAGGCCTTAACAGTGAATGGGGAAGAGAAGGAAGTAAAGTTAAATGGGGTGTTTGGTGGGGAGAGAAGGTTTTAACATCAGATTGGGAAGAGAATCATCTCTTTCACACACACACACACACACACACACACACACACACACACTCCTGCTTGGGCAGCTATTTCAGAAATCACTGCTAAGACACACAGGGTGGTGCTTTTTTCAGGACCTTTCTAAGCAGTATTACTGTACTGACCTGTATGTAAGTCAACACAGGATTTTAGGTCAATTTTGGGGCATAAATTTTTAAATTTATAGTCAAATACATACAGTAAGCTTTTACCACATATTTTCTCCTACAGACAATTGATAAGAATAGTCCAGTTTCAATACGGAAGTAGCTATTCTAGTAGTCACATAAAAATAAACTTTACAATGATGGACTGGGGCTGCCTAATCTCAAAAACAGTTTAATTTTATTAATTGTCTGTGACCAAAAATGCGTAATTAATTGTATTTCCCCATGATTCTGTTGTTTGCATTTGCCACTGAGATAGAAGAATTATCAGATAGACAGAAACTTCAATTATTGAATGAGCTGATAACTCCAGATGAACTACAAAAAGTTGGTAAGTGGAAAGATTGTAAGTGATAATTGGTTAACTTGAGACACCATTGTGTTAGGTTTGCATTTATTAATGTGTGTGATGCACAAACAAAAATATTATTCTTGTGATACATCTCACATTGTCCCATAAACATGTTGAATGGAAGTTCTGGAATATGGACCTGGATCACTTCCTATTATGACCTATAACACCCTAGCACTCACACAGTGCACTATAAACAAAGGAGATGGTGCTGGAAGAAGAACTATATTTGGCTTAGTCAATATTGCTCCAACAAGGACAGTCATAGTGTAAAGCAGGGGTAGGCAACCTTTCCCCTTTAAGGGCCGAGGGACTTCAGCTCCCAGAATCCCAGGAGCTATTGGCCAACATGGGACTATTGGCCAACATGGCTGAGGCTTCTGGGAACTGAAGTCCCTCGGCCCTTAAAGGGGAAAGGTTGCCTATCCCTGCTCTAGGACATTTACTTTTATTTTTGTTTGTAGCATTTTTGTTGTTTTAAGGTTATTGCTTGAGAGAGAAAGAGACTCACCCACAAAGTACCAGAGCAATACCTTATTATAGTGTCACTATGTTGTTTAACTTCTTTTTTTAAAAAATCCAACAGAAATACATTATATTAACATCTTAATAACTAGGTAACATAGGGGGGTTGCAGACTGCCAGAAATAGTGCAAATTGAGTCCACTTTTAGGGTTAGGGTTAGTGCTAGGGAATCATGGGAATTGTTTTTTTCCTGAGACATTGAGCCTTGTCTGTCAGAGAGCTCTGGTGCCACAATAAAATACAGTTCCCATGATTCCCTAGCACTAACCCTAGCCCTAAAAGTGGACTCAATTTGCACTATTTCTGGCAGTCTGCAACCCCCCTTAGTAATTGCACTTGATAGTTCTGATGAGGTAACTGTACTTAGGACAAGAGGCTACTGTCAGAACAGAATATGGAGAAACAGAATGGTTCCCAATTGGCAAAGGGGTCAAGCAAAGCTACATTCTATCACCCTGTGTATTCAACCTATATGCAGAAAATATTATACGAAAAGCAGGTTTGGACTCCAAAAAAGGAGGAGTAAAAAAGGAGGTAGGAATATTAACAACCCAATCTATGCAGATGACACCATATTACTAGCAGAAAACATCACAGACTTGGAATAATTATGAAAGAAGGTCAAAGAAGAAAGTGCAAAGGCAGGCTTGATGCTGTACATAAAAAATAATGACTGTGGAAGATCTACATACATTCAACCTAGACAAGGAAGAAGTTTAAATAGCATAAGAGTTCCCATGCCTTGGATCAAACATTGATCAAAATGGAGATTGCAGCCAAGAAATCAGAAGAAAAGTAGGAATGGGAAGGGCATCCATGAAAGAGCTAAAAAAGATCCTAAAGAGTGAATATATACAACTGAGCACCAAAGTTAGATTCATCCAAGCCATTATGTTACCTATCACCATGTTTGGGTGTGACATTTCCTATCACCGTGTATGCTGGACAGTGAAGAAAGCGGATAGGAAGACGATCAACTCATTTGAGATACGCTACTGGAAAAGAATGCTGAGGATACTGTGGACAGCCAAAAAGACAAACAAATGGGTCCTTGAACAGATCAAGCCAGAAATTTTCCTGGAAGATGATCATATTGAGACTGTCATACTTCAGCCATATCATGCTAGGAAAGGTGGAAGGAAGTAGAAAGAGAGATAGACTCTTGGATGGATAGACTCAATCAGGGAGGTCATGGGTATGAACTTGCAGGATCTGAGCAGAGCAGTGGAGTACAGGAGGCCTTGGAAATGTTTCATCCATGGGGTTACCATGAATTGGGATCTAACTGAAGACAGTCAACAACAACAGCAACTGTGCAAGCTACCTGTGCTAGAGGGGACTGCACACCCCTTCAAGGATCAGGTACATGGCTTGGCAGCTTTCATAGATCAGTCCTATATAAATAAATCCAAAATGCATTTCAAAAATTATACTTTAGGATAATATATGTTTAGAAATTTAGATTTTGTGAGAAAATAGGTTCACAATTATGGACATTTGAGTACACACATGGGCATATAAATCTCCACTTATTTTATGCCTACATGTAAGAATGAATAATTTCAGCATTTCCCCACTTTACTTTGTATGAATAAAAAGTTTCTGCACAATTTTTGAATACTATTCATTATGTGAATAGTGCTTTATCCCAGTTAATTAAACTTTGGTTTTATACAGTTTCTAAGAAACTCCATGACAAAACCAGGCTGTTCAAACCGCCCCCACCTCCCCCATGCTCCTTACCTTGCCAGTCTTTGGTCCTACTGAGAAGTCCTCAGTTGTCATGTCTAATGTTGAAATGGGGTGCTTGACTTTGCAGCTGCAGCCAGGTACCCCATTTCTACATCAGATGGATGGCTGGCAAGGTAAATTATAGTTATTGTTATTTGGTTATTTTGTATTTTATTTTAAGTGTGTTTTAAATTGTTAGGGTTTAACAGTATTTTAAGGGGTGGGTGGGATTGTGGGGTATGAAATGTATATTTTTAATGTTGTAAGCCACCCCGGTTGCGCTACGCAGAGGGGCAGGATAAAAATATATTATTATTATTATTATTATTATTATTATTATTATTATTATTATTATTATTGAGCACTAGGTCCTGGATCAGTGTGGGGATGGGTGTGTGAAAACTTGCTTATCTATGCGCTGACTCAGGAACTAACCTGGATGAGCACTGGGGCTTGGAAAGCACAGGTCAGGCCTGTGCTTTCTTGGGCCATCTGCTCAGGCCGCTTGTGGTTTTTCTACAGAGGAATCTATTTTGTACAATTGCTTCCCTAGAAAAAACATATATTTTCTGCACAAAACCCCAACATTTTTGCACAGGAATCAGTGTAAATTATATAAAATACAGGTTTTTTGCCTTGAAATGTATTTTTGAATAGGAAAACCATGTGTATTTTTGTGCAAGTAAATTTTCCCAACAGAGTCCCAAAGTGTAAATCTTGTGATTGGTTTCCTTTTCCTTGTTGGGCTGCCTTGAACCTTGGGACACTTTATTTTTGTCAAGGATTTGGATAGTAATGAGTATTCTTCATACCTCTATACTTGAATATGCATTTATATATAATTTTTCATGTAGATTAAAAATGAATAGACTTATAAATGAACAAGTGCAAAATTGAAATGAACCAGAAATGAAATGGACCATCCATCTCTATTTAGAAGATATGCATTGCAGATCACATGTTCCTAGGGCTAAATTGGATAATCCTCTTCTTTTTAAAAAGGCAAGGATGTCATTTATTTATTTATTTATTTATTTATTTATTTTTGTAATAACACTACCTCTCAAATATTTCTCTGTGCAGGGGAAGGAGAGGAAGAGCAAATAGAAAAGAAAAGAAAATTGCTTAGGAATATTGCATCAACTCTGCAAGTTCTACAACAAACACAGGTTCCTGAAGCTGGCCAATCAGGTAGAACATATGAATAAATGCAGCAAATAAGAAGTTAGGAGAGGGCATACATTCTGGCATGGTATGCATAAAACCACACATCCTACAGTATTTCACTGGCAGCTTCACTGTTCACACATACAAATATTAATAACTTTTCCATGCAAGCACTAAAATGGCAGAAACAACATGTGATGGTGGGAATCCTTAGCTGTCTGCTACACTTGCACACCACCACCAGAAAAAGTGGCAGCCATCCAATCCATACTTCCCAATACAGGCCAGCTCCATCTAGAGCCACCTATCTCTTCAGTATCTAACTGAGGATTTCTTAGGTCAAAGGTACTATGGGACAGGTAGCTTGGGAATACCTTTTGAGAAGGCATAGGGAATTTCCCATACAGCACAACATGTATTTTGACTCCAAGGAATTCTCAGCCACACATTGAAGAGACTCTGTTAGGAGATGAGCATTATATACTCCATCATTACAAAAAAATAAATAATGAAAATAACCAAGACATTCCATTCCTTTGGAATGGAAAATTATCTTGGTCAAAACTGTTCTTCTGTGGTTGGCTACAACTTTTAGATACCAAAGAAGACTGTGGCTAGGTATGTCTTTAAAAGATTTCTGTTTCCACAGAGAAACAAATGAAAGAGATGGCAGAGAAGAGAAGATCTTTACTTGTAAATCTGGAATCAGACTTAAAAGAACTTCAACAAGGGCAGGTTGTTGAACCTACTAAAGAAGATATTGGTGGGTATCACAATATATTACTTTTAGACTCAAAAGCATAACTGAAGACTGTCTAAGTAAAATGCATTATTATTACCGTAATACTAATTATTTTAAATACATGCCCCACCTTTTAGGCTCGAAAGCCCCAAAGTGGCTTATAATAAAAAAGGTAACATGCATATAGTAAAACAAAATAATATATCCAGAAACAAATAAAAGATAAAGCATCAGTTCAAAACAAAACAATAAAGTTATTCCTAGAAAACTGTCTAGTCATGAAAGTCTTCTTTAAAAAAGTCTTCTTAAAAGTAAGGTGTTAATCAGCTTTCTGAATAGAAGTAGGGTAGTTGCTTGCTGGGCTTATTTTAGCAAGGTATTCAAAGAGTAAATGTCACAGCATCAAAGGCCCTCTTACTTGTTACTGTCCATAGCACCTCAGAAAGCAAGAGTATCTGTAACAGGACTTTCCAATAGAACTTAAGATATGAGTGGGGATATATGGGTATATTTATGTCTGAACCAGAGGTGGGGAAATTGTACTCACCCATGCTTTATATAAACTCTACTGATCTGGGGGCTATTTTGTGTAGTTTGGCACCAGAATTATGGAAGTGTATTCTGCTTCGTCATCTTCTGATAAGCCCAAACTAGATCGATGAAGGGGGAACAGAAATGGAGCAGGGCCTGAATTCCCTCCCTCCCCACTTCTCTGTGGATTGGATAATGTCAGGAGTATGGACATTACACCTGATTCTGTCAGTTTTCTGGCTTAAACATCAAGAGAAGTTTTTCCATCTGACACTTCAGCCAGAAGCTGACCTTAATTTCCTGACCCATTTCCCAATTGAACTCCAATGCTGCTATTCTTAAAGCCAAATTAAAATTTTGTAAAATTGGATTAGTAATGTATAACATAGTTTGATGTCAACAGTAGTTTATATTTTCTGGAAAAGGTGGGAAAGATCTCTATTTGTGGAAGTTCACTGTCAACCACTGTAAACAAAAGTAAGCTGAATGACCCAGTGGTCTGACGCAGTACAACACAGCTTCATATTCATGTGGATTTTTTTAGACAGGGAAATTAACAAGCTGTCGAAAAAGAGAAGCTTATTGCTTGAAAGCTTAGAATCAAATATGAAAGATTTGAACCAAGCCCAGGCTCTTGCAGCTAGTGAGCCATCAGAAATGAATGGTAAGTATAGTCAGATGTTTATATTTTCATTGCATTCAGCGCCTTTCTGGCCCCACCATGTTTTTCCACACCTCACTCCTTTTTTTGGGGGGGGTGGGGCTATGTAAATTTGGGCTGAGTTTCTAAGAACAATGACTTTAAGTTGAGTCATAATTTCTTATTTGGATAACTGTTGCTTTTGTTGTATAACTATTAGAGGCTGCTCAAAAAATAAAGATAAAAGAAATTTGGTAAAATACTGGATACATTTTGACAGTTTTGCAGTCTAAGAAAAAACAAGACTTTAGGGAGAAGGTAAATATAATGGATGAATTTTAACTAGTATATTCCATGGTTTAAAAAAAAAAGGATTTGTGTTAGAAAAGCAGGGCCAGAAATTGGTGATGGGGTAGCTCTGTATTAGACCGGCTGCTGAATGTCAGAGCTCATTTTAGCTACTCATGTACACTTTCCTCAGTGGGAAATAAAAGGAAGACAACCCATGTGTATGTTTGTGCCAGATTGTGGGTAAATTGCAAGAGAGGTGTATAAGAATGTGGAAAAGAATAAACAAGGCTATGTGAAAAAGTGATTGCATATTTCAATAAGTGAGCCCTAGAGGAAAATTTAAATTTGTCAGATCCCTGCACAAAATGGATCTCCAGTCTTCATTACAGGGTAAGCCAATTGCAAATAATATTTTTTTGAGTAATATGGTAGTAAAACTACTTTACAGTAATACCTCAGACAGATGATTCAACTGTGCAAATACTAATTTGCTGTTTTGGACTTATAGTGGTGTTTCCTTTTGAGGCTTTGTGATTATTTTTGAAGAGGGTGCTCATTAATGCAAAGACAGTATTTGCTTTTTCATTGCTTTCTTTCTCATATCATGTTACAGGTTTCTGTTACTTATTTGAAAACTGTTGCAGATACAAAATGTTTCTGTTTCTACAGAGTACAAAGTTAAAGAACTATTACAGCAAAGGGAACAGTTGGCAGCAAATCTAGAAGCAAATCTGAAGGATCTGCAAAGAGCAAAAGATGTTGAAATTGGCTTTAAAGAAAAGCATGGTAAATGCCAAACATACAAGCTGATGTGTGCAGTCTGCCTGCTTTAGACATAGCTATAGGAGAGGTAGTTGTAGTCAACCCATTTTACAAGTTTTGTAAAATGTTTTGGTGGGAGCAGGAAAAATATTGAATATATTTTGACATTTTCAATAATGTATGGCAGAGGAGGGGAATGTGTGGCACTCTGGATGTTGTCAGACTGCAACTCCTATAAGTCATATCCAGTGTAGCCTAAGGTATGGGAGTTGCATTCAAACAAATCTGGAATACCACATGTTTTTCATTCCTGATGTAAGAGAATGGGGACTTTCAAGATGTCATGTTTTCTTAAAATGATGGTGGTTATTTAAATAGTTGCATGTTTTAGACTAAAATTATTCCTGAAATGAACCATTAACTTATCACATGAACATGGATTTTAATCAAAGTAATGTTGCCATCTTGCCCTTAAATTAGGAGACAGCACTGTTTATGAGAAAGTGCAGGGGTAGGCAACCTTTCCCCTTAAGGGCCGAAGGACTTCAGCTCCCAGAATCCCAGGAGCTATTGGCCAACATGGGACATGGCTGAGGCTTCTTGGAGCTGAAGTTCCTCGGCCCTTAAAGGGGAAAGGTTGCCTACCCCTGAGAAAGTGTTTAAAGTTCCTTATAAACTAATATTGTACTACTACTACTACTACCACCACTACAATTACTATATTTTTATCTACAGTAATAAGATTGTGTGTTTGGGTTTGAAAACTTTAACAGAGTGCTGGCTTTGATCCCTTTTGCATCTAAAATAACTTTAGTCATAATTACTCAGAGGACTGACTCTCCATCAGTTTATGCCAGGAGAGAAAACTTTGGCCTTCCTATTGTTAATGAGTTCATTTTATTTAATTCAAAAGTTATTTTTTCAAGTATTCTGATTTACCAATAACTTGCCCCAGTCATGAAGCATCATAAACTAAATATGATAATAGATCTTTCTTCAGACCCTCAGGCATAACATGTAAACTTCTAGCATGCTTCCATGTGGGCACTGGTATTTAGGGGTAGACATATATGCTTATCCCCATTGCTGTCTTGAATTTAGGTCTACATCTGAGCAGTTGAACATAATGTAGGGCTCTACTTTGGTTGATGTGAAATTAGCCAAACAAAATTGGATATACTAAATTATGCTAAATGCTGTGTGGAACTGACCTTGATTCTTTGTGATGCACTCCTGATTTTTTCCAGTGTTAATGCTATTCATGATTTCTTATGATTTCTCACAATAAAACTTGTCCTGTGAAGATTTTCTTTGTCCTTCTTTAATAAGCAAATCTTATTTTTATTATCCCATGATTCAGAATGTAAAGTTAATATATTCTCATGCTTTAGCTCCTAAAGCTTTAAAAACATTTCTTACTTTGTAGCAAAGGAAATAAATGAGCTCTCAAATCAAAGAAACAGCTTGCTTGAAAATTTAAAATCAAATTTGAAGGAATTAGAAGATGCTGAAGTTCTTGCAGCTAAACAACCAGGGAGTGTGAGCGGTAAGTAGAATATCAGCATAAAGCAAGGTACAGAATAATATCACATTCTAGTGTCACACTTAAACACAGAAACCAGTGTGTGGCAATGCAAATGCAGGGAAAAGATGACATGGACATGAGTGTCCTAGGACTAAAAGTCACTCATGTTTTCACTGACTTCCATAGTAAACTGGGTACAGTTTGAGACACAGTTGAGAGGAGACAAATCATAATGCACGTGGCAGATGCATTTTAGGGTCAATAGAAGGCTTAGTTCCCAATACAGTTGTGTTCCCATTTACCCTTCCAAATGGCTTTTCCTAGCAATGCAGAAAGAATGCTAGTGGCCATCCCTGTAATCAATTCAAGTTTAAAGGACAGGATTGAGGATGCTTCTGGAATAGCAAAAAACAGTGATTGGGAAAACCCTGAAGTTTCTTAATATGTCTGGAAGATCAGAAAGACAAAAAGGTGACCATGTTCCAAGAGTCCATGACAACATGTGGCCACTGCATGCCACATGATGTTCAGCCTGCAAGGTTTATGCCCTTGATTTTAGAGCTGACACTTGTATTTGATAATTCTGGGGAAAGTACATAAGTGCCAGATCAACCATGACTGCAGTCATATGTAGATTGCTGGTTACAGTCAGCACACTCTGACTATGGTCAGAACAGGAAAGCAAGTCAAGACTGGTAGTCAACTTGTGGAGAAGGATTGGCCAATAACCAGGAGTCGGGGCCAAAAATCACTCTAGAGCTAAATAAAGCTGTGTCATACAAGCCAGACTTAGG
>CM034710.1:110502878-110515205 GCA_020142125.1 Phrynosoma platyrhinos
TTGAAAGAAGCACCACACCATGTGTCTCGGCAGTGATTTCAGAAAGAGCTGTGCAGGCAGGTGTGTGCATGAGAAAGAGAAAGAGATGATTCCCTACCCAATCTGATCTTAAAGCCTTCTCTCCCCACCAAACAGCCCATTTAACTCTACTTCCTGATCTGATGTTAAACCCTTCCCTTCCCCATCTTAAAACCTTCCCTCCCCATCAAACATCCAATTTAACTCCACTTCTTTCCCTTCTTGATACGATGTTAAAATCTTCTCCTCCGGCACCTGGGAAGTGATGTTAGGTGGTTGGGAGAGGTCCGGAGAAGGAGGGAAGGAGGTGGCGTTTTCCTCTTTACATCCTGCTATATAGCCCCCTACGTTTTACCCTCAACTTATTCACAGGTCATATCAAAAGCCATGATTTTGACCCTAAAACCTTCCCTCAACTAATACATGTGGTCGATTTGTACAACAAGCTGGGTACTCATTTTAGTGACCTCGGAAGGATGCAAAGCTGAGTCAACTCTGAGCACCTGGCTGGTATTGAACTCGTAACCTTATGGTTTGTGTGTGAGTGGCAGCAGTACAGGCATTTAACCATCGTGCCACCAGGACTTTACACATGATCATGGACAGCTTCAAGAAGGATGATTGTTTCTGGTCAATGGATTTGACTGAAATTCATTTCCTTTCCTTATGGTACCAAACTACAGGAGATTTCTGCTTTTCAGTTTCTGTGGGAATCACTTTCATTTCAGTTCTCCCTTTTGGCCTTGCATTGATCCCAAGAGTTTTCACCAAGGTGTTGATTCCACTGATTTCACACTCCAGAAATAAAAAAATTCAGATATTTCCATACTTGGATAATATTTTTGAAAGCAGGGAACTGGTGCAAGGAAACGAGATGTAGCCATTACTCAAATGTGTTTCTGAGAACGTGGCTTCCTCATAAACTATAAGAAAAGTAATTTGCAGTTAACTCAGTGCTTCAGTCACCTGGGAACAGAGATAGACATGAAGACAGAGTGTTTATTTCCTGTCAAAAGAAAGAAGAGAAAAGATATTGATGGAAACTGGCCATGTTCTAGCATTTAAATCTGCAGATATAATGAGTCTAGCCAAACCCTTGGGTTTATTAGTTTCAACAATTCATTTGGCACTATGGGCTTATTTTCCCACAAGTACTTACAACTTTTCCCTCACACTATATTAGTAATAATGAGAAATATTATCTGGATATATACCACCACTGTAAGAACATACAGAAGAATGTAAAGAGGTCTGAAATCTTATTAGCTAACCAGAGGTACGCAGTCTTCTCCATTGTGTGAAAAAGACAGTCCAATCCATCTCAGCAGAACATCTAAAAGGGACACTGAATATACTTGCCAGTTATCTGAGTTAAAATCCAGTGCTGCCTACAGAGAGGAGCCTCAAGTGGGAGGTGTTCCATCAAATAGAATAGATATGGGATCTGTTCAAGGAGGACATCTTTATATTGGAAAGAAATATTGCATGGCTAAAGCCCACCACACTTTCAGTTCAAACTGATTGAATGGTCGTTCACCTTGCTGTAGTGCTTGGCAAAGGCCCATCCTTCTGAGGAGTCCAGGTTAACAGCTCTATTATATGACCTCAGTCTAATTAAGGCTCATGGGTGATTGGGAAAGAATCTACTTGGAGTGATCATCAGCTTCTCGTTCCCAGCCCTATCTCAATCCTCGTCGGTCCCTGACTCTCCAGGGTCAAACTGATTGGCTTGCAACCTGACTTCAATCCTCGTCGGTCCCTGACTCTCCAGGGTCAAACCAATTGGCTTGGAATCCTAAATGGATCCTTATTGGTCCCTCACTATTTGGAGTCAGACCAATTGGCTTGCAGCCATGCATCGATCCTCCTCAATCCCTGAGTCTCCAGGGTCAAACCAATTGGCTTGCAGCCCACTTCGATCCTCATTGGTCCCTACTCTCTGGGGTCAAACTGATTGGCTCATAGCCCAATTTCAATCCTTGTCGGTCCCTGATTCTTCGGTGTGAAACTGATTGGCTTGCAGCCCTACCTCGACCCTCTCCCATCCCTGACTCTCTGGGGTCATATCAATTGACTTGCAGCCCAAATTCGATCTTCGTCGGTCCCTGACTCTCCTGGGTCAAACCAATTCAATGCTTGTCAATTCCTGACTCTCCAGGGTCAAACTGATTGGCCCACAAGGGGTTTTATATTGTGCCTTCCCCAAGCATTGGGTGGTAGCCAGGTCAGCATCATGGGGTTGCCACTATCCATCCTGATATTCCTTCGGGAGAAAATATATTAAGGGCCCTACATCAGTACCATTCTTAAGTTGCACAGGAGAATTCGAATGCAGCTGGCCTTTCAGTTTCTGAGGCAGTTATTGGTACCACTGCATGCTTCTCATTTACAAAATCTGGTCAATTTCGAAGCCACAATTAACTCCTCTCAAGGCAATTATGGCTGATGCTGGTTTGGATTCGAGGCTGTGGTTGCTTCCTCTATACCAAGGTCAACTACCACCAAGCTCTATTGATTTGGAACCTTGATTATTCCCTCTATATCGAGGTGCAGTACTGGCTCACACTCTCCCTGATTCAGAACAATAGTGTCTCCCTCTGTACTGAGTGCCACTACTTGCAAGCACTCTAACAAATTCAGAGCAATGTTTGTCCCTCCCTTTTGAGGCCCATTGCAGCTCCTACAATTTGTCCCTTGGGATGCTACCAGTGATCACTCATTCAGCTTGGAGTCATGGTCATCCTGGCACACGCTCAGTTGGATTCAAGGCTGTGGTTATTGCCTCTATACCGAAGTCTACAATTGTGCACCTCATGCCTCTTCCTTTTCATTCGAATTCAAGCCAGGTTTAAGGTTGCTCCCTTGATACCGAGGGATGGCATAGTCATTGGCCAGATATACAGCGTCAAATTTCCCTCCTTGCCAAGACCTGATATCATGGCTATCTTTATATAGCTGATTCAGAGGACATGGCGCTCCCTCCATAATGAAGGAGGACACCACCATTTACACATTACATTCTTATGAGGACATGCTTTTGTCTCTGTTCACATGCTAATATGTACAGATATCTTTCACGGCTTAAATTGTCCTCCATACTGTGTGCAGCTAAATCTTACTCTCTGTTCATACCGACTGTCAGTACTGTTGCCTGACCCATGGGACTGGGGGATCAAATTTAACAATTGGTTTGCTCCCTCTATACCTAGGGACACTACTATTATGTGCTCGGTAACAGCACAATTGAGATCATCTTGTTCCCCCCATGGGGGGCTTTGGTACCATTGCTCATGCTCTAACACCAAGCTATTCCTGTATCACTTGCTTGATATGAATATATTCTAGGATGTACTTGGTCCCTCTGTACTGGGACCAATACCATTATTTCCTTTAGACTGCCAAATCAAAGACATGATTACGCTCCCATACTGAGGGCCAGTAACATTCCAGGTTTTCTACAACTGTTACCGGGGTGGTCATACCCCCCCTTTCAGATTGACCTTAATGCCTTTGTTTCCTCCCTACTGCTGGCTTTCAGGACATACTTGTTCCCTCCATGTCAGAAGAATATTTTTTACTTCCTCTGTATGAGTGTCAGTGAATGTAGTTGGGGTCTTCTTTCCAAGGGCCATTACATGTAATGGGGAATACGTCCCATACACATTCCCCTTCCAAGGGGTTCTTGTTTGGTCTCTAACTGTTTGGTCTCTAACTGGGATGGTCTCTAACTGGGATGAGCCTATCTCATACGCTGACCCCTTATTTCAGTTAAATCTTCTTGAGCATCATTGCAGATGGGGACTGCATCAATTCTTTCCCATTTGCTGCTCTGGGCAGGAATGCCCTCTGGGGACATCCCTCTAATTTGAGGCTCCATTTCACAGATTTGTCCACCCTTGTGGACACTTTGAGATCTTGGGACATGCATACTTGTCTCATCTCTCCAGGCTGACTGATGTCATAACATCTTGGTTCTCCTGAACCTCTGGTCTCAAGGCATCATTTTGGTGAGGTAGTGATATTTCAGGTCTCCACCTGCAATCCTGCCAAGGCTAACTATGCACTCTGCAAATGTCCTGGGAGTTCTCTCTCTGTGCAGGGAAGCCTGTGCTACCCCCTCAATTATTATGTCCCCTCACAGCATACTTTATGCTTCATCACGTATCCCAGATCTATACAATGAAGGGCTTCACACTGCTGTCATTGGGTCTGCAAAGCCCCTTTACTCATGTCAGCCGTGTTCCATTGGTTTAATGCTGGAGCCACAATTGTTCCCCCTAAGCATTAGGGGGGTAATATTCTAACAACACAACCTGTTTTATGATTTGTCCCACCTATCTAGGAGCTGGACTTGTGGCTCTTAAGGTCTATTCCAACTCCCCTGCTCTAAAATTTTTCTTTTCATGACCCATTCATGATGGATTGACACCATATAACTCCTGGTATATTGTTGCTTATCAGTTCTGACCATTCCTGCCAAGTCATGTTATCTTAGATACAATCTTTGCAGGACATCATAGGATGGGATAACATTCCCACAGAGATCTCTTTCTACTTCACAGTGTGGAATCCCTTTACTTTTTTAATGCTATGACTAATCTTCTAGTCATCACATCAGCCACTGTTATTTTCTCTGGCATTTTCGCCAAGAACTGCATGTTTCATGCTGATAGCCTGAAACATTACATTCACACCCAGCATGTCTTGTGGGTCACAACAATTGGATATTGTGATCTTCTTACTGTTCCCTGTTATCAGCATTTTGTTGTGACTAGATGAGGCACTATTTCTCCTCTCTGATGGCCACTGCTATTCTGGAAATTGTTACTGGAGCTTTCTCCATTTTGATGCCATTAAGCTCTCTGTATGAATGCACTATCCAGACATCTGACTGCCCACTTTGTAGTACAGGCACTTGTTTCTGCCACCTTTGCTAGTGATGCCCATTGCTGAGCACAGAGGGTCTATTTCACATTCTATGTCCAAGGGGACACTTAGCACTAGACTATTTAGTGTTCTAGGCTTTGTCTGTCGATGCCATAATCTTCAAACAATGACTTTGGGAGGCTTTATCAGGTCACTACACTTTTTCCACTTGAAAGATTCCTTTTTTGAAACATCTTCAATTTTGAGAGCTTGGTAAGCCCCTTTTCCCAGGTTGCCAATGTCATGGCCTGTGCAGCCTCACAACATCACAAGTTTGTTGCCTTCGTATTGGCTTCCACTCAACTCCTTCGATCAGACAGAGTCTGTATACTTTGCCTTCTTCTTGTGGCATTTGTCTACTATTCCTTTACCGCTTACAGTAATGAGCTTCCTTTGCTTTCACATCACCTACCTACTGGATAGCTTCAGCATAATTTCCATTGCTAGAAAACCTGCGCTGTCTAGGTCAGTGGTTTTCCCCTTGACCTTAATCATACACTTGTTATGTTATATGGACCATCAAGATCAGGGGTAGGCAAACTGTCCCCTTTAAGGGCCGAGGGACTTCAGCTCCCAGAATCCCAAACTATTGGCCAACATGGCTGAGGTTTCTGGGAGCTGAAGTCCCTTGTCCCTTAAAGGGGACAGTTTGCCTACCCCTGACCAAAGTCTATCAACAGTCTATGCAACATATGGATTAGCTGGCAATCCTGTTTTTCTGTCATTGTGCATTTTCTCACCTACATGGGTGACTTTTTCCACTATGTCTCGGTATTGGAATTTCAGCTTGACATGTAGAATCATCATATTAGTGGGACTGTTAGTGCCTATAGTTACATGCCTTGGGCTTGGATTCTCAAATGGAGATCCTATTTGGGAGCAATGTACCTCTCTTATGTGGCATGGCACTCCCTCCTCCACTGACTGAAGCTTGTCAGTCTAACCCATTTGTGTGCTTCACAGAGACCATGAAGAAGAAGGACGTTGCTTGCCTGTAATGGTATTTCTTCGAGTGGTCATCTGGGAATTCACACATATCCTGACTATCCTCCCATCAGAGTCATGCCCTGCCTCTCCTTCAATCCTGGGCTGCTGCATTGGTGTCCATGAAACTGAGGGTTTAGGCGGGAAACCGGCCCATAAGGCAGTTGGAGAGTGGGCTGGGCTACCACCAAAATGCTTCTAATAGCTCTAAGAAGGTTTCGAATGGCTCTGCACAGGTGCAGAATAATCCATTTGTATGGATTCGCAGATGACCACTCGAAGAAATACTGTTACAGGTAAGCAACCTGTCCTTCTCTATCTTTGTTGTACCCCTTTTCAACTTTAATTTTCTCCATTCAACAGACTAATTTTTCCCACCAGACCATTTCGTTTATTTGACCATTATATTTTCCTTTTCTTTCCCTTAAATATTCAAATAAAAGATATTTTGCAATATAATGTGACCAGTTCCCCCCCAACATTGTTTATTTTTCCAACCCAATGCAATTACTGCATGTGTGGCCCTTAACAGATTTATTATGTAATCTTCTGTTTTATTCAATCTGAATTTTCTCATATTTAGAGTAAAACAATTCTCCTTATCAAATTGAAAGTTTCTCCCCATCATCCCTATCTCCTGTATAACATATAACCAAAAATTTTGTACAAAGAGGCACTCCCACCACATATGAATGTGTGCTCCTTTTTGACTGTATCCATGTCAGTAATTTGGAGAAAGGTTTTTATTTATCATTGCTATCTGATGTAGATTTTATACCATTTGCTAATTAACTTTAACTGTCGTTCTCTTTATAGCTTTATAGTTTTATACATTTATACATCTTTTATACCTTTTATACCTTTATAGTTTTAATTTTAGTTGTCTGAGAGAGCCAAAATGTTAAATCTTCAATGTTTAGATCTTTTCCCCATATACCCACCACTCCTTCCTTTATACTAAATTGTTTCTCCAAAAGAAACTTGTAAACCTTTCCTATTAACCCCTTTTCTCCCCTAATTCAATATATCCTGAAACTGTGATGTACTGTCCCTTGTTCCTTTTATTTCTTGTAAAGTTCTATTTATTAACATTAACTGAAGCCGGTATTTCTTGCCAAATAGTTCAGTTATTTTCCCCATCCTAATTGGTTTCCCTCTTTCATCAAATATGTTTCCTATAATTCTATATCCTTTATCTTTTATTACTGTAATTACTTTTCCTAACTATTGATTTCCTCCTTTGTTTAGATATTCTATTGGGTACCATTTTGAATTTTCCATTTTTATACTTCTAAAAGTATATTTCATGTTTATTCCATACATGCTGAATTGATAGAAAGGGGCTCTTCTTCACATCCACATTCCTCTTATTTGGTTTTGTTTGAAATATAGATATGTAATCCATGTTATTCACATATTTTTCAATTCCAACCCACCTTCCCTCCCCTTCATATTAAAAATCTAATAACTTAACTATTTGTGATGACTCAAAATATAATTCCAAAGATGGGACTCCCCATCCTCCTTTTTCTTGATGTGAATACATTAATGTTTTTGGTACTCTAGATTTTTTTTCTTTCCCATAATTCATTCTTTAATACTCTTGTCCCATTTTCTAATCACCCTTAAATAAATTATTTCTCAAATTGTTTGAAAAAGGTATAATAATTTTGGGAGCAGCATCATTTTGAATACTCTTATTCTAGTGCGTATTTTCCATTTTTTATGGACCACTTTGATATCTGGCTAATTCCCCCCCCCCCAACTTGATTATAATTACCTTGTATTATATTATCCACATTAGTCATTCTTTTCTTTTCTTCTTTTCTTATATTTTTCTTATTTCTTATTCATCACTTTCTTAACCCCCAATTTCAATTCTGTTATATTCTGTATTCTTTTCTCTTCTTGCCATTTGGTAATGAGAAGCATTATCTCTGATTTTTTAATATTGATTTTAAGTCCTGATACCCGTTCAAATTTTGCATTGCTTCAATTAATTTTTAAGAGATTGATATGGTAATTGTGTTATTAGTAAGGTATTATCTAGGGATAAATTTATGTTTATTTCTTCCTTCCCAATTATATAATCTGTGATTTCCTTTTCATTTCTTATGTCATTGGCTAAGGGTTCTATAATTAAAGCAAAAAGTAATGGAGATAGTGGGCAGCCTTATTTTATCCTGGTATTTTGCTTTCTTCTATCAGTTAATATGCAGTGTACTTGAACATTCAAGAAGTAATATATTATGCTAATTAAAATTAATATTTTACAGATAATATATAATATTAATAGTGCTATTTAGTGCAATTCTTCCAAATAAAATTAACATTTTTATGAATTCATCTGAAATTATTTTATAGAAGAAAAACGAAAGCAATTAGCTGAGCAGAAAAGACGTTTAGCTGCAGATCTAGAAGCAACTGTGCATGATATGCAGAAAGCACAGCGTGCTTCAGAAATGCCTGTAACATTAAAGCCCAGCGGTAAGTAGAAAGTAAATGGCCTTTTATTTGAAATAGATATAGATTGGGCCTTTGATAGCCACTTGCTTCTCTGTGGATACCAAAATCTGTGGATACTCAAGTCCCATTAAATACAATGGCACAGAGGTTGAGAATTAAGGCAGTTTTAATTTAACTGTGCCATTATTGTTTTAATATATGTATACTGATATTCAACACAGTCTTGAAACCATGGCAAAATAAATTTAAAAAACTCCTTCCCTTTATCATTATAGATGGGGGAAGACTGCAATTGAAGGACCATTTTTGCAGGCTCTAGGGATAATTTTTGCCTCCAGTTGCCCTCTAGGAGTGTGGAGGTTTTTTTTTTTTTGCCACGTTTTGGTTTCCTTGGCTTATTTTAGGCCTCTTAAAAAATAAGTAGTAGTAATTTCTAGTTGCTATCTCTTGTTTAAAAATGTCCATCTCACATACCTTAGGTGTGTGTATGTATGTGAGGTGGCCCTCTAAGGAATCCTGGGGGGCTTATGTGGCCCTAGCCTCCCACAGTTGCCTACCCCTTGTATGGATAATAAGTATATATAGTAGTGACTACTGAGATGCCTCTCTTGGTACTGTTGCGGTGAGAGCACTGAGTCACAAATGTATTCAGGGGGCTTATGTCTTCTCAATGGAACTCTTGAGTCCTAGAATTTACTGACTCTGGTTATGTATTGGTGAAGTCAAACCTTTCCCCTTGACTATCATGTGGATTTCTTGATGCTGTCAGAAACTAGTTCCTTTGTAAAGGTACTTTGCTACATTCTGAGAAGAAATTAGGGGGGGTTGCAGACTGCCAGAAATAATGCAAATTGACTCCACTTTTAGGGTTAGGGTTAGGGTTAGGGAATCATGGGAACTGTATTATATTGTGGCAACAGAACTCTCTGACAGAGAAGGCTCAATGTCTCAGAAAAAAACCAATTCCCATGATTCCCTAACCCTAACCCTAAAAGTGGACTCAATTTGCACTATTTCTGGCAGTCTGCAACCCCCCTAAGTCTTCTTTGTCTACTCTGTCCTAAGATCTACATGAACAGACAAAGAAGCTATCATTTTAATAGAACAATTAATTTTTGAATAAGTTTCTCAAATCTTCCTATGTGCTTCTGACATTTTGCCACTGTTTTTCAAGACTGACTGTAGAACATATAATTTTGCAGAAAAGGAATTATATGAATTGTTGGAGAAGAAGTACCTGTTACTAGAAAATCTGGCATCCAATCGGAAAGAGCTCCAGGAAGTTCATGCTCTTGCAGATGCCCAGCCAGACAGTGTCAATGGTATGTATGTATGAGTGAATATGGTAAGAATGTATATTTATAAAAATCAGAAATAATGCTTATGAGTTACATGGTTGTATTTAAAATAAATTCATTTTCTTATGAGCTGTCTTGGAATTATTTTGTAGATCTTAAACTGCAGATGTTAAATGAGCAAAGAAAACATTTGACTGAAGATCTAAAAGCAACTGTGCATGATATACAAGAAATACAACGCCATGCTTCACAAAGAGATCTACCGGAAAGACCCAGTGGTGAGTATGGATGGGAAGAATGTTCAAAAATATTTCCCCTAAATGGTTGAAAAACATGTTTCTTGAGTGTCAAGAAACCCTGATGAGAAAAATCATGGGCTGGTGAGATTCTTCGCAGTTTGGAACCTACTCTATGCAGTATTCACAACAGTGCAGGAAACAGCATTTTCTGTGTATGAAACAGCATTTTCTGTGTAAAAATAATATGTCCTGTGCAGAAAAAGCTGTATTTGGAACTTATTTATGTGCAAAATTTGTGTATGGTATTATTTTCTGCACAGAAAATGCAGTTTCCTGTGCAGAAAATTCTCTTTTCTGTATTTCTTGTGAATTTTGTATAGAATGTCCTGAACTGTGCAGGACTTTTTCATAGAAAAAAGAAAAGTGCTAATATTACTAATTTTTTTCATTTGAGAAGAAAATAGCAAAGAATAACATCCCTAGTGGTAAGTAAAGAGTACATGACTTTGAGTTGTTGGTTTTTTGTTTTTATTTTTTAAAAAATCATATTGACCATCATTTTGTTTCCCATATTTGTTGGTATATTTTAGTTAAAGCTACGGTTGTTTCTGTATGTGTGGATTGTAGCAGTTCAATTGGAATATCAGCTGTTCTTGGTGATTTATTTTTTTCTAATTTCTCTCAATGCAGATTCCACCTCAATTTCTAGAATTTGGATGGAGTTCTGTTTCTTACATTGTCTTTAAATTCTGCTGAGATATTGTTTAGATTGTATTTTGGTAGGGTTGCCATATTTCAGTCCCTCATAGCTGGACATCTATTTTGAATATTATGCAAATTATTATAATAATGCATATTATTAATTTGCATTCTGATTATGAAAATTCAATACATCAATCATTGCACTTTTTCTACCATTATATTTCAGCTTCAGTACCAGTACCAAGCTAAGAGCTCTTTTTTTCTCCTTTTCTCCCCTAGCTGGTGTGAAGGAGGGAGGCTTCCAAGCAGCCCCAGAAAGTAAAGGGACTTCCCTTTTACTATTTTTACTATTTGGAAATGAAGTTCCACCATGCTGCCTAGCCCTAGGCTCAAGCTTCTCACACAATCACCACATAACACAAGGCCATCTCTGCTTGTTTCCTTTCCTTTCCCATCTTCTGGGCCTGGTGGGGAAGCAGGGAGGAAATGCAAAAATAAGGTGGCAGTGTTACACTGTGCAGTAGCAGGCATGGGCCTCTCACCAGTGTCAGTCTTTTTGCACAGTCTCCTACTTCATCACCACTGCCACATTTTACCCTACCCATTAGCCTGCAATGAAGGAGAAATCGGAGGTTTACTGCTTTAATTGGCCCAGTCAGCCAGGACATTTTTTAGTCCCTTCAATCCAGGATTTTCTAGGTTTTCCGGGACAAATGGCAACCCTATATTTTGGTTTGATGACTGTTTTTGCTTTTCTCTTCAGCTTTACTCTAATTTTTGGTAGAGGTAATTCATGATTTATACCACAGTCTGCATTTGATCTAGTTTGGGCTCCAAGAACAGAGCTTCTCCATTTTCTGCTTCCAGTTATATAGTCTATCTCAGGGGTAGGCAACCTTTCCCCTTTAAGGGCTGAGGGACTTCAGCTCCCAGAAGCCTCAGCCATGTTGGTCAATAGTCCCATGTTGGTCAATAGCTCCTGGGATTCTGGGAGCTGAAGTCTCTCGGCCCTTAAAGGGAAAGGTTGCCTACCCCTGGACTATCTGATTCTATGTTGATTATCTGATGATGTCCATGTGTATAGCCTCCTCTCTGGTTGTATGAAGCAGGTATTTAGAATGAATAGGTTGTTGGCTTTGCAGAATTCTATTGGTCTTTCTCCTGCTTCATGTTTTGTGCCTAAAACAAATCTGACTGTTTTGAGTCTTCTTTGCTGCCTGCTTTAGTATTCCAGTCTCCTGTGATTAGTTTGAGGCCTTGTGTTGGTGTGTTGTCAATTTCTTCCTGAACTCCTTCATAGAATCTCTTGATTTCTTCTTCCTCTGCCTCTGTGGTTGGTGCATATATTTGTATTGTGGTGATATTTATAGGTTTCCCTTGTTTCCCTTATTGGCATGATTCTGTCTGACTTTGCGTTGTATCCTTTGACTGTTTTTGCTATATCTCTCCTCAGTATAACCCAGGTGTGTGTCTCTCTTTTTAATCACTTAAAGTATATTTGGCTGCTCTCTTTGCTTACCATGAGGATTGGACTAATGGCCCTTCTCTGTGGAACTTCTTGCCAAGGGTCTGGTCTTAATCATGTCCATCCAGCTGTTGCATCACTTAGACCACAGTGATCACTCTCTGTGGTACTTTCAAAGTGAATGGGTAAAGCTCTCAAGATACTTGCCTCATGTGACTTTCATCTCCTC
>CM034710.1:110528110-110553590 GCA_020142125.1 Phrynosoma platyrhinos
CAGTGCTGGGTAGATGCCAGTCCGAAGGCCTCCGCAGACTTCACCCGGCCTGCGGGCCTTAGGTTGCTGACCCCTGCTTTAATACATGAGTGGGTATCTGTTATGAATTTAGGGTTCAGTTTCTTCCCCTGGGGGCAACACAGACTGCCAAAAATGGCAATACAAAACCCAACTCCAAGTTTACTTGGATGAAACTGATTATCTCGATCCATTTCAAACCGTCTTTAGGACAGGATATGGAGTTGAGACTGCCATGGTTGCTCTGGCTGACGACCTCTGCTTGGGTATTGACAGGGGTAGTATGACCCTGCTGGTGCTCTTGGACCTCTCAGAGCAGCCTTTGATACAATAGACTAGTCCATCCTCTTGGATCGCCTAAGAGTTAGGAATCGGGGGCACTGCTTTGCAGTGGTTCAGTTCCTTCCTCTCGGGCAGATCCCAGAGGGAGGACAGTTTGGTGACAGTTGCTCTTCTAGAATAGAGCTTAATTGTGGCGTCCCTCAGGTCGCCATCCTGTCCCCGATTGACTCACGGCCCGACTTCGATCTCTGTCAGTCCCTGACTCTCCGAGATCAAACTGATTGGCCTGCAAGCGGTTTTATATGGTGCCTTCCCCAACCATCGGGTGATAGCCATCTTGGCATCACGATGTTGCCACAATCTGGTTTGGATTCGAGGCTGTGGTTGCTCCTTCCATAGGTCAACTACTACCAAGCTTTCAGTTAGAACCATGATTATTCCCTCTACACTGAGGTGTAATACTGGTTCACACTCTCCCTGATTTGGGACCATAGCATTTCCCTCTGTACCAAGGGCCACTACTCTGTCAAATTCAGAGCCATGCCTGTCCCTCCCTGTTGAGGCCCATTGCAGCTCCTACAATTCCTCCCTCGGGATGCTGCCAGTAATCACTCATTCAGCCCCAACCTATGGTCACCCTGACACACACACAGTCAGATTCGAGGCTGTGATTATTGCCACTATACTGAAGTCTACAAGTGCATGCCTCATTCTGCCTCCCATTCATTCAAAATCTAGCAGAGTCAGCCGGATATGCAACGTCAAATTTGCCTCCATGTCAAGGCCTGATATCATGGCTATCCTTATATAGCTGATTCGGAAGACAGGATGCTTCCACCATGCTGAAGGAGGGCACCACCATTCCCATGTTACATTCTTATGAGGATGTGCATTTATCTCTGTTCACCAGAGCACACTCAAAACGAACAGTCCTCCACTCATCACAGGACTGGAGGATCAACTTCAACAATTGGTTTGCTCCCTCTATACCTAGGGACACTATCATTGTGCGCTTGGTACCAGCATGATTGGAATTGTCTTGTTACCCCCATGGGGGGCTTTGGTACCATCGCTTATCCTCTAACACCAAGCTATATTCTTGTATCACTCACTTGATACAGATATATTCTGGGATGTGCTTGGTTTCCCTGTACTGGGACCAATACCATTATTTCCTTAGACTGCCAAATCGAAGAAGTGATTGTGCTTCCATGCTGAGGGTCATTACCATTCCAGGTTTGCCACGACTGTTACTGGGGTGGTCATGCCCCCCCTTTTTTCAGAATATACTTGTTCCCACTGTGTCAGAGGAATGTTTTCACTTCCCCTATGCAAGTATCAGTGAATGCAGTTGGTGTCTTCTTTCCAAGGGCCACTGCATATAACGAGGAATACAAGTCTACATCCCATATGCACACCCCTTCCAAGGGGTTCTTGTCGATGCCACTCACATCTATGAAACATGTGACAAACTACTGTTTGGTCTCTACCTGGAATGAGCTCATCTCATATACTGACCACCGATTTTAGTGCAATCTTCTTGGGCCTCATGCAGGTGGGAACGGCATCAGTTCTTTCCCATCTGCCTCCCTGGGCAGGAACGCCCTGTGGGGACATCCCTCTGATTCAAACTCCATTTCACAGATTTGTCCACCCCTGTGGACACTTGATAATCTTGGGACGTGCATATTTGTCCCGTTTCTCCAGGCTGACTGATGTCATAACATCTGGTTCTTCCGGGCCTCTGGTCTCACGGCATCATTCTGGTGGGATGGTGACATTTCAGGTCTCCACTTGCAATCCTGCCAAGGCTAATTATGCACTGCAAATGTCCTGGGTCTTCTCTCTCCATACAGAAAAGTCTGTGTTCCCCTCATTATTGTGCCCTATCACAGTGCATCTCATGCTTCATCAAGCACCCCATATCTATATGATAAAGGTTTTCACTCCTGGCTAGGAGCTGGACTGGTGGCTCTTAAGGTATATTCCAGCTCCCCTGTTCTAAAATTCTTCTCTCATGATCCAATCATGACAAGTCAACACCATTCCTGCCAAGTCATGTTATCCTTGATACAACCTCTGCAGGACATCACGGGATGGGATAACATTCCCATAGGGATCTCTTTCTACTTACAGTGTGAAACCCCTTTATTTTTATAATGCTATGACTAGTCTTCTAGTCATCACAACAGCCACTGTTATTTTCTCTGGCATTTTCACCAAGAACTGCATGTTTCATGCTGATAGTCTGAAACATTACATTCAACCACAGCATGTCTTGTGGGTCACAACAATTGGATATTGTGATATTCTTACTGTCCCTGTTGTCAGTGTCTTTGCTGTGACTAGATGAGGTACTATTCCTCTTCTCTAATGTCCACCACTATTCCACAAATTGTTACTGGACCTTCTCCAGTTCATTGCCATTAAACTCTCTCTGTACGAATGGACTATCCAGATGTCTTACTGCCCATTTGTGGTGCAGGCACTTGTTTCTGCCGCTTTTGTTGGTGATGCCCAACCATCTTATTGTTGAGCACAGATGATCTATTTCACATTCTATGTGAACACTTAGCCCTAGATTGTTTAGGGTTCTGAGTGTTGTCTGTTGGTGCCATAGTCTTCAAACAATGGCTTAGAGGCTTATCAGGTCACTGCCCCTTTTTCAACTTGAAAGATTCCCTTTGACACATCTTTACATTTGAGGGTTTGGTAAACCCCATTTTTCCTGATTGCCAATGTCATGACCTGGGCAGCCTCACATTGTTGCAAGTCTGTTGCCCTTCCCATTGGTTTCCATCCATCTCCTGGATCAGACAGAGTCTGTATACCTCCTTCTTGTTGCGCTTGTCCACTTGCAGTAGTGAACTTGTTTCACTACCTACTGGATAGTTTTGGCATAATTTCCATTGCTAACAAACCTGTGTTGTCTAGGTCAGAGATTCTCCCTTGACTTTAGCCATACATCTCCCTTGTTATCACAGACCATCAAGGTCTATCAACAAACTGTGTAACGTATGGGTTAGCTGGCAAGCCTGCTTTTTCTGCCACTGGGCATGTTCTCACCTGTAGTGATGACTGTTTCCACTATGTCTTGGTATTGGAATTTCAGCTTGACTCATGCAGAGTCATATTAGCAGGACTGTTTGTCCCCATATTTACATGTCTGGAGCTCAGACTCTCAAAGGGTGATTTTGTTTGAGGCAATGTGCCGTCTTATGTGGCATGGCACTCCCTCCTCCATTGACCGAAGCTTGTCAGTCTGTTAACTCATTTGTGTGATTCACAGAGACCATGAAGAAGGAGGACAGGTTGCTTACCTGTAACAGTATTTCTTTGAGTGGTCATCTGTGAATTCACACAAATCCTGCCCATCCTCCCCCAGAGTGGTGCCCTGCCTCTCCTTAGATCCTGGGCTGCTGCTTTGGCATCCATGGAACTGAGGGTTTAGGTGGGAAATCAGCCAATAAAGCAGTTGGAGAATGGGCGGGGCTACTGCCAAAACATCTCTAATAGCTCTAAGAACGCTCCAAAGTTTGTTGCACAGACGCAGAATAACCCATTTGTGCGAATTCGTAGATGACCACTCGAAAAAATCCATATCCCACTCTGAATCCACACATTGAACAATTTAACAGTAACATATTAAACAATTTAGCAATCAAAACAGAAACAATTTAAAGCCTGTGCAGAGTTGAGAAAAGAATAGAAATAAAAATGCTATGATTAAAAAGCCATGTTTTAACCGGGTATCATAAAGAAGCCAACATTGATGCCAGAGAGGTCTCCAAATGGAGGGCATACCACAATCAGGTCGCCATAGCAGAAAAAGCCCTGGTATGTTGTACAGGTAACTGATGTTCTGTGGTTTTTTGTATTTTGTCTTTGTGTGCCTTCAAGTTGTTTTTGGTTTACGGCTACCCAAAGGCAAACATCACATGGGGTTTTCTTGGCAAGATTTGTTCAAAAAGGGTTTGCCTTTGCCTTCCTCTGAGGCTGAGAGGGTGTGATATGCCCAAGGTCTGCCAGTGGGTTTCCATAGTTCTTTAGTCACAGTCCAGTGCTCAAACCACTACATGCTACCTCTCAAGTTTTTCATATAGAGCAGGGGTCCTCAAACTTTTTGAGCCGGGGGCCAGTTCGCTGTCCCTCAGACCATTGGAGGGCCGGAGGAAAAAAACAAACAAACAAAAAAAACAAACACGAAACAAACCATGACCTTGAGCAAGTCACACCTTCTCAGCCTCAGAGGATAACCATGGCAACTCTCCTCTGAAGAAATTTGCCAAGAAAACCCCCATGATAGGGTTTGCCATAAATTAGAAATGACTCCAAGGCACTGGATTACCCTGGGCAGGCCACATTCTCTCAGCCCCAGATGGTAATGGAAACCCTCCTCTGGAGAAACCTGCCAAGCAAACCCCCATGATAGGGTCAAAATAAGCCGGAAATAACTCGAAGGCACTGGATTACTTTGGTCAGGCCACACTCTCTCAGCCCCAGATGGTAATGGAAACCCTCCTCTGGAGAAACTTGTCAAGCAAACCCCCATGATAGGGGGGAGAGAAATGTAAAACACAGGGAGCAAGCGATCAAGGGGGAAAAAACAATGTAATAAAGGACGGTCCCTCTGCCCGTCCAAAAGTGCACATACTTTTCACAGAGGTGCAGCCATGCTCTTCAGCAACCTTCAGTTAACATCCAACAGCGAGGGAACCAAAAAATGCGAGTCCATCGCTCATATATGTCCCTCAGCGTCTCACGGTCCATCACCAAAATGCTTCCTCCTTGCTACCTGCTTCATGCACAAAGAGTTCCGCGCCATTTTTCCATTCGCTCCAATAGTAGCTTTCCAATGGAACGGCTAAGGCTGAGGAAAAAGAGCCACCCACCAATCAACAATGACCTCCTCCCAGAGGCTGCTCCAATTGGTTGAGACCTCAAGAAGGGGCATGGCTTCCTCATAACAGCCACTCTTATGAGGAAGCCATGCCCCTTCTCAAGGTCTGATCCAATTGGAGCAGCCTCTGGGAGGAGGTCGTTGTTGATTGGCAGGCGGCTCTTTTTTCACTGACACTTGGCAAAAAAAAAATCACCCAGTGGGCCGTGGGCCGGATAAATGGCCTCAGCAGCCCGTGGGCGGCCCGTGGGCAGTAGTTTGAGGACCCCTGATATAGAACATCTGATACAACCACTGTGGGGGAAAAAAAACACCTGCAGTTTCTGTATATTTTATTTTCTTGGACATAATCAGGTCAGATGCATTAAAGAAGACAATCTTCGTTTATCTTAAAGTTCTTGATAAAATTATAGGCATCTGAGGGTGGATTTAGGTGTATCAGTGAGTGCTATTAACAATCCAATCATGGTACTGTATAACTGTTAAATTGTAATTTCTTATTGCAATTATTTTGAAAGGGAAAATAACATGGACCATCAGAAATGTTACTGAATGTTAGTCAATTTGTGTCAATTTATTTTTTAGTGCAAAGGGTACAAGAACTCATGGAACAAACAAGGCTTTTGGCTGTAGGTTTAGATGCAGTTATGCAAGAAATAAAGAGTCTATTTTTAGACAAAGCAGAGATAGTAAAACCCAGTGGTGAGTATAGAACTATGAATGTAATCAGATGCAGAGTGCTTCGCAATTTCAATACCTTTTACCTAAGCAATATGTATGTGATAGAATGAACATGTTTTATCTTGGTGAGGGAATTTCCAGACAAACTCAAATCTAAGTTACTGAATCTCCACGTGGAAAACTTTCCTTTTCTCCATCTGAAGATTTGCATTTCCTAGATGCCACAAATGTAGGCATTATGGGGATTTTCTAATCTAATTTCTTCTAACAAATCTCCCTTTCTCTTAAGATCATTAATACTGCTATTAAACAGAGCTTAGTCTGTTTTGCCTTTCTTGTTGTTTTATTTAACCTACTATACCAGCTAAAATTATTGTCAGATTTGTTGAATCCCATTTTCTGATAAAAGGGAGGTATAAATCTAATTACAAATATTACACACACAAACACACACAGAGTAGTTTGTCAGTGTTTCTGTTTTACATCAACCCAAAACATGCATGTTTTGTCTAAATATATATAGGCAACAGTTGGAATTTGCATTTGTAGAATCAAACATAATTTGTTTCTTTATCCTTAGGACAACCAAAAACCATTGCAGCATAGAGTCTTAATTGAATATCTGTAAACTCCTTCAATATTCTATCTAAGACGATGACTAAGTACAGACCTTCTGGTTTGAAATCAGATAGCTTTATTCCTCTGATTCTTCCTTTGTACATCTTTTTTTAAAAAATAACTTTATTATAAACTACAATTAAAAACACACGAAATCCAAAATACACAATCAATACATAATACACACATACAAAAAAACACACACACAAAAAACAACACACCCCACTTCCATATCTTTACATAATACTTGCATACATCTCATGATCGTCTCACATCCACCACATTCATATATCTTTTCTTACTTCCTTCTTCGTGTCTTCTGGAGGATTGTCCATACTATCTCTTCATGTTACTCTAGAACTTTATTGGAGTTCTATTTCTATGTCCATGCATTGTCTTTCCACATCTTCATTGATGCTGTTGTTTCTCTTTTAATTTTCTTTAATGGTGGATGATTGTTTTTCCTCTGAAGTCATTTAAAAGGATATTTTGAATCTTTTTCCAATGAAAATTCTAAGCTATTTCTGTTTACAGAAAAAGATTTATCTGAAAAGAGAAAATGGTTCTTGGAAAATCTAGAATCAAATCTGGAAGAACTGAAAGAGTTGCAAGCTGCTGCAAGTGCTGAACCTGATAGTATGAGTGGTAAGTAAAGTGTTACATTGTAACATGTTGGCAGTCATGCTACATTTCTACAGTAGCCTTTCATACCTGAGAAACAAGGGTAGAGCCATAGAAGTAGTAGTGCTATGGACTCCTACAGAATGAGAAAGCAGAGTGCACAAATGAAGTAAGAATTAGGCCACATTTTGAGCTCATTTTCTGGTCAGGCATGGTGGCAGGTTTTTTCCCTTTTAAATAATAATAATAATAATAATAATAATAATAATAAAATTTATTTATATACCGCCCAATGGTTGCCCAATCCGGGCGGTTTACAACATAAAATGAATACAGTACAAAACATATCCTTCCCCCCCTTAAAACAGTATTAAACAGTTGCATAATTAAAATCTTAATAACAATTACATAAAATCAAATAATTAAAGTCACGATGACCCCATAAGATCTCTCCAAATATACACTGTGGAGGAGCCAGGTGCAACTAGATGTCCTAGGAGGAGGGAACAGCCTGAGGCCGGGCTACCTAGTCTGGAAAGGACTGCCGGAAGAGATCAGTCTTGACAGCCTTTTAAAAACTGTCCAAAGATGTTAATTGACGGATCTCGTCCGGCAGGTCGTTCCAGAGTCTGGGGGCGAAAACAAAGAAAGCCTTTTGGGAGGTTGCAGATAGCCTAGCTCTTTTCAGCTCTAAAAATTTCCTCCCAGAGGAATGGTAATTATAATCATTCTATCCTGCTACCAGTTAAATCATGTCTGGATCCACTGTTTCAGTTTCTGAGAGGACTATGGTTAAGGGAACATCCATTAGAGCAGTGGTTCCCAACCTGTGCTCCAAGGAGCCCTAAGGGCTTCACATGCACTTCCTAGTTGCTTTGCGACCAGTACAGGAAAAAGAAATAAATAAAAAATGAATGAAGTTAAAGAATAAGAATATATTCTTATATATAATCAAGTGTTCAATGTAATTTTCTTCTCAGAAAATGTATGTGATTGCTCTGCAGAACTGTCTCAGTAATAATAATATATGCAGAAAAATCAATTTTGGGTGCAATAAAATACAATGAATGCAAAATTTAGTGTGTATTTTTTCTGGAAAGTTCATCAATAGCTTTCAACAGTTTCGCAAACAGATTTAAAAGACATAGCTGTGTTAGGGGCAAAACAGACCACCCGAAGGGGTGGCTTTAAGCTGTCCCAGCTGAAGCAGGATTGGGGCCATGGCATCCTCACACCACAGTCCCAATCTGCCTTTTTGCCAGCTGAAACCTCTCCTTTTTGAGTGGACAAAAAGCTGGCTTTTCCCTCTCTGCTGTGGATGGAAGCCAGCTTTACAATGCTCTAACAAAGTGCAGCGTGTAAACCCAGCACCTTCAGAGCACCTGAAAACTGGCCCATGTCTGGGCATTTGGGTGGTTTCCAGGTGTTTTAGAGGCATATGGCATCTAAACACCCTGTCTCCAAGCCACCGGGAAGCCAGTGTTAAGAGCTGGCCTGTTCCAACTCTTAGTCTGGAAAATCAGTCTCAGCTACTAGTTCCTGAAAGATCAAGACTTTTTGATCTTCATATTTCAAGTCTGGTATAGCAGAAAGCTTGCTCATAACCAGTCCTTTCTTTGGATTGTGAATTACTTGAAGTATAATATTTCTCAAAGAGATTTGTTTGAGGTTGGATTGATGTTTATTTTTCCACATATATGTTCAATATCCATCTTTTCCAAAGCAAGCTCAGGGCAAATGTTGTTTAGCCAGGTAATTATAATTGTCAGTAGATTCCCTTTCTTAGCCTTTTCAGGGACCTGTCTCAAGTGTATATTAAGATGTCTGCCCCCATTTTCAAGACCCTTTGATTTTATTAAGAAGATCATAATTTGTTTCTTCTGATTTTAGGATCCTTTCTCAGTGTAGTGATTCTTGTTGTAAAGCAGTATTTGTAGTATCACCTATGTCATAAAAATTCCTTTTCAGGGCAGAAGGTTTCGCTTCCATGGGCTCGAGAACCACAGACTGGTATTTTTGTAGGTCCTTTACTAAATTTTCAGAAAGTTTTTCCAATAATTCCAGGAATGCTAGCTCTGTTGTTACTTTGCCAGGTTACTTTCATCAAACAATTTAAAAATTCAAACGGTTTTAAAATGCTAAATAGTAACATGAGCATTCTTTTATACAGAACAGAAAAGGCAGGAAATAACAGAGAAGAGAGCACTATTGGCTGCCAATCTTGAGTCAATGCTTCAAGATATGCAAGAAGCACAGGCTTCTGATTTAGACCAAAGTGTAATGCCAATACCTGATGGTAAGTGCAAAACAGGATTCTGTTAAAATAGCTTTAAAGTGTATGCTCAGTTTAACTGTATGCTAAACTGTAGAAAGATACTGGATATGGGAAGATGAAAAAAGGCTACAGTCCAAACAGAAGGGACCACTTCTCTTTTGGAGAGTGTGCCAAAAACATTTAGCTGTGATGATCTGATAAGTTACAGTATTTCTCTAACAGCTTAGTAAACACAACTCTGTTTTGCTGCTTATAAACACTGAATCAAGTAACAAATAGAGATTGTAATTTACTGAGGATACTATATGGTAATATTCTGGTCTGTTGTATACTGCATTAATATATTTAAAGAATAGTGAAATATATCATGTAAAGATCTGAATCTTAAATCTCCATGTGGACCATCATCATTTTGATGTGCTTAGATGAATAAATAATTTAATCCTAATTAAATCCTAAATTAGGGAAACTGTTCTGAACTCTTGTGTTAATTTTCCTGAATCCTAATGCTCAAAAATGTTTCAGGTGGTGATTTTAGTTTTCTTCCTACCTAGTCTACACTACAGCCTGCATCCATGTGAGCTCAGGTGAACTGGAAGGAACTCTCAGTAGATACAGATAAACTGTACCTTATCCACTATTCTGTAGAGGATAGAGGTGAGGGTACTACACTTCTTTCACAATGGCTAGTATAGAATGGGATTGTATACTTTTGAATATAGGAGATTATCAGATAGGGGAGTGGAAGCCATGAGTAAAAGGCATACTCCTGGCAAAGTTGCGCAACCTTGCAGAAGATTTTCAGACACGTTGTGCTTATCCAGGACTTAACCCATGAAGATCCAGGATATCTCCAGCAACAAACCATTCATGGGGAGAGTCCTGGGAATGGTTTGTTGCTGGAACATTCCTGGATCTTCATGGACTAAGGGCCTTTGCAGACTGCTAGAAATAGTGCAAATTGAGTCCACTTTAACTGGCTCAGTGCTAGGAAATCATGGGAACTGTATTTTTTTCTGAGACATTGAGCCTTCTCTGTCAGAGAGCTCTGGTGCCACAATAAACTACAGTTCCCATGATTCCCTAGCACTGAGTTAGGGCAGTTAAAGTGGACTCAATTTGCACTATTTCTGGCAGTCTGCAAAGGCCCTAAGTCTTGGATAAGTGTGACGTTGTCTGAACATCCTCAGCGCAATCAAGTGACGTTGCTGTAACTATGCCTTTTTCTTCCTCGGTTTCTCCATACATACACAAGCACACTATTGCAAATAAATTTCCTGTTTTTCCCAACAAGTGTTGTTCTCATGCAAGATAAACTGGAATAATTAAGGGTTGTATCTTTTTTATATTTGTGAGAAATACACTCAGGGCTTTTTCAAGACCACATTTCTTTGGATTCTTGTGAACACTACATGATTCTTCTGTTAATGCTTTCAGTTCTTGACTGTATGCACTTTTATGTTTATAATTTATAAATATGTTTATATTTATAGAGAAAAACTTAAATGATTTGCTAGTGCTTTCAAGACTAGAATCAAAACTGGATGAACTGGAAGAATTAGGGACCCTTTCATCTATTCAATTGGATGGTATAAGTGAGTACAGAAGAGTGTCAAATACTGTACCTGCTATACACCTTGACAAGGGATGAGTGGTTATATGTTCTTTTGGTCCATATGCTCTCCAGCCATAGGAGAGAGGCATGGAGAGGGTAGAGAAAGAGGCAATGAAGGCAAGCAATCCCTCAGGGAACACAGTGGTGGTGCCTGGCATGGAAGGAGGTAGGAGGCTCTGCTCCCTGCTGTTGGCCTGGGCAACCCTCCTAGTCTCTTCCCTCCACTGTACTGGTGTATCAATGTGCACACTGGCATTGGAGAAAGAGGGAGGGAGGGTGAGTGATCCCCCTTGGGAGCATGATGGCAGCACCTGGGAGAGAAGGGTGGAAAGGGACTCCACTCTCCATCACATCCTTTGGTCATGCTCATGGTTCCTCTCTTCTGCACCAGGGCCTTCCTGTGGGTCCCACTGCAGCAGAAAAATATAAAGAGAGCAGACAGGTGGAGGAAATAGTTAGGCCCCCTGTGAAGTCATTGTGGGCCCCCAGGGGTCTGTGGACCATAGGTTAAGAACTGCTGCTCTAACAGGCACATGAAGATGAGGGGTGGAACAGATCTCCCCTGAGAGTTGGGCCCACAGCAACTGCACCACGACCCCAACCTGGCTTTTTGCTGGCCCAAAAAGCAGCGGCAAATTGCCACTCCTTTTTGAGCCTGCAAAAAGCCGGCTTTTCCTGCACCACCACGGCTTTGTGGCGCTCTTGTGGTGTGCAGCATGTAAATGCTGTGCTGCAGGATTGCCACGAAGCTGGCACATGTATGGGCAGGCGGGTGGCATGACGCTGGCTTCAGAGTAGTGTTGGGGCATGCGACATCTAAACGTCATGCCCCCAAGTCACTAGGAAGCCAGCATTTTGAGCTGGTCTGTTTCAGCTCCAAATTAGATTGAGCAGGTCTTTTAGACAGCTATTCTTTGCAAAACACAATGTTATTTGTTAGTCAACAAGCATAAACCAATGTTGTAGATAATTTTTCTCCATGACTACATTGTTTTTGTAGGGGAAAAGGTGCGCAGTCTAAAAGAACAAAAGAGCAGTTTGATTGATAAATGGGAAATGCCTCTTGAAGAATATAGAGAAGCAGATGCAGTTGATAGTAAGTACAAAAATGTCTATAACATTAGGCTACTGGAAATCTAATGTGTGAAAATGAATTTAAATTTCCACCAAATAATTTTTCCATCCCATCAATCAAATTCATCTTTTTATAAGTTTCCCTTTCCTCTTTTCTTCCTGATCAGTCTATTCTAACTAAATTAACCATATAAAATAACATAACCATATCTAACCTAGCCAACGTTGAAAATAACCTAGCCAACATTGAAAATATTTAGTTTCCATTTATTTTCAGTGACAGAATGACACTGAATAAACCAATAACTCTTTATTTCCACTTATTTCATCATCATCATCATCATCATCATCATCATCATCATCATCATCATCATTGTTGCTGTTACCTTTTTTATTCCCCCAAAATTAACAATATAATTATAGCAATCTGTCAAATACAATTGTGTATTATCAAATAACGTCACTTATAAATAGTATGTCTGTGTGTCTAAACAGACATCTACTGAAATATAATGGCAGAGATCTTGCATTGGCAGACATAGCTATACAACAATAGAGCTCTGTCATATTAAGTAACTTCTTCTGATGCTATCACCCCCAAGTCTACCTGTAAAACTTGGCAGTGCCGCAACTGATGGGTATCAGAGATGATGCTGATTGGAGTGCTGGGAAATGACCACTATAGCATTCTTGAAGTCACATTGAGATAGACAGCTGGAGAGATCTCTTGAGCTCTTGCTGCAGCTATTTTGCTTAACACACCTGGAGACTGGAGAAGTGCTGCAGTCACCATTTTTCAGTGCACTGATCTGCAGTGCCTCATAAAGCTTGGCCTAAGAGTTAGTTTTTTCCTGATCACATTTGATTTTTAACCAAAAATGTGAATTCCAAAAGTTACAAAATCTTAAATCTGTCTTACAGTCTTGTAAATACAGAACAGGATGCCAGCCAATGGCTGTTACTGCTGCTCTTGTTGTTAGTCACCCTGTAGGTAAGATTGTGTCACACTGAGAAGTTGGATTTACCCACATAAATAAATGTAGATTTCAAGCCTTACAATAAATAACTGGTTTTAACTGGATTAATTTCTAGACATCAGATGGTGTTGTATAAAATAAGTTGTATAAAAGAATTACTGTGTCTTTCCCAAATGTATTTATTTTCCTGCATTTCATAGGTTTTGTATTTTACTTTTATTTCCAAATGCCCAGTTTACATGTTACACATCCACTACAGGGAAATGTGTCCAGACAGCCGTAATAGTAGCAGTTGTTACTGATGTTAACATGCTATCATCAATACGTCTTGTGTTCTAAAAAAAATTAAAGGACATATCCTTATTCCAAGAAGCTTATAATCAGAAAGTCAGCATGGATAATGACAGGAAGGGTTGGAAAAGGGATAAAGGGATAGATAGAAGGAAAGAATATGTGATTAATACCTCTTTCCTTCCCATCACTTTTCCCTTTTTCCTTTTTTATTATATCTTCTTCTTTTTAAAGATTGTATAGCTGCAGATAAAAGTAAAAACTTACTTTTAAAATAAAAGGGACCCCTGGTGGCGCAATGGTTAAATGCCCTTACTGCACTCCAGTAGCGTACCCCAACTTGGTGTCACCTGGTTTGGGGGGGGCTTCTGGGGGTGGGATTTCCATACGTGCACTGGAAAATTGCAGTGGGCAGCCTGGTCTCTCACCCGCTGCGGGGCTTTCTGGCCCGCCACAGGTAGCATGCGTGCAATCACGTGCACTGGAAAATTGCACACGCAGCCCTGTGGCGGGTCAGAAAGCCCCGCAGCGGCTGGGAGACCAAGCTGCACATGCTCCTGGTAGCCCTGAAAGCTCTGAAGCAGCCAGGAGGGCAGGCCTTGCACATCTGCAGTTGCCCAGAAAGCCCTGCGGTGGCTGGGAGAATGGGTCCAAGGCCTAAGGAAGGCACCACAGGGGGCAGGGGACTAATGGGGTGTCACCCCTATTCTGTGGGTTCTTCTATGCTGCTGTCAAATCTTGGGTGTGTGTGTATGTGCCTGCACCCCCCCCCCGAGATGCTACTGCTGCAGCCACTCATGCACAAGCTACAAGGTTGTGAGTTCAGTTAAGCACTCCAGGGTTGACTCAGCCTGGCATCCTTCTGAGGTTGCTAAAATGAGTACCCAGCTTGTTGGGGGCAATTAGCTTCCACATTGTAAAATGCTTAGGGAGTGCTTAAGTGAACTGATAAATGGTATAGAAATGTACTTGCTATTACTACTGCTAATTTTCAGTAAGCCTCTTTATAAGTCCTTTTGGCTAAAGTGCAAGATAAAAATGAATTAAATAAATATTTCTGTTATAGATACTTGTATGCTTCTTTTTTCTTATTCTCTCTTTGTATTTCTGGAGTTACAGAGAGGTTTGTAAGCTGGAGGGTTGTGCTGACGTTTTATGGGAAAGGTGAGGTTTGTGAAGGGACGTTATGGTGGTATTTTAGGAGGCACTTCCTGGCATTTGGAATAGAAGGATCAGAATGATTTGCAGAACAGGATGACTGAGGATGGCAAACCTGCCTATTCTCCTCACTTGGAATTGTTCCAATCAGCTTTTAAATTAATGTAGATGTATTTTTTATACTGTGGTTTATATTGGTGTGTAATTTCGGATCCTTTACATCATTTTAGTTAAGTTCATTTTATATGTCATAGTTTCACCTTGTTATTCTGTGAAACATCTTGATGTGGAATTTTCCTTAAAAACAGAATATAATATTATTAAATAAAGTGCAAGTTAACAAATATGCAATACATTCTTGCCTCATGGGGTGTTTCCATAGTATTGTCTCAAGTTTCTGTATGAAGGTGTGCCTGATGTTGAGATATTTCACATGAAGGCAAATTTAATGTTTAATATTTATTTATTTATTTTAAAAAAAGAAAATGATAAAGAAAAGGCAATAAAAGAATTCCTTGAACAAAGGAAAAATTTATTTTCATACCTGCAATCAAGTATTAAAGATCTGCAAGAAAAAGGCATCATTCGACAGAGCAGTGCACCTGGTAAGTACAGTTTTATCCATAAGCACACTCTTAATGGTGTCTTTCTTCACTTTTTTCACACATTACTGTCTTTTTCAAAAAGACAGACCTTTACAAGTGATTTATTATTATTATATTTTCTTATATCTCACCTTTCTCCCAGTATAGGGACTCAAGGTGGCAATACATTCTTGCCAAAAGAAAGAATCCTTCATAATCTTCCCATAAATTAGCATCTCTTTATTTTAGTTACTGTTCAAACGTTTCTTTAGACAGCTCATAATAATCTTGTGAACTAGCATAGGATGAGAGACAATATTTTCCCTAGGCTACAGCTGATGAGTGCTACTCATGTAAGACTGCATCCAGGTTTAGTACTACTTTGAATAATCATGTAGAAATCGCCTGGACATGACTTAGGGACGAAATAGATGGCCAGAAGGGGCAGTTTGAAGCTGCCCCTTCTGAAGCCAGATTGGGATCATAGGAACCACGCGCTGTGGCCCCAACCCAGCCTTGAGGCTGCCTGAAAAAAGAGCAGCAAAAGGCTGGATTTTATGCCTGCGCGGTAGCAGAAAGCAGCTTTATGATGCTTCAGTGACGTATGGCATGTAAATACCGTGCTGCCAGAGCGTCATGAAGCCACTCCTGTGTAAATGGCTGGGCAGCTTCTTGCCAGCTTCCTGCTGGCTTGGGGGTGTACTCTGTCTAAACACTACCGCCCCCCACCATGCTGCTGGGAAGCTGGCACAAAAGGGTGGTCTGTTTCACCCCTTTGTTATGTGACTAAAATCTCATTGATTACTGCTCTAAGTATGACTATGTTTGGTTCTAACAGGTTTATGAAAATAGTCATGCATATACATTTACACTATTGTCTGAAGATTTTGCAAGGTTGGGTTTTGCTGGGTATTTTAGAAAGTTTGTTATTTAGCAAGTGAACACTTTGCAAATCATCTAGATAGTTTTACACTGACATTGTTTATATTGATTTTTTTCTTTGTAGTGTGTGCAGTGTAGTCCTTGACGGGGTCACACTTCCCCTAAAGGACAAGTACGCAGTTTGGGAGTACTCCTGGATTCATCTTTACAGTTGTCATCTCAAGTGAATGCGATGGCCAGGAGTGCTTGGTATCAACTTTGGTTGATCCGCCAACTGCGTCCCTATCTAGACCAAAAGGACCTTGAAGCAGTAGTACTTGCCCTGGTAATCTCTCGTTTGGATTTCTGTAATGCCCTCTAGATGGGGCTACCTCTGTACCCAGTTCGAAAGCTTCAGTTGATTCAAAATGCAGCAGCCAGATTGGTCACCGGAACATCTAGGTCGGACCATATACCACCTGTTTTGAAATCTCTTCACTGGCTAAGGATTAGCTTTCGGGCGCAGTACAAAGTGTTGGTTATTACCTTTAAAGCCCTACATGACTTGGGCCCGAGTTATTTGAAGGAACGCTTCTCCCCACATAATCCGCCCTGCATTCTCAGAACATCTGTGAAGTATTTATTAGATCACCACAAAACCAGATCGAACTCTATTTCCCATAGATCGTTCACGGCCACAGCCCCCAGATTATGGAACAGCCTGGTAGAAGAGATCCGTCTTATCACTATCAGAAGGGGCAGCTAGAGGTCTTTAAGAAGGCACTTAAGATGGACCTCTTCCGGCAGGCCTATACATCTGATCTACTGGATTTCTAGACTCTGATGACGATTTGCTATTTTATTTTATTTTATTTTCTTATGGTTTTTTTTACTTTACTATTTTATTGCTTGTATTTTGTACATTGTATTCATTTTATTCTGTATTATTATTATTGTTATTATTATTATTAGTAGTAGTAGTAGTAGTAGTAGTATGGAAAGCACACTCTGTGAAGTTTTCATGAGTTTGAAATTTGAAATTAGGTTATCAGTTTCCTTACATTCATATCTGACCCCCAAACCACCATACTATACCTTCATGTTGCAGTTTAATTAGATACAGAATGAAGCAGGCAGATTTTCTGCCCATTGCCCTGCAAATACTTTGGTGTTTTTCTATTGAAACTTTGGATGATAATCTATGGTGATAACTCTGGATGATAATCTATGGTGATTATCACATGCAACCATCCTCCAATGGATAGACACGTGTTTAACCTGCCCATGATGGATCTTACTGCATCCCATTCTTGAAAAGCTGTGGGATAACCCCGGATTGCATGCAAGATGCCTATGGGGAAGGCGGTAAGATCTGTCATTGGCGGATTAAACATGCATCTATCCCATTAGGGATAGTCGTGTGCGATAATCTCCTATAATACGTTCTCCTTCAAGTATGCTCACAAAATCAGGGCATGGAATCTTCCAGGTACTGTTGGACTGCACCTTTCTGGAACACTAGCCAACAGAGTCAATGGCAATGGTAGAGGTTTGAATCTTAAAACATGAAAGGCTGCAGGATAAACATACCTGTATTTTCCTTTTGCTGGCAGGCAAAGATATTTTTGTTCAAGCAGGCTTTTAATATATAATCTTGTCAGGGAGGCTTTTATACTGGGTGGGTGCTTTCGATGTGTTTTAATGTCATTTTATACTGTTTTAGATAGTTGATTTTAATTTTTTTAATTTATTGTAAATGTTATCAAATGATTTTATCTATGACATGCCTTGGATCCCTTTCTGGAATAAAGGTGGAATACAAATGAAATGAAATGAGATAAATAGAAAGCAGTAACATGCAAATAAAATAAAAACAGTGCATGCTTTGATACTGAGGAGCCTCACAAAAAAAAATCAGAAAAATCAGAGTCCATGGTCAGGCAATATCGTTGTTATTTTTAGCTCGAGTTGATCACGACTCATGTTGACCATATGGGTGAGATTTCTTCAAGACCCTCTATCCTGTCTTGGCACAGATGTATGATCTCCCTGATTTAGTCTTGTCATCTGGCTTGTGGTCTTCTTCTCTTTCTGTTGCCTTCTAGCATCATTGCCTTTTCTAATTAGTCTTTTGTTCTCATGGTGTGTCCAAAGTATGATAACCTAAATCTAGTCATCCTGGCTTCCAGGGGGAGTTTAGGCTAGGGCACATTTGTTCATCTTTTTGGCCATCTGTGGTTTTCTTAGCACTCTTTTCCAGCACTACATCTCAAATGAGTTTATATTTTCTTTCTATTTGCTTTCTTTACTGCTCAGCTCTTACATCCATACATGGTGACAGGGAATAGTGTCTTGGATAATCCTAACTTTAATATTTAAAGTTATGTCTTTCACTTTAGGATCTTGTCTACTTCTTTCATAGCTACCCTTCCCAGCCCTAGTCTTCTTCTGATTTCTTGTCTGCAATCTCCACTGTAATCAATGTTTGATCCAAGCTATTGGAGTTCTTTGACTATTTCTATTTTGTCATCTAGGATAAATTCATGTAGTTCTTCTGTGGTTATTATTTTTGTTTTCTTAATATTCAGCATTAAGCCTACCTTAACTCTTTCTTCTTTGACCTTCTTTAATAATTGTTCCATATCTTAGGTTCTTAATGTTTCTTTCTCTGATCCTGCCTCTGAGTCTAAGCCTGCCCTGCATATGATATTTTCTGATATAATTATTAGATATCATTATTTGGATCAGCCAAAATGTCACAAAAAATAAGTGTGCTATCAAGCTTCCCAGAACCTTTTAGACTAAACAAAGCAGCAATAATGAGTAGGAAGAGAAAAAAGTTATGATGCTGACATTAGAGATGTCTACATTTAGTCATAGTAGGAAGCTTGCTATTAAGGAAATTAGATGCTATTCAGGTTTTAGGTTGCATCTAGGACTGCTATGATGAAGAAGAAAATAACAATGATGTCCTTTTTAAAATAATCCAGCCATTATCTGGATCTGTCTCCAGACATAATAATGCTTTTAGATCCAAACTTCAGGGCACAAATGTAGATCTCTTTAGTCCTGGCAGGAGTCAAATGATTCCAGAGACAGTATTCTGACAGACGAGAACAACTGGCAAGGATATAGAGGCATTGCTCCCTTCTTCCCCTCCACATGTCTGTCTTTGGCCCTGAGTGAGTGATCGCTACAGTGTTAAGAAGTTGTTGGCTTGGATTTTTCTGTCAGCCCTGCCTCTGGGAAAGGGCTGTTTCATAGGCTTGAGGTATCAGTGAGAGGCTTAACAGAGTTCCCAGTGCATTGGCGGAGGGAGTTTTTCACTGTTGTGTGAAAGAGTGTAGAAAGTGGGTGACCATGATGGTTGCCCTACATTCACAGGTACTCCTCACCTGGGAAAGCCACTGTTTAGCCTCAACTGCGAAACCTTATGAGACTGCTATATCATGAGAAACATGGCTGGTTTTTTTTATAATTATCTGGAAATTTATTTTAGGTGTTAGGTTAAAAAAATCAAATTCAAATCAAATTCAAACTGGGTAACCCTCACCCAAGTTAAATGAAGCAGAAAAATAGTTTTGTTTAATTTTAGCCATTTAATAAAACCCACTGGATGACCTTGGGCCTGAGAGGATGGCAATGGCAAACCTCCTCTGAAGAAACTTGCCAACAAAACCCAATGATAGAGTCATTTTAGGATTGCCATAAGCCAGAAACAACTTGAAGGTACACAGCAACAATAAAAATGAGGTAGACAGAGTTAGTTGATTAATTGTCTGAGTTTGTGAAGATGGCTAATGTGTTGAACCTTGTCTTTATTTTTATTTGTCATCTTTCTGCATAATTATTTGTTCAGGGTCTCATTCTAAAAGTAGGCTTTATAATGTCATAAACAGAACTGTATTTGAAAATGAGAACTATGCAGATATATTTGTCAGAGGGCTATATAATATTCATACCTGGTATACATAGGGAGAAGCTTGAGACATCTGCTACAAAATATCTCAAATGGTTGTGGGATGAAGACTTTTTAATATGATAACTATAAATCAGTTGCTTTTATAAAGAGACTGTATTTTTCAGTGTATGTGAAGTGCAGTTACCAGCATTCTTGAATAATTAAAAATATAAATATTTTCTCTATACAATTATTTCAAATGCTTTTTTTCAGGCAAAGATTTTCAGGATATATCAAAAGAACAAATTGATTTGGATAAATATCTTGTAGCAGTTCCAATAGACCTTCTCCAATCAGAGGCTGCTGCTTTACATGATAAATATGGACAGGATGGTGAGTGTAACAACAACAACAATAATAAATGATTAAAAATATTATAGTCTCATTTAACAAATTCCACACATTTTTACAGAATTCTTTGACCTAAGAATATAACTGGTTTGTTGATTTCGGTATAAGAGGCAGTCCACAGTCCTTCTTTATTGTATTGTTGCAGACTGCTTGTGTAATAGCTCACCACTGTAAAAAATGTATGGATTCTACAATCACAATACATAGTAATGGTCACTCCTTCAGATTACTGTAAAAAGGATTTAGATAAATTGTTGGTGAAACATAGAGGAATTACTGTTTTTCGTGTCTTGACTTCTTTTGCTTTTCAGGACATGGAGAAGCTTGGCCTTTTAAATTGTTTAGCATATTTTATTCTTCTCTATGATGTTTTAATAATGGTTTTATTTTTGCTTTGGTTTGTTGCACTCTCCTTTGGTAGTTTTTATAGAAAAACTATATACAAATGCGCTAAATGGAAGCTAAATGGAACTTCCAGAGGCAGTATATCAGTTGTCCCAATTGCAGTGGTTCAGCTCCTACTTTCCATGCATTAGGACTGCATTCAGAATTGATTTGCATCTGATATGTGCTGCTTCAAACATTCTCAAATTTTGAGAATCTTTGGGGTGAAACACTGTCCCAAAGGGGTGGTGTTAAGCTGCCCCCGCTGATGCCAGATTGGGGCCATGTCAGCTTCATGCTGTGGCCCCATCTGCCTTTTTGCTGGCACAAAAATTTGGCTTTTCCTACCCTGCCCCAGCTTTAAGGCGTTCTTCCAGTGTGCGCTGTGTAAATGCTATGCTACCAGAGTGCAAGAATCTGGCCCACATGTGAGCAGCTGGGCGACATGAAGCCAGCTTCCTGGCATCATGGGGACATGCGTTGTGTGTACACCACAGCCCCAAGCCACTGGAAAGCCAGCTTTTTATGCTGGTCTGTTTCTCCCCTTTGTATACTTTGTATGCTGGTCTGTTTCTCCCTTTTGTATATGCCTGCAAGTGAACTTTACAAAAATCTGGCTGTGGTGTTTAAAAATAATTAGTGCCTGTAATGCTGTGTAGTTTATGTAATTAGAAACTTTATTTATAGAAGAGAAAATAACAAAACAAAAGATTTTGGCTGCAAAACTAGAAGCAAATATTAAAGATCTGCAAGCTGCTTTGGAAGGAGAGAAGATGGGAAAACGAAGATATGCTAGTAAGTAGAAGCAACTCATAGAGCAGATTTTTTATTTATTCAGTAACTGCAAGTCCCAGTGCTTTTTGTGACTCAAAATAGAAAAAAACTGTAAATTTGGGTTCATCAAAGTGCTAAGAAAGTCAAGACGCATAGTTCAGAATAGCAGGAAGCCATGGTTTGTAACTGTTTGAAAAAGCTATGGTCAGCCTATTGAGTGTGTTTCACCCCCTTCTCTTACATACCCACCAGACAGTTCTCTTTTATGCCTGATTTTAAACTAAGCAAAATTCAATATGATATCCAAATTTAGGAAAGTATGGTTTGTTTAAATCAGGAGTGGGAAAAATATGATCTTCAGATGTTGGACTGTAACTTTCATCAGTTGTAGCCAGCAAAGCTAGGAATGTAGAATGTTTGGTTGCAATCCAACATCTTGAAAACCTTGTTTTGTTCACCTGGTTTAAGTCTACATTTGGCACCTTCCCCATCATAGTGCCTACAGCTAGCTGTTGGAGATGTTAGGGTCAATATCCACTCTCTTGGTACCTGTGTAGTTTCTGACCCCTTCTGAATATTATTATCAATATCATTATTATCATTGTTATTGTTTAAACTGGATAGCTGGGCAGAGCTTTCAATCAGCTGCAAACTATAACTCAGTAAATAGGATACTGAATTACTATAGGGGACTATTATCCATTATATAAGTGTTTCATTTAAAACAGTGCATTGGATTAGTTGTTTGTGTTTATCATTTCCATGCCATCTATAAATAATCTCTCTCAGCACCAAGAGACATGTTAAGAACTCTAAGCAGACGGAAAATGCTTCTAACTGAATCATCAGATCAACAGTTTAAACCATCATTGTCTGGGCTACAAATACAAATAAGTAAAGCACCTGGTAAGAACAGAATGTTTTATTTAAAATACATTTTCCTGAAAGTACCCCAACTTTAGGCTGTTTCTAAAATGTATGACATTTCACAGAGGAGTGAGAGATAATGTTGTAACAAGAGAAGAAAGGGAAAGCTGTTTGTAATAAAACTCTATTCACATGTTTGCTTCTCTAGCAGAATTGCATCACTGAAGGCTGATCAAATAATTATGAGCCAGAGACTCCACCAACAAAATGTATAGCTTTACTTGGTATAAGTGTCACTTTTAAGGCCTAAGTCAATTGTTCATCCCTATTAGAGTAGACCCATTGAATAAGAAGGAACTTGGTAAGTTCCATTGATTCCACAAGCCTGTTCTAAATGGGACTAAAATTCTTTTTAAGTGCAACTCAAGTGTTGGACAGAATACTTTGTTGCATTTCTATGTATGCTTTAAATGTTTTATTTTGCTGTATTTGAATGTTACCACCAGTTACCATGAAGATTTATTTTGGCCTGAAGGGAGGGCTATAAATAACAATAATAAAGGAAATAATAATAAAAATAATAACTAGATATTTGAGCATTTTGAAATCTGAGCATTGTATAATTAATAATGGTGCTCAGATAATCAAGTGATTCACATAATCATTTCCATGTATAAAAATGGTCTCAGTACGAATGTAGTGTTGCAAGGCTATGGCCAAGGCTTTCTCCATCTTCACTTTCACTACAATCAACATTTTGCAACACTATGGCTCTGACAAGTTTTAGCACTATGTGTTGCTCTTTGGATTGGCCAATATCTTGGATCATGGAAGAGATGTACTGTAGCTCCTACTAGGCCACCGAGTCGTCTACTAATCCTCTATTACATGACTTGCTGACTTCTCTCAGTATCTGGCTTTTATTTATTTATATATATTAAAAACCTTGTGTCACACCTTTGTGTTTTCACATCCCGTCTTTGGGCGAAAGTCAGCATATAGAATAAATAAATAAATAAATAAGAGGATGATTAACACTAGTCATAACATAGTATATAATTGTTAAAAGTGCAACAACACTGAAGAGTCAAGAATGCCTCAGAGAAGGCAATAATAATAGGGTTAGATAGTATGAGTGACCCAAAGTGTCCTCCCTTCTTGACTACTTGTTCTGACTCCTCTGTGATGTAAGTTGATACTTTAAGGGATGTTTTTGCACTTCTTTGGTACCAGCCAATGTCACTCTCTGCTCTTCCCTAGAATGGCACTAGAATAGTTTAGCACTAGTTGCAACTTTCCTATTTTAGAATGTGGTTCTTATAATAAAACCTTTACTTTGTTTCTCCATGCCACTAGCATTTTCCCTCCTTAATTGGATCTCTAACTGTTGCATGTACTCACCATTAATAGTGACATAAAAAGTAAAGGTAAAGGTATTTCCCCATTGACAAGGTTGTCAAGTCGTGTCTGACCATAGGGGCGATGCTCATCTCCTTTACTAAGATGAAGAGCCAGCATTGTCAGAGACTACTCTGTGATCATGTGGCCAGCATGATTTCACAGAACACTGTTTACCTTCCCACCAAAGTGGTACCTATTTATCTACTTGCATTTGCATGCTTTTGAACTGCTAGGTTGGGACTATCCCTATAACAGTGACACAATATACAATAAAATGTTGACAGCAATAGAATCAAAACAGAGAATTGCATCTCCCACCTCAGATTCTAAAGTGGCAAAGAGGTTTCAATTAAGATGGCAACTAATAGTCTGCACCTACATTGTAGAATTAATCCAGTTTGACACCACTTTAAATTACATGGCTTAATGCTTTGGAATTCTGGGAACTGTAGTTTTGTGAGACATTTAGCCATCTCTGTCAGAGAGCTCTGGTGCCCAATAAGCTACAGTTCACAGAATTCCAAAATGGTCACAGCATTGGTGACAGGCCCAGTTAACAAACATTCAGTCTACTCTCACTGATTCCATTCCCGCCAATCAAAGAGGGATATCTGCAGCCTAGACATGTTAGCCAACAAAGTGTATTCAGTGAGAGCTTTTTCTCTTAGTGTGAATAATTATCAGTATGTGCCATTATCAGCTTTTCTATGGGAAAAAGGAGAGTTCTTTTCTGAACATCTTGACAAAAAGCAGCAGTTTCCTACAATGTTTCACCATGAAGCAGTGTCCTTGTCAAAGCAATGGATTAATGCCTCTCACTATATGGCAGACTATAATTTGAAATTAATTGTATTTTGATGCTACATTATACAATATGGATAGACAAAATGTGTACTTTGGTTACATCCGTTTGTGGAATACAGCCCCACCTAGGCCTAAATCATGCAGGAGAGAAGCTCAAAACCTTGTGAATTTGCTTTCCCATAGCCTCTTTTTCAGTCATATGTAATAGTCTCATGTGCAACCTCCAAATCTCAAGAAGTGGCCCATCTATATTTTACAACATTGACCCAGTGGGATTTTTTATTTTGTTTTTGTTTGTGTAGCAACTCATCAGCCATTACCAACTTGCGTTCTAGATCTTTGGATACAAAATTGTACCCACAGTTATTTTAGGTTAATTTCTCACCCTCATTCATCCATTTAGTGATGTCGAAAAGCAAGGCTAGTCAGTCCTCTTCACACAGAAAAGTAGAAATAGAAGTTGATACTTCAGTCCAGGACCAAAAGGACAAACTTTTACGTAAGTAAGCCTGCAATCTTATTTATGCTACTTAACCTGAGCTTGGTTGAATTAATCAAGGTTCAAGCCTTCTGTTTATGTTGCCTATGGACATTTTCTCAGAATTTTTCATGAGACTTGATATTTCTCAGTTTTGAAATGGATGTGGGGTTGTTTATGATTATTCTTAAATCAATTATATTTTATTGCTTTGTAGTTATTATCGGCCTAAATATCATAAAGTCACCAGATTCCATCTGATCTTGGAAGCTAAGCAGGGACAGCCCTGGTTAGTATTTCAATGGGAGACTGCCAATGAATGCCAAGTGTTGTAGGATATATTTCAGAGGAAAGAACTGGCAAAAGTATCCTCTGAATATTTTTTGCCTAAGAAAGTCCTATGAAATTTACAGTGTTTCTGTAAGTCGATTGGTGACACAAAGGTACATACACACTGTATGTATAATTATCCAGTTTGATACACAGTAAAGTAGATCCTTTAAAA
>CM034710.1:110562317-110588084 GCA_020142125.1 Phrynosoma platyrhinos
ACTGTATTCCCAGATCTGGTTTCGGGCCTGTAACTGTGAGTACCTCTACACACTTAATTAACCAATCAGCCATTGTCAGTACACTGTTTTCTTTCCATTTTTGTGCATATATCATTCTAGCTGCAGTAATTAAATATAGTATACATTTTAAATGTTTCCTATCCTTTTCTCCCTCTACCATGTTTAGCAGAAAATATTCTGGTGTCATCTTTATAGGTATATGTAATATTGTTTGAAACATTTTATGTATTTCTTTCCAAAACTTTGATGCAACCGGACATGTCCACCAGAGATGATATAGAGATCTATCGTTCCTCTCACACTTCCAACATTTACCTACTTCTTGAGCTCGACTTTTAGCCAATTTGTTGGGTATAAGATATCACTGGTGCAACATTTTATAGAAGTCTTCTTTCCACTCCATACATATTGTAAATTTTAAATCTTGATTCTAGGCCTTTTCCCATCTATCCATCTGAATCTGATAACCAAAATTTTGTGACCATTTTATCATACAATTCTTAACTATTTCTGATTCTGATTCCATTTTTAACAGTATCTTGTAGATTTTAGATATGGTTCCTTTTGTTGATTCTATCAAGACTTCATCTAATTCATCCAGGTCTCTCTTAAATCCTTCTACCTTGAGGTCCTTTTTAAATTTTTCCCTTAACTGATGATATGTAAACCAGTAACGACCTTGTTCGTAAATCTCGTTGCATGTTTTCATTCTCTGTGTCCTCCCTTCCCAATAAAGGATTTGATTTGTATCTCAGGCATTCATTTATTTGCATTTTATGACCTATTGACCATGCTTCTTGTAGAGATAGCCAATTTGGAATTTCTCTATATATCTTCTTTTTAACTTTAGTCCATACTCAGGGGTCAACAACCTACGGCCCCCGGGCCAGTTCCGGCCCAGAACGCCGGACCTACCGGCCCAGGCGGACCCCTGCCGCCACGCCGCCGCTGGTTTTTGTCGTGCACAACTGCGCACGCCGCGGCCGGCATTTTGTTATGCGCAGGATTTGTACATGTGCAAACGTGTCGCGACCGCCATTTTGGATAACAAAATGCTGGCCGCGGCGCGCGCAGTCGCACAGCGACGAAAGCGGATGGCGTTGTCGGCGTGGCGGCGGCAGGGGTCCGCCTTGGCCGGTAAGTCCGGGGACCCTCGGTGGCGATGGGCTTCCAGGAGGCCCGTCGCCACCGAGGGAAGCCTCCCCGCGCACACCCTTGGTGGCGATGGACTTACCGGCTCAGGCGGACCCCTGCCGCCGCCGCCTCCACTGCCTGTTTTCGTCGGATAACAAAATGCCGGCCGTGGCAACGAAAGCAGGGGGTGGCGGCAGCGGCAGCGGCAAGGGTCCACCTTGGCTGGTAAGTCTGGGGACCTCCCTGCGTGACTCCCCATACATGCGGCCGCCGCCACGCCATACACAGCGGCGTCATGTGTGGGGGTTGCACGTGTCAGTGGAGGGTGCACGCGCGTGCGTGAGCTTGCGCACACACGCACCGCCATTTCCCCCCCTTGGTCCAGCCGAGACCTGGGCTACGGGAGACCGGCCCAGGTCTCTAAAAGGTTGCCTACCCCTGCTCTTAACAAAGCTCTTCTAACTGTGTGGTCATTGAATTCCTTGTTCACATCTGCTCTTTTATACCAGAGGTAGCCGTGCCACCCATATATTTTGTTAAAACCTTCTAAGTTTAGCATCTTGACATCTTCAAATGTTATCCAATTGCGAATCCAATCTAATGTGCAAGCATGATAGTATAGTTTAAGGCAGGGGTCGGCATACCATTTTTTGGGGGGAGGCTGGTTCTGCTGTCCCCTGATCATTGTCGGGCCGAAGGGGGGGGAAATGGCGCTGGAGGTGCGCGCATGCGCACAACTGGCATCGTGCGCATGCGTGCGTGAGCGTGGGGTGCCATTTTGTGTTCCAAAATGGCGCCTCTGCTCGTGCATGCATGCACACGACGGTGGGCACCATTTTGGAACGCAAAACAGCATCGTGCGTCGCGAGTGCATGTGCACGATGCTGGTCATCATGTGTACATGTGCGAGCACCATTTTGGAACACAAAATGACGCCCCATGTCACGCATGCTAGAAAGACGGTGGTGGCAGCAACGATGGCAGGACCAGCCACAGGCTGGTTCAAAAGCCTCGAGGGGCCGGGTTCGGCCCGCGGGCCATAGTTTGCCGACCCCTGGTTTAAGGTCTGGAACTCCCAATCCACCTCTTTCTTTTGCATCTTTTAAAATTTTCCATTTTAGTTGAGGTTTTTCCCCAGCCCATATAAATTTTGAGAACTTGGCTTCCCACTGTATGAGTGGTTTGTCATTCAGTAGCACCAGTATATTTTGAAATAAAAACATTATCCTGGGTAGAATGGACATTTTAATCACCGAGATTCAACCCAAAAGTGATAGCTTCAAGTTTGTCCATTTTACCAAGTCCTGTTTGATCTCTTGCCATATCAGACCATAATTGTTGTCAAATAGATTTGAGTTCTTTTTAGAGAGTGTTATACCCAGATATTTAACTTTTTTACAGATTTGAAAGCCAGATTTCTTCTGTAATATTATATCTTCTTTTTCCAGGGTGTTTAATGTTAGGATATTTGATTTAGTTTTGTTAATTTTGAAACCCGCATATGTACCAAATTAACGATGCTAGTTGGGCCTGTAACACTCTGATTTCTTTTGATATCTTTTTCCTGTTGGGGTTTGATATGAGCTCTTTTTTCCTTAGTTTGAATTTGAGATGCAGTTTCCTCTATTTTCTTATTTTCTCGTTTCTTCCTTTCAAGATTCTTCTGGATAAAGAAACCCCTCATGACTGCCTTACTGGCATCCCATACAGTACATAAATCTGTTTCCTTATTCAGGTTTTCTTGAAAATATAATTTCAACATTTCTTTGGCCTGTTTAATTATTCCATCATCTTTTAACAGATTCTCATTTATTCTCCAAGAAAGATCTTTCTTCCTCTTTTTCGAACACATCATTATTGGATTGTAGTCTGAAATTTTCTTTGGTTTTATCTCAATTTCTGTAATTTTCAAATAGAGATTAGGTGTGATCAGAAACATCAATCCTGGAGGCTGATCGATGATATTCAGAATAATATGTAAATTCTTTTGCTTTTTTTTTTTGAGACACCATGGTTCTAACATAGACAGAGACTCCATCATTGTGAAAACGATTGTTTCAAGTCTTTGCTATTTTTTGCTAGTACTTTTGTGTCATCTGCATATGTAAAAATGTTGATGTTCCTTCCTCCACTTTTCACACCTCCTTCCTTCAAGTCTAATCCTGCTTTATGTATGATATGTTCATTAGACAAGTTAAACACATAGGGTGATAAAATTCACCCTTACCTGACTTGCTTGCCAATTGGAAACCATCCCATTTCTCCATATTCTGTCCTAATGGTAGCCTCTTGTACAGGTTATGCATCAGGACAATCAAATGTTATAGTACACCCATTTCTTTAGGAGTGGTCCATAGTTTGTCATGATCTATACAATCAAAGGCTTTGCTATAGTATAATATATAAAGCACAGGCTGATTTTCTTCTGAAATTCTTTGGTGTGCTCCATTATCCAACATGTTTTTGCAATATCATCCCTAGTGTCTCTTCCATTCCTAAACCCAGCTTGGACATCTGGCATTTCTCACTCCATGTATGGTAAAAGTCTTTGTTGTAGAATTTTGAGCATCACTTTGTTCACATGGGAAATTAATGCAATGGTCCTGTGATTACCACAATCTCTGATGTCCCATTTTGGGGGGATTGGAATGTATATTGAGTATTTCCAATCTGTGGGCCACTGCTTTGTTTTCCGTATGTGTTGACAGATTTTAGTTTGAACTAGAGTAGATTCTCTCTCTCTAGCTTAAAGCAATTTTATTGGTATGCCATATGTTCCTTGTGGTTTATTTATTCCAAGAGCCTTGAGGTCTGCTTCTACCACTTTCTAAAATTGTAGGTTCATCATAAAATGGTTCTTCCTGGAATTAATCTGGCATTCTTTCAATTCTTTTATATAGTTCTTCAGTGTATTGTTTCCATTGTCTTTTTAGCTCTACTTGGACATGTAATGTGTTCCCCTACCAGTTGTAGGGCATCCCCACGATTGGTTTAAATTTCCCTTTGTTTTCTTAGATCTTGTGGAAGAGATCTCTTGTTCTTCCATTTTTGTTGTCATTTTCTATTTCTCTGACTTGATTATAATAATAGTTTTCTTTGTCCCATTACACAAATCATTGAACAGTTACATTCAGGGTTCAGACTTTATTTCTGTTACCTTTTTCTTTTGTTTCTCATCAGTTCTTAACTGCTTGAAGAGTTTCATTTATCGCCCATTGTGGCTTCTCTTTCGTTTTGGCTGCAGATAGTGTATTTTTTGCATTCCCCCCCCCCGACAAGTTCGTGGTTTCAGCCCAGAATTCTTTTAGTTCCTGGTCAATTAGGCTTAATATTACAAATCTATTTTTTACATTATCTTTAAAATCTACAGGGATATTCTCCAGGTTGTATTTTGGCACAATTGTTCATTTAATGTTCTTTAGCTTTACTCTAATTTTTGATATCTGCAGTTCATGGTCTGTGCCACAATCTGTTCCTGGTCTTGTTTTTGCAGAGAGAATGGAGCTTCTCTGTCTTCTGCTTCCAATTATGTAATCTCTTTGATTTCTATATTAGCAATGAGGTGATGTCCATGTATACCACCACTTCTTGGGTGGCTTGAATAATATGTTTGCACTGAATGAACTGTGTGCCTCACAAAATCCAGTCAGTCGCTGTCGTGCCTCATTTCTTGATCCCGGGTCAAATTTTCCTATACTCTTTGATTCTGCTCTGTTTCCTAACCTTGCATCCCAATTGCTTATGATTATCAAGAAGTCTTATTTTGGTGTGAGGTCAATTTCCTCTTGGACTCCAGCATAGAATCCTTCACTTTTTTCTCCTCTACCTCTGTAGTTGGAGCATAAACTTGGATTGTGGTTATATTGATGGGTTTCTATGAAATTTTATTGATATTATTTGGTCAGACTTCACATTATATCCTTTGATTGTTTTTGCTACATCTGTCCTCACTAGAAATGCCATTCCATTTCTTCCTAGATTTTCATTTCCTGAGTAAAGCACTGTAATTATCTGACTCAAAATGTCCCATTCCTGACCACTTTAGTTTGCTCACCCCAAGTAATATTTATAAATTCAATTTCTTCTCTCTGTCTAGCTTCCCCTGATTCATGCTTCTCACATTCTGTGTTCCCATACTGTGTTGTGCTACTTTGGACTTTTATCTCCAAGAACATCAACTGCTGAACATCCTTTTGGCTTGAGTCCAGTTATGTCATTAGCCATAGTGCCACTTGTAGTTCTGCTGTACTCCAGTAGCACACCTCAACCTGGGAATCTCATCTTCTGATTTCTTCTCTCTTATTTCATTTTGGGTTGTACCATCGTAGGTTTTTCATGATAAGACATTCAAAAGGCGTTTACCATGCCTCCTCCTGTGCAGTGCTATCAGGTGTTTGCTATGGTGTCACTGCTGTTATCTCCGAGAGATCCTCCACCAGTGTCACCCCCACTACAGCTGCTTCCCAGTAGCTGTTTAGTATGCTTAGTCTGGCTTCTCTGCAAAAGTTTTATCTGACATGGGAAACCCTACCTGCAGCACTGCTGATGTCAGCACATATAATATTGGTCAAATTTATAGCAAATCAGTTTAATAATAATAATAATAATAATAATAATAATAATAATAATAATAATAATAATAATAATAATAATAATAATTTTTATTTATAACCCGCCCCTCTGCGTGGCAATCGGAGTGGGGAACATGACCAACATTTTCCTTAATATATAAATAAAACCAGAAAACACTAAGCTTTCAGAAGATATAATGAAATAATGCATTTTGTGTTTAGCTCTATTGGGAACTCCACTTGATTCTGGAACAAACTCACCAACCAATCAGAGTGAAGAAAAAGTAAGTGATTATGAATTATTTTAGTAAGTGGTAACATTTGGCAGTTCTGTAGCTGCTGTCATAACGAGTGTACAAAATAGGAAAAGGATTCTTGGAGCAACAACACTTGCCATACAACATTTAAAAAACTATGAAGAACAAAACCATGAATAAATGTTAGTAATTTACAAGCCCATTTTCTGTTTTAAATAACCAGCATCCTTTTTGTGCTATTACCCGAATGTACAGTGAAGGAAAAATCTTTTCAATCATGACAACAAAGTATTTGCTGCCATTAATAAAACCTGAAGTTCACAAATAAGGAATGAAGATAACAAGTATCTCATGCACTTGCTTATTTAAATATTTTTAAAATTCAATGATAATATTTTATACTAGTGGATTCTACAAATGTGGATTTTGTGGAATTTTTTGCCACCCTCCAATTTCCTGCCAGTTAACTTTATTGAATAATCTTGAACTCTAATATGAGAGAGATGGGGACATATCTGAAAGGTGCTTTAAATATCAAAAACAATTTTATAATCAGAATGATAGTACTTCAAGGCGTGGGTGGAATCCCTCTTGACAGAGGAAAGATTTGATGACAAAAATCACAGGTAGGGCACTTTCTGTATCAACTTCTTTACAATGAAAAATAACAAGAAGCTGCAAAGGTTCTCACCAGACAGAAGTATGTTGGTAGAAGATCAAGAGGCTTTGACATTGACATGACCAGAAGCAAATCTGCTTCCTTTGTCTCTAATTTCAAGGGTAGCAAGGAAGAGGAAGGTGGAGAAAGCTCAAGGTATTCTGATAGGTCCATATTCTGAAGCCATCATTAGCTTCCAAGACTGCTTCAGATGTCAGCAGCTCCACTGGTTCAATTACCAAAGCTTTCCTCTTAATTCAGGGTCTTGTGGTAATTAAAACCCAGATTGGCTGCATCTAGCTATTCAGACATTGAATGTGAAGGTACAACACATTTTCCACCATGGTACACTCTAACATTGAATAAATAAAACATGACTTGGCAATCTTTCAGAAATGGCATTCAGAGAATACTACCGTATATACTTGACTATAAGCTGACTTCATGTATAAGTCAAGGGCAGGTTTTGGGGGCAAAATTATGGATTTTGATATAACCCATGGATAAGTTGTGGGTAAAACTTAGGGGCATATAACAAAGGATGTAAACAACAAAGCAGAGGAAACTATGCCAACAAATTTACAAAATTCTGGCAGGCATAACTGTTTCTGTTCACCCTGAAGACTAGATGGATGAAAAGGGAACTATGCTAAATGGTAGCTGTGCAATGTGTGTGAGAGGTGACCAGGCATGAGCAGGGCTAAGAACACATGAACATGTCAAAAGGGATAAAATGGCAAAGCAAAGAAAGTGTACTTAGTATACTTTCTGTAAATTGCAATAAGAACTTGACCTTGTGGAATTTATAATTAGCTCAAAAATAATAATAAGCTCAATAATAATAAATAAATTCATTGTATGCAGGGGAATAGAGGGAACAATTCCTGCAGAGACAGCAATTTTCCAAAAGAATGGTATTTTTATTAAGAGAGAAAAATAAATCAATAAGCAAGCACACACATACACTGAGAATCAAACATACAAAAACACCCTAACATACATGCACACACTCAAGAACTCAGGAGTAAAGTACTCAGCTTGGATAGGAACACACAAGGCTTTCTAATGGTTATAATTACCTGAAAGGAGGCTGCTCCAACGATGAATGAAGAGGGATAGACTCAACCATTATAAAAGGGAAAGGACACTGAATAGAGCTGGAGTCTCTAGTTAAAGATCACAATGGCACAGGGCTACCATGAAATCTATCCCGACCCCCATGTGCCTGAGATTTTGGAGAGCATTTATACCCTTAATCCTAGGCTGAGGTGAAGAGTTGCTATTGTATATTAAAGGATTGATTGCTATACTTTGAAGTAGACAATTTCCAAGAGGGCAGATAGGATGCTGATGTTATCTCATCTTCAGCTGGACACATCCTGGCTGGCGCTCATTAATCTTCTAGGTGTGAATGCCCTGCTTTGCAGCTCCTAAGCTTGGCCTTTTTGATCTGCAAATGGTTGTAAATCCAGATGTGACTCTATTTGGAATGCCTGTGTGATGTGTTCACTTTGAGCTCATAGTGATGAAGGCTCCTTCCAGCCTAGGGCCATGACAGAGACCCAAACCAATCATCGTTAACAAAGTGTACTTAGCAACAATCTTGTTATATAATAGGCCTCAAAGATATAGCTGTGTTAGTCTGTAGAATCACTATGTAGAGATCTTGTAGCACCTTTGAGACTGAAAGTTCTTTCAGTTAGCCTCAAATGTGCTACAAGATCTCTCTATATATTAGGCCTCAGAAAGGTTCTTCTTATTGGCCACTACAAAATTTGTTTGAGAGGCCTTCAGAATCTCTACCCTGCCAGATACAACCTACCCCAGCATGTTGGTCATCCTGATGCATCGTTAAGCCTACCTTTGAACCAATGATGTTGCTTCCATTGGACCATCTTTCCTATAAAGTGGCTTTCCTTGTTGCCAGCATGTTGGCTCACTGAACAAGAGAGTTCTGCATGCTATGGAGCAATCCCTCCTACGTTGTTTGACCTAGAAACAAGATGGTCTTGAGACTTGACAATTGCTTCCTCTCAAAGGTGGTTATGGACTATCTCTCTCAGAACATTATCCTTCCAGCATTTCCTGCAACGCTTCATCTGAGCTGGAATATTTCCTCCACTCCTTGGATATGCACAGGGTCCTCTCTTTTTATATATCCCATACCAAGCCCTTACCATAAGTCTCTTTGGCTGTTTAGCTGTTTTTCTGGCCCTAAGAAAGTTCAACAAGTTGCTCCTCAAACATTTGCCAAATGGGTTGTTCATGTTACCATCCGATCATACAGCATCCAATGTCTACAACCAGAGGACAGAATACAGATCGCCTCTATGAGAGTCACTACCACACCTTCAAGTTTTCTAAAGGGAATTCCCCTTCCAGAAGGCTGTCCAGCTGCAACTTGGGTGCACCCTCTATCTTTCTTCAGCACTATCACCTGGACACAAAAGCTTGAGTTGATGCACTTTGGCAGGGCCATTCTATCTTCAGTTTTCAACTGATGTGACTCCCTTCTCAACTGGCAAGTGAGCTAGTTAATCTATACCCATGTATGTATGTGATGCAGAGACCATGAAAAACAGATTGCTTACCTGTACTAATGTTCTTCCAGTGGCCATCTGTGCATTCACACCACATTCTCTTCCTGCCCTTGTTGGCATACATTTTACACAGATTTTCCCCCCTGCTGTCACTGTGCCAGATAGGTAAGAACTGAGAAAATGGCAGCTGGAGTATGTCTATTAAGGAGGGAGGGAGGACGGAGCTACTGCCAAAACTTTGCTAACTAGAAGGTTCCAGACCATGTCTCTGTACAGGTGTAAGACTCATATATGTGAATGCACAGATGACTACTTGAAGAATATCATTTACAAGTAAGCAACTTGTCCATACTGGATTATACAATCAGGAGGCAAATCTTTCAACTCTGCTAACCCTGTTTAATAGCTCAATCCCACATGACATGTATCAGAGATGCATCACTTCAGATTCCCCCAACAATTCAGATTCCCATCTTGGTACTTGAAATTCTTGTTTAATCCTTCGACAAGGGCACCCTGTGAGCCACTCTGCAGACCTGTTACATCTTCTGTACATAAATGTAGCTTTTCAGGTAGCCATCACTTAAGCAAGAAGGATTTCACAGCTGACAGCTTTGTCTACAAATGAGCACTTGTGTAAAATAAGTCAAAATCATGTCATTCTTCAATTACATCCAATACTTGTGCCAAAGATGCTCTCACCTTCTCATGTGTCTCAAGCAGTTTATTTAATTTGGTTGTCGTCCATCTAATCTACAGAAGAGGAAGTGGTATACTATATAGATGTAAGGGAAGATTTAAATACCTCTTTGGGATGCACAAGGAAGTTTAGAAATCCCTAGACATTGTTTTAATCTTATAATCACATAAATATGGGTCATATCTGTAGATGTACACTAACTTGCTGGATTATAGTGTATGTATGTCAGTATTAGAATCATGCAAAGAAACCAAGATCAAAAATGTGTGGTCACATTTTATACAAGAAATAGCAACTAATATATGTTTGCAAGGAACACTGTAATATAGGAAATATCTAGCACTAGAAAATAGATAAAATATCTAGTGATCAAAAATATAAAAATATCATTCAGCACTACAATATAAAAGATTAGGGCTACAGAGTTTTCAACAGAAAAGTACTCAAAACTGTGGTTTGGGCATTAACACCTACCCTCAAGGAACTGAAGGTGACATATCTTATTGTTGTACATTACTCTTCTGTACTAACTTGAAAATGAGCAGTTGGTATGTATCACAAGAGTAATTATGAAGAGGTGAAATTTATGGATATAGCACCAGTTAAAGAAAATGAAATCCTCCAATTGGCAAGACTCTTCTTTTACTGATCTGTTCTAAATTATACTGTCTACCTGAGGTGAAGCTTTCTAATGAAACTGAAGGGAGGAGAAGAGTTAGGGGGAAAGTTTCAGTAAAGATCACGTGACTCCTCCCTCTAGACTGCATTCTGAGCAATTGTTGTGCATTGCTGCTCTGCATCTATCTCGCAAATGCAACAGGCAACAGACAGAAGAGCATGAAGCTTTTCATTGTAATTTTAAATCTTGCTTTATAATGTATTGATGGAGATATAATTATACAGAATAATTTTGTGTAATTTTTAGGATTCAATCGTTATTTGTGGAAAAGGATGCATCTCAAACAGAAAACATGGCGCTTTCCCAGTAATAAAGGAAAAAACAAGACATAACTAACCTTATTCTAAAACTTGTTAGAATTCATTTTTGCTGAATTGTGCAAAAGAATCATTAAGACATATAGTGAAGTATGGATCTCTTCAGAAAGTTGTGGAGAAATTGAATTGCATTGGAGTGGCAGTTAAATATATGAAATCTGAACCACCAGAGCTCATACAGATCACTTAATTTTAATGGTTTCAACAGAACATAATTACAATACAATTCCAACAAAATTACAACTTGTTTTCTTGTGTGGTACTTTCACCTATGTAATCAGGTATTTGAAACAAACCAGATTCTTTAACCCTCAAATTCTCTGTCCTTTCTGGGACCTCTGTAGGAGCAGTTGTATTCTGTTCACCATCCAGGAGAGTTACATGTGAATAAATGTAGCCACTCGAGACCCCCTCCAGTTCCTTTCTTGCCTTGCTAAGGAGAACATCTTCCTTGAATCTTAGCTGTTCCAGACACTAAGGAAAGATCTGATTTAGCCTCTAAAAAGCCCCCTAAGAAAACAGCTTACCATATATACTCAAGTATAAGTCAACCTGATGTCTGTCGAAGGCAGGTTTCGGGGTAAAAATAATGGATTTTGATATGACCGGTGGATAAGTCGACTCAGGTTTTTTGGGTCAATTGTTTGACTAAAATTTCTAGTTATATATGAGTATATACAGTTCCTCCTGTTGAAATATTCTCAGGCATCTACTGTGTTTTCTTGGTATTTGAGGGAGAGGTCAGGGGAGGGTAATCTCAAGTACCTGATAGGTCTACCATGCACAAAAGCCAAAATGAAGACATTCTGAACTTGTTGAAGGAACTTGCATCAAGGGGAATATGTGACCTTTTGTGATGGAGACCTACCTCTGTATCCCTCTTATAACCTCAGTTATGCTACAAGGCCAGTCAATACCCATACAAAGTCCTCCCTTTTGGCCTGGCAGTGGCCCATCTTCAAGTATAAGGCATTCTCCTGTTCCCTTATCTGGACACCACTCTACTGAAGTCCCCTTCATTTCCACATGCCACTTAGACCTAAAGGCCACAGTGAAGTCCCTGCAGGAAAAAGGGCTCATTGCCAACCACAAAAAGAGGGAAAATAAACAAGATGAGGTTGAATCAATGCAGAATCACAAACCAGTACTGGAAAGCATGTCTAGCATCCACAGGCAAAAGAAGAAACAATTCTTCACATGCTTATTGATGGTTATACAGTGGACCCTTCTATTAAATGGGGGATCCATTCCAGACCACCTCTCCCATTAAGGAAAAAATGTCAGACCTCAAGTCCCATTTGTTTGAATGGGGTGCATCCCCACAGCACGCAGCATGTGCCGTGGATGCGCACCCCATTCATTCTACCAGGGCTCACTGTCCACGTGACCTTGAGTCTGCATACGGCGAGCCTGTGTACAGCGCAGGTGCGCTGTATATTATTATACAAAAAGGTTTTTTTATTTTGTCCAAAGCCCTGTTTTGTATAAAGCCCAATGTATTTTGGCTCTTGTATTACTGAGGGGCTGTACAGACGCGCACTTTGAGCTGGCGTTGGGGCAGAGTGGGGCCATGGCGTCCGCATGCCTAAATGCCGCCCTGATGCCGGCATCACACCGCATCTTTGGTGCAGCGTTTAGATGTGCTGCACCAAAGAATTGGCAAAAAGCTGCCACCATGGCAGCAAAGGAACACTTTTGCTGCACTAAAAAGGAGCAGCATTTTGCTGGGTCTTTTTAGAGCAGCAAATTGCCAGATCTGAGCCATGGAGTGTGGTTGCTACAGGCCCAATCCGACGAGGAAAGTGGTGGCCAGAGGCCTCTCTATCGTGACCATCTGTCGAGCACCTGAGTGGCCTTCTTTAGGGACTACACATTCAATCTATTAACAGCAGAGATTTCTGGATTTGGCTAAAAAAAAAATCTCTGCTGTCAGATTACATGGAAAGCCCCATGCTTTCCGCACCATACAGACACTGTCCTTGTGACCAAAGCAGGGATGGAAAAGACAAATTTAATGTACTCATTTTTCCATTTTTATTCAATTAAGCTACATAATGACTAAATGAGACTTTGGTTTCTTATCATTTTGAGCTTAAGAAGTCAAAGTGCACATTTTTACATTAAGCCTGGAAATGGACACAGAACCAACATAATTGGTACAATATGGTCTGAATTCTTAGCCCCAAACAAGGAGCCCAGTAACTGTATTCTGCACCAGCTGAAGCTTCCTTGGTGCCTTTATAAAAGTAGCCCAAAATAATATTGCACTAATCCAGTCTGGATGTAGCTTTTCCCCACCTAGAAAGAAAGCCCATGTCTTGCAAATACTTCAGTAAGAATGGTTTGGGAGTGTTTGTTCAAGGTCATTTTGAAATTTGATTTACCACTATGTAGCAACCTAATGAAGTTAGGGCTATATACTGTAGTCTACATTTTTACTCCAGACCATATATAACCATACTTAAAAGAAAACAGTTGGGGATAAAACTGACATGGATGACTGCCAGAAATAAAAATATATTTACATATTAAGAAGTATATATCTCTGGGATTATATTCCGTTAGTTTTTACTAAGGGATAAGCTTTCCCTGATATATTTTTAAAATTTGAGAGGCTGCTTCATCCTAAAATGTATAACATGGATAGAAATATAGGTATGATGTTTAAAAAATTTTATTTAATAAATAATTTCCATGATAGCACTGTAAAAAGTGAACATTTGTTAAAATAAAAGGCACTTAAAATAAGAACGTGGCTAGTATTGAACAGATGATAGAATGGTCAGAGGCAAATATACATGGCAGAAACAACTATATCTCCTGACTGACAGTCATAGTACATGACAATGGTGCAATCTTAGCTACCCACTTTAAATCTACAACCAAGACTGTGAAAAAAATCAAGTTATTTTGACAACAATAATCTTAAACAAAATGAACACAAAACACATTAAAGAAAAAGGTGACAAAGCACCAGGCTTTAACCCAAGTAAGAAAGTTAAACAAACCCATTAATGAGTTAAGGCTCTAACATGTTTAGAAGATAGCCTCGGCAGACTACTTTTCAGTTCTAAAGCCAGGACTTGAATTTACAAGGAAGGTGTTCTTAGGTTACCGTGCAGCAACAGCATGAAAAAAGAATGGCATAACATTAAAGCTAATGTTTTTGATCTGTTTAGATTTTTCTCTTTCTATGTTTATACGTAACCTTTGAGAGATTAAAATGCATATGCACATATTAAATTGTCTTTTAAGTAACAATCAAATTGTCAAATTTACAACATGATTTCCACCTTGTAGTAAATGTATCCGATAAGGTTATTCATTATTCATTCATTATTCACAAGCGAAAGTTTTGTAGTTCACAAAGAATTATTTGGCTTGCACTTTAGCTGTGCAAACCAAGCCCTGATGTGCCTTTAAAGTTAAAAACTCATCTAACTTTAATACTTAATGGCTAGGCAGAACCCCCCATACTGATTGCTTTAGCCATTTTACTCCAGATACAGGAGGGAAAGGGTTAAAAAGGCACCATGTGACCTCAGCTGAGTAGGCTACGCAGCCTCAAGTTTTCTGTCAGTCCCCTGGCATTGTTTATCGCAAAAACCAAAAGAAAAAACTTCAAAAAGAAAAAAAAACATACTGTACATTTTCAAAATCTGCATAGGAAACAAACCTATATGTAAAGTAATGAATTAGTAAATTCATTGCAGTATTGCCCTAAAGCTAAATTACTGTGACTACAAAACTGCTACATTGCATTCAGTGTTGTGAAGTTTACAAAGCAGTTTTCATTTTCCCTCATATTTTGGGTTCACTACAGTTGTCACTGCACTCTTGTATATAGGATTTTCACCCTAGAAGGGAAAAAAAATTAATGTTAAGATGACAAATTTCTGAACGTGCTTTTAAAAGCTCATATATATATATATATATATATATCTCCCCCGAATTTACTGATAGTTAGGAAGCAAAGTATTAAAATTTTAAATGTAATATTAAAAATAAGCTTCAGTATAATTAGAAAATTACAAAATAATTCCAAGCTCAAAAATAAATAAATAAATAAAATAAAAGCTCATATATTGGCAATATTTCTAGACATGGCCAAACCAATCTAGAGCTCCATGTGAATGTTCGCCTTGAGTCCTTGTACTGATAAGAAAGCAGGATATAAACAAACAGAATAATAATGTTCAACCCACTGTTCTTGCAAGTCATCACTGGAGTGAAATAATTTTTTTTTGGAGAGGGGAGAAAGAGGAAAAGACTGTCTAACAACTTAAACTTTCATTAACAATCAAGTCTATTATAAATTATTATTTCAGAATGTTCAAAAAAATGTGGGTTGCAATATTCCTTTATTACTTTAACTTAAATATGTACATTTATTTACTTTCGTGAAAAGAATAATTAAGGCATTTGACAACTATAGCAATTTTAGGCTTCAACTCATTCCTTTCACTGGCTCACATTCCCTGGCATGCACATGGAATTATATCAGTGACCTCGGGCACATTCTTGTCAATGCAAAATAAAACTGACATATCAGAAACATTCACAAGTTGGTAGCTCCAGCTAATGTTTTGATTATTTAAAATATATACATATATCTCTGGTTTTCACAGTTTAATTCTAAACCCACAGTTGGAAAATGCCTCAGAAGTGTGCTATCTTTCATGTTCTTCCTCAGGGTACATGGTACAAAGCACAGGATGGGTTAGGTCAGTGGTAGGCAACCTTTCCCCTTTAAGGGCCGAGGGACTTCAGCTCCCAGAAGCCTCAGCCATATTGGCCAATAGTCAGTCCCATGTTGGCCAATAGCTCCTGGGATTCTGGGAGCTGAAGTCCCTTGGCCCTTAAAGGGGAAAGGCTGCCTACCCCTGGGTTAGGCCAACTGATGTAACCATGAGATCTGTAGATTAGGTTGTGTTTCAGAATGGAAATTGCAAACCAAACAAAACAAATCAATGCTAGGTGCACAGGAATAAAATGGCTTGCCCAACTGTGGATTTGAGGTCAGTGTCCCCCCCCACCCACCCCGGATCAACACAAATTCCTTTTGTTTTTGTATTCTAATTAAGATCAACATGCAAGATTCACAAAAGGAATTATAAAAATATATAAGACACACAGTTAGTCCAAAAGTGAACACAACTGTTCCCATCTTTGACTAGTCAAGAGCAGAGCTGGCAAACAGCAAAGCAAACAGAAATGAAAGTTTATTATTACTCAGACACAAGCCCTCTATGAACAAGCTATATAATGAGAACAGATAAGTATATCTTTGGAATTGTGTAGATATGCTGTGCCTCTGAATTATTCTACAATTTACAAATACCATTGTGGATTAAATTGCATAATGTAGCATACATCAGTATGATCTTTCATGAGATTCAGAAAGATAAGTTTGGATTATACATAAGAATTAGGCAATCCTGTGTTGAGCAAGACCAGAAGATGAATCTTCTTCAATGCACTGTTTCTAATATCTGAAGTGCGAAATACTGGTGCTAAACACAGAATTAGGCTGTGTTTCAGAATGTAATTATATCGGTGTACTATACCGGTGTAACTATAGTAGTGAAGGAAGCAGAGAGAAAGAGATACTCTGACTGTAAAGCAAATATGGCAGTGGAGAAAGGGACAGTGGGATCAACAGACATGTTAGGAGAGGGCAGCAGTACAACTATAGTAAGAGGAAAGAGTAAACTGACCAGGGAGGTTAAGAAACTGTGTGTTTGTGTGGTAGGTATTTATGTTTCTTGTCTTTTATTTTCATCAGTCTGTCTTTTGTAAAATGGATGTTTAGTGTCTGGCCATGCCCATGACAACCATTGTGTGATGCTGCCTAATACATTTCTTCAGTACTCCAATTAATGCCTACAGATCTAAAAAAGTTAGGGACCACTTACACAAAATCAAGACATTAAGCAATTTAAAGTGAGAATGTATTAAGCACGTGCTTCATTCTTCCACTGAGATAATTTAACCATATAGACTGTGACTGTACTTAATGACCTAGTTTCAGCGAGCAACGAATCTGGACATCCGCCTAAGCCCCATGACTTCCAAAGGATCTACTGCACCAACAGTCCTGCTATTATCACTTTACACAGGAACATTTGAAAAGATTGTGAGCAGGGCTAAAATAGCCTGCTTTCATGCCCCACCTTTTTTGTGGAACAACTTGTTTGAGGGTCACCAAGATTCTGGAGCTGACACTGTATATATCTTGACACCAGTTGTTCAAAACTTACTAAAAGGTGGTGGCTAATCTTTCACATTAGCACTTTAAGTAGTTGTTCTCTCTCCTCTCTTCTCTCCCTCTTTTTTTTAAAAGCAGCTGGTAAAATGTGCTAGCATGGTGTATGGACTAGGACACTGTGAAACTAGGGTCACATTCTCTCAGCCTCATAGGGAGGCAAGGGTAAACAAATCTGAACAAATCTTGGTAAGAAAACCCCCATGACAGTTTCACACAACAACAACAAAGCGAGCAGTGATTAGATTAAGATGCATACAATGAGTCTGAAGAAAGGAACATGCACAGAGAAAGAAATGGAAAAGAAAATACGAACGGAAACTTAGAGACCAGCTTTACGTCCATAGTTTGGATTCTTGAAATTATTAATTGGACTCTTGTATATTGGATTTTCTTGCTGAGATAGACAGAAAAATGATCAATGTGGAATATAGGAAAGACAAAGCATTCTCAACAGAGGAGGTCATGCTGTATCTACATAAACTTGTTAGTTTCTTGAAAGTTTTATTCTATTCAACCTAAATATTTTAAAACCCTGCACTATACTGAAGATACACTGTGAGTGAACAAAACTGTGTGTCTGTGCATATGTAAGCTGACAGGGTGTGTTTTTATGTTCAATACAACATGATCTCAGACTACCAGTTTTCCAAGTAAATTTCTCAACATTTAAATAGGACAGCTCACAAATATTCTATATTTCACAGTTCTATATATCCTCAACATATCTGAACTACACTGTGGTAAAATTCAGTGGTAAAATTCAGAGCAGATACTTATGAATTCAGAGAAGTGAACTTTTCTGGAAACCATTTAATTCTTTGATCAATTACTGTGATCTTCATCCACTAAACCATAGGTGACACAATTAAAGAAATAAGGGTCAGAATTAGTGAAGAGATGGCATGTTTCACTATCTATCCAAGTTATGTAGTACAGAGAACACTGTTTTCTTAAGTGATTCTTCTGAAATGTATTGCTGTATACACCAAGACTTGTACAGTCAGCCCAACAGAGTTCCGTTCCAGACCCCCCCCCCCCATGACAAAACCTGCCAAATCTCAGGTCCCATTCTTCATAATGGTGGTGTGTCACATTCATGGCCACGTTAATGTGGCCGGGTATACACAGCACCATCACGGGAAATGGGTTGGGGCCATCTGCTGACATTCCAATCCACTGATGGCAAGCCCACAGATAGACAGGCCCAACTGTAATTTGCCATTCTGTTAAACAGTATTGTGGCTTACCGTATCCCATTTTGCATTCATCTTCTCCTTTTCAAATTTTGCAAATTCTCTTCTGTCGTGAATGATCATAAGCAGCTTCCAAATCAGCAGAAGCGCAAGACCTATAAGAACAATTCCAGCAACTACACCAGCAACAATAGGAATGATGTCAGGGCCTGTTGGACACTCTGGGGAACAAAATAATGGAAGCATACTGTAAAAGCAATACTACAGAAACATGAAATACATAGTATATGTAGCTAATATAATAACAATAAATTCTGTGCCTTTAGGAATATAGAGTTGGCCCTCTGTTTTAGTGGACTTGAAGCCAATGTCCCTCGCCTGTTTGCGGACGACAAACTGAGGGGGAAAAAAACGGGCACGCACCACCATTCAAGCCTATGGGGTTTGAATATTTGTGGTTTTCCATTTTTTGGGGCGGGGGTGGGGGATCCAGAACAGATCCCCCATAAAAACGGAGGGCAACTGTAAATAGAATTTGCACTCAAGTTTTGTTTTACCTTAAACCTTGACATTCATCATAATATGCTAAACTTTGACCAATTAGATTTTTAAAATTAAAGAACAATCTACCTTTGCCAAAGTGGGCAACATGCAATGCACCAGTCTATTTCTGTGGATCCCACCACTAGCAAAACAAGAGATGTCCAAAGACAAATGTTCTGCCTTGGTGAAGTCCAAGAGTAACAATTCACATGGGCAGAGGGAGGTCTCCCTGTATTTTTTCAAACAAGAAGTCATCATCTGGCCAGCACTGGTTTTCAGAAAAATTGAATGGGAATGGGAATGCAACATTTGGTGGGTCCCTGGGATGTAAAACTTGCCCACATACCTCTGAAGTTGCCCATCACTGACTGAAAGCATTATCCTTGTTACTTTTTAATTGTCCATCCATTTTTCTGCTTGTCACTGCCTTCTAAATTTTTATCTCATACTTGTACCTCCTTTACCCTTAATCTTGCTTTTCTCCTAATACGGGACCCAAGGTGGCTCACAGCACAGATCAGAACAGAATACAGCTAAAAGTCCATCATAATGGTAAATAAAGTTTTTAAACCATTAAATAAATTCTGCTATTAAAAACAGCACAAATCTAAAACAATTTATGAGCATTAAATGTACAGAGTGGTTTATTTTTATTTTTATTTATTTATTTATATCCCGCCCCTCTGCAGAGCAATCGGGGCGGTTTAGATCATTAAAAATTTCCATACAAATATGTTAATACAATGTAAACAGAACCTAAAAATCCCGAAATCCACCCGCCCCTTAAAAAGTAAAGGTTCTTCTTAGACTAGGCCCAATGGAGATGGGCCTGTATCTCTCTCCCAGATGATGTCGAATGGAGTGAAGGGAGGGCTCTTCTTAGACTTAGACTTAGGTTGGGAGACTAAAACTACCATCAGACCTAGCCAGCATGGACAAATGCCCAAGGAGAACAGAAGGTGTAACCCAAGTTGTTTGTCAGTCCTTGCTCTAAGATTCTAGTATCACTTTAGAAAAGGGCAAGTAGGAACATCAGCAATCAGGTGCAATGTGACACTACTGTGTAACATCAAGATTATTACAATGTATTTACCATTGCCAAAGAAGTGGCACAAAGGTAGGACTGGCCACAAGGCTAGACCAGAGGGCCAAACTGTTTGCTGCTCAGGGTAACAGGGACAGCATACCAGCAAGTGCTTGGCTTGTCCCAAGGCACACCAACTCAAATCGAGGGGCAGCAACGGCACCTTGAACAAACTAACCTACAGTTTGGATTACATTTATAACAACAAATCTTGGTTAAAAACCTGGATATTTTACAAAGCACACGAGGCTTAATTAGGAAAAGGGAAACTATTAAAAACATTGTGCTCATTTATTTCCCCATTTAATATATTTCTTGTCATCACAACCATAATCTTCCCAATATAAAATAGTAAAATTTAGTATTCAGTTACTAGTAAAACACAATATAGTAATTATGTTCTGAGAAACTGCCAAGGAATATGTACTCAATATTTCACATGAAAAATTAAAAAAAAAATACCTGGTGTCTTCACCACGTGGACAATTGCTTTGTTGTTTGAGTCAACTGAGTATGTGAAATAAAACCAGCAGTCATCAATATCCTTCTCCTTGCAATGAGTCAGGGCATCATACTGCCCAGGCTGGGGCAACTTCTCTCTACGATCTACTAGCGTCAAGGTAAAATGTGAACACTCCTCCTCACAACGGTCTTTCTTTTCTCCTTTGTTAAAAGCTTTGCACTGAACACAATCCCTACGGCAACAAAGACATCTATCAATATAACATTCATTTGTCTGTTTAATTTATATCCCACATTTCTCTCAGGACTGAATTGAAGGTGGTTTACAACAAATTACTATATATAATGACATCTGAGAAGAAGATCCTTTCCTATGAGGGGAAGCGCGCCATTGCTCCCGAGGACCCTGGCAAGCAAAGCAGTTAGCACAGTGAGTTGTGCAGCCCATTTCCTTGCAAATGCAGCAGCGCTTTTGAATCTCCTTGGCAAAGCAGGAACAAACACACACGCAGCCTGTCTTCTTGCCTGGGCACTGGCTGCCAAAATAGAGAGAATGGTGTTTTGGGAGGCTCTTCTCTTAGGACCTTTCTGAATGTATCTTACCGTATTGCCCTGTCTATAAGCCGACCCATGATTTTTTTTGGGGGGGCAATATTTTGGCATAAATTTTTCTATTTATAGATAAGTTTATACGGTAAAACAAAGTACAGCCAAAATCTATTAGCCCAAAAATTAGAAAAGAATTAAACAACAATTCTATCAAAAACAAAACTAAAACAGTTTAAAATACATTTAAAAAACAGTCAAAAAGATAAAAGCACAGAGCACAACATTAAAAGCTGCTTCTTCTATAATGAGTTAAGACCCAAGGTAAAGGTATTCCCCATTGACAAGGTTGTCAAGTTGTGTCCAACCATAGGGGGTGGTGTTCATCTCTGTTACTAAGCCAAAGAGCCAGCGTTGTCAGTGACTACTCTGTAATCCTGTGGCCAGCATGACTGCAGAGAACACTGTTTACTTTCCCACCAAAGTGGTACCTATTTATCTACTTGCATTTGCATGCTTTTGAACTGCTAGGTTGGCAGAAGCTGGGACTAGTGACAGGAGCTCACCCCATCATGCAGCAAACTGCCAACCTGCCGATCTTGCAATCAACAGAGTCAGCGTCTTAACTACTTGAGCCACTGCATCCCTAGGCCTAAGACCCAAAGGCCTACCTAAATAAAAAGGTCCTTGTGTGCTGGCAGAACCCATGGGAGGGAATTCCACAACCTTCTGGATGTCTCCCATTATTTCAATAAACCTGCTTGTGACGGTGGTGGGATAAAGAGAAAGCCCTCCTTTGAAGATCTTAACACCCATACAGGATATGTTTTTTTCAGAGAATGTGGGGTCGACTGTACAGGGCTTTAAATATCATCGCCAGCACTTGAATTGTGTGGGAATGCACCAGTCCAGTGAAGCTGTTTCAAGCGATGGGTGTTCCTTGTAACCAGCCTGAGTCAGCTGCCTGGCTACAGACCCTTGAAGCCACTGAAATTTCTGAAATGTTTTCTAAGCCAGTCCCATGTAGAATGTATTACAGTAATCCAACCAAAGATTTGACATCTCAAGGAATGAGTGCAGCATGTGCACTGGTTTTAGCTGTGCAAATGTATTCCTAACCATTGCTAAACCTGGGCATCCAGGCTCAAATCTGAGACCAGGAGTATGTCCAAATTGAGAACCTGAGATTTTATGGGAGTGCAGCCTCACCCAGCATAGGCTGAATTTCTGTTCCATGATCTGCCTTTCAAGTGACCAGGAACATGCCTCAGTTTAGAATAAAACATTTCTGAAACAGTCCACATTTTAGCATAAAAGTCTGGCAAAAAGGAAAAATACAAAATACAACAGAAACTTAAGTCCTGTATTTCCAAATGCATTTACAATTACATTTTCCATAACACTGGAAATTTTCTTTTTATTTGGCTTTGGATGCACCTTCTTTTCTCCTTTAATTCTACATAACAAAAACAACTGACTTTACTTATGAATAAAGAAAAGCCAATCATAGCTTTAAAATATTAAAACCAGTATGTTCCAGCAGTTCTAGGTCAACAATCTATATGCTGAGACAATCTATATGCTCTTCCCTGAGCAGGCAAACAACCTCCAGCACAAATGAGCCTCAGCTCCCAGACCAGTCCTGTCTGGTAACCAGGCTTCTGCCATGGGTCATATCCTAGCTGTTTGTGACACCATCTGAACTGCACTTAAACAGGTGATTAATTTCCAGGGGAAAAGCACCTTTTAAGGGAGAGGCTTGGGCTTTACTTTGGTGCACTCTGACCCCAAAGTCTTGAAAAAGAGCACCACTACATGTAGAACAGTCTCACTGAGAAGAGATGCCCTCTCTCCTGGAAAAGCTTTGCTGCTCCAGCTGCAGCACACAGTGGAAACGGAACCTGCATTGAAGCGAGAGTGGCAAGGAAAGGAAGGAGACAGACACACACACAAGAAAGCAAAATACCCCCCCAAAACCATAAGCTCTCAATATAAGATGGTAATTCCCAAAAATTCCCCGGCATCAATTTGTAAGCTTCCTCTTAGCAACAAGTTATTTTATCATAAAACACAAAAGCCTTACTTGTGCTCTGCACACACTCCAAGACAGGTCTGACACAACTCACACGTCGGTCCCTGAAATTTGGAATCTGTGCAATTGCAGACTCCACACTCACAGATTCCTCTGCCATTGCAGATTTGACCATTAGCAGCTTCACATGGGGTAGTATCCAGAGGGCACTCACATGCAGAGCCTGTGTAATTGGCCCAGCAGTCACACTCACGACATTTACATTCACCATGTCCTAATTAAAAACAGAAAAGGTATTTTAAATATATATTTTAGCATTTCCTCTAGTGAAATATGTGAGCCTTGTAAATCTACGTCAGTTGAAGTTTGGAGAAATCCTTACACCCACTGTGTGACCTTGGGCAAGTCACACTCTTTCAGCCTCCAGAGAAGACAATGGCAAACCTCCTCTGAACAAATCTTGCCAAGAAAACCTCAGTTATGGTTGCTGTAAGTCAACAACTTGAAGGCACACAACAACAACAACATACAAGACACGTCTCTCCTTTTTATTCATTGCTGCTCATTAAAAGGATTTGTTGCTGCTCATTAAAAGGATTTACAAAGCAAGCAGATATAGATGACAGATGAGATAAGCAAGCTATGCTTACTCTTATCCATCATGGCATATGACATCTGCACTGCGGAGGTGCTCAGGTTTGCCAAATTATGATATCACTATATGCCAGGATGCATAGCAAATACTTAGCAAGCCAATGAGATCTGCCATTTGATATTAAATGCAAGCAAAAGTCCTCTTCTTCTGGAGGAAATTCCATCTGGGTGCAACCATGAATCTTGCCTACTACAGAGAAGGACAAGCTATATTTCTACATCATATTCTAACATATCAGTTTCACATGCCAGACACTTGTATTGATTCAGTTTTCTGAACAAAGCAGCAGCCAGGTAAAGTAAAATAAAACGTGCCAGCATTCCATCAATTCCTAATCTGATACCTTCATCTTTTATTTATTAAATTCTGCAACTATTATAAAATGTTTTTTCTTCATCTTGCATTTCATATTGTTTCAAAAATTCACTTGGTGGAAAATAAATTAGTTACCTCCACAAATCAAACCATCAGATCGATCACAGTTGAAGTTATCACACTGGCAAAACTGACCAGAGTAGACTTCATTTGGATTCTCTCTTTTCTTGCAGACACACTGTCCACAAATACATTCCCCATTGTTACTACATATCTCTGAACTGTTTGTTGCTCTGCAGGTGCCTGACATGTCTTCACTGTTCACTTCTTCTATGCTGCATTCACAATGTTTTCCAATGCGTCCTGGTTTACATCTAAAAAGGAAAATGAACCACAGGGCTGAATAGGGAATGAGATTTGTGCAAGCATTTCCCCACCCTTACATCTCTTAAAAATTAAAGCTTCCAAGGAATTATTAGTATGTACATATAGCAAACTATTTGATTGAAAAGGACAGTATGATTCATCAGACAGTCAGATGTTTTATGAAGCTATGAATGAATTTTTTCTACCCTTATCACTAATACAGTAATCATGTCTAAATGCTGTTTAAAAAACCTTTTTGCTAATTTGCTTATTTGAGGAGCAAAAAGACATGTGCCTTCATACTCTGAAAGAGAAATGATTGAAAATGTCTCTGGTGAAGTGTTTCATCCAGAGCTTAGAAATAACTAGTTACAAAGTACCAAAATGGCTCACCTAGAGCTCAGAAGCAACTAGTTACAAAGACTAGTTACAGGTTGAGTCTCCCTTATCTGGAATACCAAAATCCAAAATTGTCCACATGTGATTGGGATAATGATACCTTTGCTTTCTGATGGTAAGTGTATACAAACTAAGTTTCAGGTACAAAATCATTAAAAATGTTGTTCTTCAGACTATGTGTATAAGGTGTAGATAAAACATAAATGACTCATGTTTAGACTAGGGTCCCATCTTGAAGATATCTCATTGTGTATATGCAAATATATGCATATATTCTGAAATCTGAAATCCAAAATGCTTCTGGTCCCATTCATCTCAGATAAGGGAAACTCAACTTATACTCATAACTACCCAATACTCAATGTATAAAACAGAGGTAGGCAACCTTTCCCCTTTAAGGGCCGAGGGACTTCAGCTCCCAGAAGCCTTGGCCATGTTGGCCAATAGTCCGATGTTGGCCAATAGCTCCTGGGATTCTGGGAGCTGAAGTCCCTTGGCCCTTAAAGGAGAAAGGTTGCCTACCCCTGGTATAAAACATAGGTATATTATGTCTATAGGTTAATGAGGGACAACTCCATTCTTATAGTACAGCTATATGTCAGTTAAATGAAAGGTGTTGGAAGGTTTGAATGAATTGGGCAGGGAAACCTGCTTTAAACATGGTGGAGTTCATTAAGAAGCTCTTCAGTTAGGCAGCATTTGCCCTAGTTCTGACTTTCTTCTAGGACAGGGGTTGGCAACCTACGGCCCGTGGGCCACACTCGGCCCACAGACCCCCACCGACAGGCCTCAGTGGACCCCCACTGCCGCGCGTGCCACCGCCATTTTGCTTTCCAAAATGGCGGCTGCGACTCGTTCGTGCATGCGCAGGAGTACTGCGCATGTGCGAACGAGCTGCAGCCACCATTTTGGAAAGCAAAATGGCAGCCGCGGTATGCGCAGCCAAAATGGTGCCGCAGAGGAGGCCCGTCGCCTCTGAGGGAAGCCTCCCAGGGGGGCACCTGTGGCAGTGCTGGGCCTCTAAGAG
>CM034710.1:110588184-110601568 GCA_020142125.1 Phrynosoma platyrhinos
AAAAATGTATTCACAAGCTTTTTCGCCTACCACTGGTCCCTAGCCCATGAATGTATTAGCAGCAATGAAAATTTCCTCAATCCAGGTTAATGCAAAGGCAAAAGCTGAAGCCCAATAGATCAAAATTCTTATCACAGCACAATGTTCCCTAAACAATCAAGAGAGATAATTGGAATACCATCAAGAAGGAGAACAAAGAGGTATAACAACTATCTCCCTATGTTCCTTATTATGCATCACTAGGGTGGAAGCAACTGCTCCCCAGCATACCTCTTAGGGAAGGAAGATTATGGTACCACAAGTTCTTCATGGTCTCTGTGACTCACACAAATGAGTTATGGTGCATAAGGCACAGTGAACCCATTTGTGTGAGTTAATAGATGACAATTTGGAGAACTATGGTTTCAGGTATGCAACCTGTCTTTCCAAGGAAAGCAGCGTAGACTGCTTTGGATCTGACCCACAGCTTCAGCAGCATCTACTGGCAGCCAATATAAGAAGCCACCATCACCATGTAAACATGGCAGCCACTACACTAACATAACTATGCAGACCTGAATAGGTCCTAGACAAAACATATTTAAAAACCTGTAGTAATGTAAACTCATTTCTCATGTAATGTAAAATTACTGGAAACCTGCAATCGCTCCAGAAATGCAATCGCTCCAGAAATGTAACAGTAAAGTGAACTTGGAATGAAGACGAAAGCAGTAAATTAAACTCCAGAAAGAGCTTTTGTGCCATTTCTGATCATACTCAAAGCTATTTGTTCTTTTCACATGTACAATTTATTTTCTTTTGAGAAAAAGACAGTACAGTTGGCATTTATATACCTGCAAGCACCACATTCAAATGTTCCATTTCCAAAGTGGCAAAGGTCACTGTCAGAAATTCCTTCATTGTGACATTCACATTCACAGATGAACTCCAGATTAATTTCTACCTCTTCAGTAAAACCTAGTGGCTTGATTTTAATGGTTTCGCTTTGCCCTTTTTCTGGACACTGTCTGGCTGTTACTTTAATCTCAAACCTAACCTGTAAGCAAAGTAAATGGACAATATAAACAATATGTAGACAATTTGTTGAAACACATTACATGAGGAGAAAGGTTTATACAGGATTATACTCATATGAGTCATCCAAAATTTACACTGAATAAATCCAAGTTGCACATGGTCCTATCATACAAAAAGATACCTCATCTCCAATTGAAATGTTGGAGCACTTTCTTCCTTCATCTCCTGTACCATTCACGCCATTCTTGCAGAAAGATTTATATTCAATTGAGACTTCTTTTGGTAACTTGTTGTTTTCCAAAATAACTTCTGAAGACAGTGACTAAAATAGAAGTTGAGCAGTTTAAGTGGACTAGATAGATTCAGGAACACACATCTCTTTTAATCACATATTTTCAAGGGACTATTCTCTCTATCTTGACAAGTCACATAGCAGAGGTTGTGCTAGTTTTCCTGTAGGATTTCAAACTGACAGTATTGCTGAGAAAGAACCACATGTTACTGTTATGATCAGTGCTATTCTCTCTCCTCTGCAGAAACAGAAGCACACACAGACATGCAAATGTACATATGCATGTGTAATTGCTTGTAGATATATAAAATATATGTCAGCTTCATAAACTCTGGGCAAGGGGGAGATAAATTCTCATTTTCCTTCCCTCTTAAACAGTGAGCCTATTAAACAATGTTACTTAAAAACACTCATTAAAGAAGTAGAAACATTTTCCAAACCATAATCTCTACTACTAATAGCAAATATATGAAAAAATAATACAAGGGAAAAAATGCAACCTGTAGACAGAGATCTTGGTGTTTTAGAAATAAGAGGCAGGTTTGCCAGTTTCTGCAAGTTTCTAGAAAATCTGCCCATTGCAATGGAGTAACAAGGACACAATCCATTAATGTACACAGCCTCCTTATTCTGGTTCTTAATAGTGTTTGTTAAAAGATGGCACTAGAACTACAATAATTTACTCACTAAACTTAGAACATTCCAGCATAAGAGGTTATAAATACAGTTAAGAACAAAGTCATGCTAGCTGAGTAAACCCTAGTACATAGTACATACTTTAAAAAGTTTTGAAATCTTTACAATTTATTTTTGACTTATTACTACAATTTAACATGTCTTTAGTTTATTTCATTATTTTGTTGTTTTAAATTGCATAACTTGCTTTAATGCTTTTTGTAATCTGCCTGGGTTCTTTGATGTATTTTAATAAACTTAATTAAATAAATAAAGTATCAGCTCAAATCAATGGAGGTCATCTACTACCATTTGCAAAAACTCACTGTGGGACAGCTTTTCTAGAAATACACAGTATCCAAAAGGCTGTTCAGAACTCTATTTTCCAAAATCTGACTTTGAGCAGCAATCCCACCACAGGATGTTAAATATATCAACTTATACCTTATAAAGATACCGCCTTCTCTTAGAGCTTATTACACTACATTTTCAACCCATAATCCCAGCCTCCTAGAACAACTATACATGTAATTCATATCTAATGGAAATGCTCAGTTGTAAAAGGAGACAGATCATATTGCTTTTGGCAGTGAAAGTTATTTATTATTTATTTATTTAGTTTATTTATTTCATTTATATGTCGTTTTTCTCCCCCAAGGGACCCAAGTCAGCTCACAGATAAAGCATTTAAAATCTCAATAAAATTCAAAACAATTAAAACATCTACATCCAGACATAAAATCACATAAAATATACAAAAGTTAAAAACAAACTAAAAAACCACCCTTTTATGCATTATATACAAAATGCCTGCCGGCATAAATTTTTTTTTCTTGCCAGCGAAAGACCAGCAGGGAGGGGGGAAGTTTAGCATCCTGAGGAGGGGAGAACCAGAGGGTGGGAGCAGCCACCGAAAAGGCTTTCTCTCATGTCCTCACCAGGTGAACCTGTGATCTTGGTGGGACCATGAGAAAGCCTTCTCCTGCAAATCTTAGGGCTCTTGCAGGTTCATATGGGGAGATACGGTCTCTCAAATATCTGAACCCAAGCCATGTAGGGCTTTATAGGTCATGACCAGCACTCTGAATTGTGCCCAGAAATGAACAGGTAGCCAGTGAAGCTGTTTTAACAAAGGAGTTATATACTCCCTGTAACTGGCCCCGGTCAGCATTCTGGTTGCAGTGTTTTGAACCCACTGAAGTTTCTGGACAGTTTCCAAAGGCAGCCCCAAGTAGGGTGCATTGCAGTAGTCCAAATGGGATGTGATCAAGGCATGTGTCACCGCAGTCAGATCTGACATCTCAAGGAATGGGCACAGCTGGCATACAGGTTTAAGCTGTGCAAGCGCACTCCTGGCCACCGCTGAAACCTGGGCACCCAGGCTCAGAGTGGAGTCCAGGAGAACACCCAAGCTGAGTATAACCCCATCCAGCACAGACAACGTCCCTATTCCCTGATCTGCCTTCTGACTGACCAGGAGTTACTTAAGTAGACTTACATTGTATGCGTCAATAATCAGCTGGATCACATTACTGGAGTTTGAAGAGAGCGTCCCCACAGCAGACTTTGGAATCAAATTCTTCAACTCCTTTACATATGGAAAGAGAAAACAATGTTAAATTAAAATTGTAACAAGGACACATTTTTTTTCAAAAAAAGAAAGTGGTGTAAATACTTTCAAGAAATTAATGGTTAAGGCTGCAGAACTTATAAAGGGTCCAGCAAGGCTCCCTAAAAAGCTATCCTTGATACAAAATGCTGCTTCTATTATTCACAGGCCTATGAGGCAGTTTCATTTTCACCCAAATATTAAGGTAAACAGAACTACTAATTCAGATAGAGCTACACTGGAGAAACACAGTAACTGTTGATAAGTGTTTTTGCTCTCCTATACCTCCAAGAGTTTCCTCAAACAAGCTGTTTGTGGGATTGCAATAAAGCATTTATTGCATTTGTCAACAGATGCTCAAAAACTTATACTACTTGATATTTACCTTGTAAACAGGTTGAAATTCTTGGGTAACAGCAAATATGATCTGAATATTATTATCACTTAGCTTCTGAACAAGGTGAGCAATGGAGGGATAATCCTAAAAATGAAATTTAGATCACATTAAGAAAATGCATTTGATACATATCTGAATTTTATATATAACATATGTCCTATAAAAATACACAAAAATATCAAATATACATTGGATTTGATACAAACACATTTCTTTAAAAAGAACGAAATGAAGACTTCAAATATACTTTTGTCACCTTCTATCTGTAGAAACACCCATAACATACAGACCATAAATCTACATGGGAGTATGTTAAGAATGATTAGAATATTTAACAATTCTATTAAAACAGAATTACTCTACCAGCTAAGCACCTAATTATGCTTAGCAGCTTCATTCACATGAAAATATTAGTTAATCACTAGGTGGATGGTATTTTGACCCAATCAAATAAATGGTCTCCCAGTTCTTGGTTTCTCTTTGGACTAAATAAATGGAAGGAGCTGTCTGGAATAGACACAATACTCTTCCAATATGCAGAGTATTGGAAAATATTTTATCTGATTTCAAAAATGTAAGGATTTAGCATAAAAGTTGTGCCAGCAAAGAAGCCTATGTAGGCTCACAGATCTTTCTTTCATGGCACTGGAAGAACATGCATTCCTATTTGAACTTTCCTATAGATTTTCCTCAAAACATTATTCCATTGAGAAAAAGAAAAAGTAAACTGTCTAGTGTCCACAGCTACTTTTCTTGAAGAATAATGAAAGGGCTGACTATGGTCCGAAACACACTGCAGAACTAATCCAGTTTGAGACTGCATGTCAGAAAGCTCTGCTGCCACAATAAATTACAATTCCCAGGATTCCCTAGCACTGAGCCAGGGCAGTTAAAGCAGTCTCAAACTAGATTAGTTCTGCAGTGTGTTTTGGACTTATGAAACCCTTTCAGTGTCCTACTCTATAAATATATACACATACACTGGAATATTAGAAAAGCAAGCATACCATTAAACATATATTTAAATATACTTACATAATAATGGCTCATTGTGTACATATTATCATCTAAATGACATTGTCCATCATTTGGTAAAACAATTCCTCCAAGTTTCCCATCTCCAGCAAAATGGAATCCAGCATCCGTGGAAAACACCAACAGTCGGGTGACATTTCTCCATCCAATTTTTGACTTAAGGAGAAAAAGAACTTTGATAATAAATACAGGCATATCTGAGTTGACAAAGTAGATGTGTCCCTGGGCAGTAATAACATGGGAAGGATAGGTTCCTGCAGCACAAAGGAGGGCCGGTCAAGATGTTTCAGCAAACATTTTAATTCAAAACTAACTATATTCACATGTGAAATAAAACAACCAAGTCAAGGTAAGCCTTGCAAAAGTAAAGGAAAACATTTTGAACTTGCAAGACACCACCTGAAAGCTTCTTCTAAAATAAATCCAGAAATTACTATTTATTTCACTAGCCTTCACTTTTCTTATGATTTCCATTTCAGTGGCCAAACTTTACAGATCTAAATATTTTTTTAATTTGTTTAAGAAGCCAGTGAGGAAAGCTTATCTGCTCTCCCCTTTTTTCTGTTTTGCTGTTCAAACATACTCAGTTAGGAAATCTGGAGGCAGCTGCTGTTTGCCTTGCCTACTGTGGGCAAGTGTACACAGCTACAGTAAGATTAGAGTAGAATCCCATTCTTTCCTGTCTCAAGCTTTATTGCATTGCTTACTGCACACACACTGCTACAACTGCACACCAAAAGTCTCTGTATATCCAGAAGCCCTTCACCATCCTAATGCCAATGCTGCAAAACACTTTCCAGTTAGATGAGGAAGAAAAGAGGGGTTGGTCAAGTGTAAAAAGACTTTATAAAAAGGAGCTTCTTTGTTAGAGGCTTTGTAAACTGAAGTGTGCCTGTACTTTTAAAGAAGAGGTAATAGGGTTACATCTAATGTTAATACACTGATGATTAATCCAGGTAGGATAAACATTGGATTAAGTCCACTGTATAAGCAGTAAAAGAAATTGCCAGCAGACAAAACTAAGAAATAAATGATAGGTATCAAAACTGAGAAATAAATGATAGGTATCAAAACTGAGAAATAAATGATAGGTATGCAGAATTCTAGTCAGCTCAACTCCCTCCAGTACTACAGCTTTACAGAAAGAGCAGAACCTTCAAATGGCTTCAAATACTAATACAGAAAAAAGCCACTGTGAAAGCAAAGCAAAAAGCAAAGCAGCTTCATTTATATACCACTTCATAACGTGCTATACAGTGTCTAAGTGGTTTACAACTGTAAGCTCATTGTCCCCCAACAGCTGGGTACTCATTTTAGCGACCTTGGAAGGATGCAGGCCTGAGTCAAGCCTGAGCCCTGGCTAGTATTGAATTCGCAACCTTGTGGTTTATGAGCGAGTGGCTGCAGTACAGGCATTTAAGCACTGCGCCACCAGGGCTCCTGCACTGTGAGGACATGCTGGAAATAACCGTGTGATTTTTGCAAGTGAACCCTTTATGAATCAGAAATTAACAAGCTAAGAGACCAGAAAGAGATGGAGAAGAGTTTCTGCTGTACGTTCTACTTGTCTGGCCCACACCACCTGTAAACTACTAGATTTATTCTAGCCTAAGCCATCATACTACATGATATCCAAGAATACACTCCCATACTGGGTTTTGTTTGATATCATTACCAAAGTATGTTGCACCACTGGGGAGAATTTGAGCCAAGTCTTCTGAAAATACTCTGATGGTTAATAGCTGATTCAAATGACAGACTTTGGGGCATGTTGTTATATTGAAAACCAGCAGCTAGACTGGGGAGGGGGAACTTTTGGTTCTCAAGATGTTTTTTGGGTTACAACTTACATTGATACCACCCAACATTTGCCAAAGAGAAAGGAATTTTGATAAATAATAATAATAATAATAATAATAATAATAATAATAATATTGATTTGTACCCCGCCCCTCTGTTAAAACAATCGAGGTGGCTTACAACAATTAAAAATACATCAATACAATCTAAAAACCCCAAACCCCCACCCTCCCCCATAAAAACATTAAACCAATGTCCATTAAAACCAACTAAATCATAAATAACATAAAATAAACAATGAAAATAAATAAATAATAAAAAGAATCACACAGCGCCAATCAGAGGCACAAAAGGGCAAGGGTGTAGTTCCTGAGGCCGGGATCAATCAGGAAAGGCCTGCTGAAAGAGATCCGTCTTTACCGCATTTTAAAAACTACTCAGGCTCGTAATCTGATAGATCTGGTCCGGCAGGCCGTTCCATAATCTGGAGGCAATCACCAAAAAGGCCCTCTGGGAGGTAGTAGACAGCCTAGATTTTTGTGGCTCAAGCAAATTCCTCCCAGAGGACCGGAGTGCGCGAGGAGGATTATATGGGAGGAGGCAGTTTAGTCCAAAATAATGTTAAGGCTCAAAGTTTCCACTGCTGATTTAGATAATATAAAAGGAAGTCCAGAAATGGTGCAGAACTAAACTAGGGTTTGGTGGAGAGAAGGGGCAAGCTGATGAATAAAAATTGAAGATAAAACTATGATTAGTTATTTCTGGTTTCACTTTTGAAAAAATAATTAAATTACCAAATAAGTACAGGTGAAGGAATGCATTCTCAAAAAAGCCTCTTTTGGGGAAAATAATTTTAAAATAATTTTAAAATCTCCAGTTGAGATTGTATTTAAATCCTTCCTAAGGCTTCTTGAGATAAAATTTAAAAATGAGGTTGTGTAGGGGGCTACACAGAGGTGTTGAACCATTGTCTCCTTCTCTGAATTAAAGCACAATTCAAGACCTCCTTGCATCATACCCCCCCCCATAAAATCGGAATGAACATCTGGCCATGGCTGGTTTTGATTCCTCTCCCTGCATTTTTTGGGGCTGGTGCCATAGGATGGATAACTAGACCCTGGACCTTTGGAATTTGTTCATCCCTGAATTAAAGAGATCCAGGCAGCAGGGTGTGTGAAAATCACCAGTCAGAACAAAGAAGGCTGGGGTTTACGGATCTACATAGCTGTTTCATATGTTCATGTCAATCACTCTGAAGACAGAAGCTGCTACAAGCCCATATGGCAGGGGTAGGCAACCTTTCCCCCTTTAAGGGCCGAGGGACTTCAGCTCCCAGAATCCCAGGAGCTATTGGCCAACATGGGACTATTGGCCAACATGGCTGAGGCTTCTGGGAGCTGAAGTCCCTCGGCCCTTAAAGGGGAAAGGTTGCCTACCCCTGCCATATGGACATGGAAGTACATGATAATTTTGAATGCATTCACAGACTTTGTTTATATTTTTAACAGTTTACCATTATAACTTATGGTTAAGCTATTAATTAAACCATTATTAGATTTGCCGAGCTTCTTGTTAGTATTGCATCTTTTGCCTCATTGTTATTAAGAGCACCAATTGTCCTTTGTTATGATTTGCCAGAAGACACACAAATACAAATGAAGAGTACTTTTATTCCAAGATTTCCATCCAGGTTTGCAAGGCAAACAGAGATGTAATTGATCCCCGAATCTGCATGCCAACTGCAAGTATATAAACCAACTGCATTTACATAAGAAGTACCATATTTTCCGGCGTATAAGATGACCCACGCATAAGACGACCCCCCATTTTTCCAGTCAAAATATAGAGTTTTAGCACCTCTATCCTCATTATCCTTATAGCCGGCGTATAAGACGACCCCCCCACTTTAGCCATAGATTTTGCAGGTAAAAAAGTAGTCTTATACGCAGGAAAATAAGGTAGAAAGAAACGAAAATACACTTACACCACAAACAGCAACCTGCATTATTGCATCAAATCCACCTTCTGGAGAATCCAAATTGCCAGAAATTTGTTGTTCACCTACAAGGTGATTGAAGAGGCTTCCATTGCTGGTGAAGTTGAGTACATTTCTGTAGCTAAAAGGACTTGTACAGTTAAAGTCACCTGTGCAGGGGTTCTTGATTTTGGCAGGCGTGGTACTGATATAAGGCATTACAGTTTTTTCAACAAAAGAGCCAAAACCTGAGGAAAATAAACAAACAAACCCATAATTCACTTGCTCATTGCAGTAAAAAGCCATATATTGAAGATAAGGATGTGGATAGGTTGTGCTCATTTCCCAAGACAGTATTTTCTTCTATTTACATCACCAAAAGAGAAATGCTGGGGAAGGGAAAAAATGTAAACACATAGAGGCTACTTCACCTTTTTTTAAGAGTTCTACCCAGCAGTGGTTTAGTGGTTTGAGCACTGGATTAGGACTCCAAAGACTAGAGTTTGAATCCTCACTCAAGATATATAAACCCATTGGGTAACCCTGGGCAAGTCACACATTCTCAGCTGCAAAGGAAGGCAAAGGCAAACTCCCTCTGAACAAATCTTGGAAAAGATCTGCTCCTTTTTTGGCCAGGGAAAGGGCAGCTTTTCCTGCCCCGCCGCAGCCCAAAGCTGGCTTCCAGATGCTGTGGCAGTGTGCAGCATATAAATGCCATGCCACCGTAGCATCTTGAAGCCACCCACATTTAGCCAGCTGCCTGACTTTGGGAGGCTTCAAGGCAGTGTGGGAACATGCGGTGTATAAACGCTGTGCTCCCAAGCCACCTAGATGGCGGCTTTTAGAGCCGGCTCTAAGTCAACTTCAGATATAACTACTACTTAAGAAAGTTATGGGGAGAATGAGGAGACAAATATTCAACTAAGCCATAAACAGTTCAAGTAGGATCATAACCAGTTGAGAGAACATCAGTGAGGAAAAAAACAGTGGGAAACCTTTAGACTGACAGGTCTGTAAATAATGAACCTGAATCCAGGGACAAACATGGAGAGAACATTCCAAGTAAACTCTCAACAGGGAAATTGATAAACTTACTTTCTTTAGGTGAAGAGGGAAACTCAGAGCATTTGCTACTGAAAACCACTGGGACTAAGGGTCTTTGCAGACTGCCAGAAATAGTGCAAATTGAGTCCACTTTTAAGAGTTAGGGTTAGTGCTAGGGAGTCATGGGAATTGTTTTTTTTCTGAGACATTGAGTCTTCTCTGTCAGAGAGCTCTGGTGCCACAATAAAATACAGTTCCCATGATTCCCTAACCCTAATCCTTAAAGTGGACTCGATTTGCACTATTTCTGGCAGTCTGCAAAGGCCCTAAGAGGCAGTGAAATGCATAAAGGCAAGGAATTTGTGCCACTTCACACCATAAGATTGAATGATAAGATTATTTCTCAGAAGATTTTGGAAAGTCCAAGACATCTACTGCAAAGGCCATCACTTTCAATATATATGAAAAGAAAAAGGGGGAAATGCTAAGGCATGCACCGACATGCAGTTTGGAGAGTGGGATTGTGATTCTTGCCATATTCTATTCAGCTTTAAAATGTCCCAGTTGTGATTATGCACAGGTTGGGCAAGATTAAGTTATACATCACACAGACCATAAAGCAGAACTTTAGCGCTTTGTTAAAAGACGAATCTTGATAACTTCATAAATTTTATATTTTTCCTCAGTGAAGATTCTCTGGAATATTAAGTCTCAGCCTTTGGTCTCCCAGATATTTTGGAATTCAGTTCACAGAAGCCCTGATAATTGATCATGTTAAGTGAGGATTCTAGGAATTTAAATGCACCAAAATTTCTGGACACTATATTCAAAATCCAGTATCTATTCTGCGTCTGTACAGAATCTGTACACAGCCCAATCATCAATCACCATCATATGTTAACAATGAAATTGGAAAATGCAGTATTTTATGGCCTTTAACCACTATGAAAATTAATCATCATCTTTGCTGTAGATAATTTGCTGAATACTCTAAATTTTCACTCTTCCACTGTAAAATGTTATCTCCAAGTTTGCATCTTGAATAAAATGTATTCATTTTATTGAAATATTTCTTTCACCTTTCATGGCAAGATTTGTTCAGAGGGGCTTTGCCTTTGACTTCCTCAGAGGCTGAGAAAGTATGACTTGTCCAAGGTTTTCATGGCATTTCCATGGCGGAGCAGGGATTTGAACCCTGGTCTCCAGAGTTGCAAGTCCAACATTCAAGCCAATACACCATGTTGGCTCTTTTGTACTGTACTCTATATTTTAACTTTAAACATTCAAAAAACATATTAAACAATAGAATAATTTAAAAAGTGAAAACAGTTTAAAACTATGTATGCATTAAGCCTCAGATGCATAAAGGCCAGGTTTTAACTTGTCACCATAACGAAAACAATGCCAGTGCCGTAAAAAATGCCCTCTCCCATGTCTTCACATGGTGTACCACTCCCATTAGTAGAATGCAGATAAGGACACCTCTGCATCCCACCACTATACACTTGTCCCTCCTCATTCACAGACTTGGGAGTCCGCGGTCTTGTTCCTTCATGGACGGCAAGTGGGGAGGGACAAAATGGCACATGTGCAGCCATTAAAATCAATGGAGCTTGGATATTTGCAATTTTCCCAATTTGCGGGGTGGTGGTCCGGAATAGATCCCCCATGAATTGGGAGGGACGACTGTACATCTTTCTACTGATTTAGAACATCCTTCTCCCAGAATACAGTACTTATAATTATAAACACATCCATACAATTCCATATATTATAAAAAGGTGGACATTTTTGTTTTAAAGAAAAGCATAAAACTCTAATTTTCATTATCACAAACATAATACTTACCAATCCGAAAATCTGAAGTGATATTCTTCATTTTACTCATTAGAGAAGTTCCAAGACTTTTGACATTTTCTAAGTCATCTTTCATAGAGTAAGAAAGATCCATAAGATAATACAGGTCAATAGGATAATCTTCAGCTCTCTTAAACTTTAGTGAAAATGTCTGGGGTTCCCCTAATCCCGGAGAAAAAAATAAAGTTATGACAGGATTTTCTCATATTAGCAACCAATAAATCAGCCAAGAATAAATGCCTATGAAAGATATGCCATCCACATTGTAAAATAATTACCAACTAGAAATCCATTTAAAGGAAAATTATTAACTGAATATTAGACCTTCTCCAGTTTTCTAGGTTATAAATCTTTGGGCAGTCATCTAGTAGGCTAATTTTTTAGAAATAGTATTCATAAAGATCATTCACATATGAACACCAATAGTATAAAAATTATCAATAAGAAACGAGAACCTAAAATTTTGAATGACCATATCAAGTTATCTGAAACTTCTCAGATAGACCTCAAGTTAATGACAGGTGTGGATGGTTTCACCAAACACTTTAGTTAGAAAGGTAGCATCAGCAACTAACACCACAGTTGAGAATTCCAATCATTAACACTGTTAACAAACTACAATATTCTTTTGCCTACTGATTTTCCAGACTAACATAGCTATACCTTTGAATTCTACTGTTCAAAAACTACACTTTACAATTTTGGCAAATAATGTCTACTGAAATGCTTTACAAAATAACTTCTTTCTGATCCACAAGTCTTAATTAAACTGTGCACATTTTTTTAATGGTTTAAGGCAGGGGTAGACAACCTTTCCCCTTTAAGGACCAAGGGACTTCAGCTCCCAGAAGCCTCAGCCATGTTGGCCAATAGTCCCATGTTGGCCAATAGCTCCTGGGATTCTGGGAGCTGAAGTCCCTTGGCCCTTAAAGGGGAAAGGTTGCCTACCCCTGGTTTAAGGGCTTAACATTCATAATCGTGAGTACTTGCTCACAGGTATTATTTCCATATCTGCCTTCTCCAACAATTATACTCTAACAAAGGGACCTAGCTAGCAACACTAATAGCGAGAAATGCCAGGAGCTGCAGTCAAACAATATCTGGAGGTCCATATGATTCCCACCACTGTTTAAAAAGAATAATAATAAAAAATAAAAGATTTGACTACATTTCTTTATTTTCTTGTAAACAAATTATAGCTACAAGAAGATTAACTAAGGGTGGGGATTCTGAAGTATTCCCAACTTGATCTGGCACTCACCTATGAAAAATGTTCAATGTGTAGTTTATGTAACTTAAATCATCTGCCTGTCCCTGTTCTGGCTCCAGAACAAGACTGGGCATTGGTTTTCCTTTACTAGTATCTCAATCATTAACTTAGAAATATCTCCAGCTTAAATTCTAACTGCATTGTTTAGCTGTGGTTCATTCCCATTAACTGTAGAACCAAGGCTCCTAAAACAAGTATGGAATTTCTCTACAACTTGGTCATAAATATGTTTATATCCATAATGCTAGTAATAAACTATACAACCTGGATAGAAGAGGACATTTCTCAGATCCCATGTTTTAGAAATTTACCTTGCATGAACCATATGAGTACAAGAGAAATGGGAGAAGGCACATATACCGTATTTTCCGGCGTATAAGGCGACTTTTTAACCCAGGAAAATCTGGGTTAAA
>CM034710.1:110611262-110622862 GCA_020142125.1 Phrynosoma platyrhinos
GAAGACAAATACTTTAAATAAACCAACAAATGAAGACCATCTGGAGCCTTCTCTCCTGCAGCATTCCAGCTGTAAAATTGCCAGTGGAGGTCCAACTGGTGCAGGCTTTGGTGTCATTCCAACAAAATAATTATTTCTGAAGCCTCATTGATTTCATTCAAATTGGCATGCCTGCATGGTTTTAACTTGTTTTAAACTGTTTTAACTTGCAATAAATTGTTTTCATGGAAGGGTTAAATTGTTTAGTATGCTTTTAGTCTCTTTAAGATATTCTTGGTTCAATTTGTTTTTTTTAAAACTTCAATTCAAGCCTGAACTCTCCCTAGAAGCCAAGATAACAACTAAGCCTATTGTACATTGGGCATATCATAAAAGACATGGCTCACTAGAAATGAGCAGTGCTTGGCAAGATAGAAGATCTCATTACAGCTGGATAGATTCAATCAAGGAAGCCATGGCCCTGAGTTTGCAAGACCAGAGCTGAGCTGTTGATGAAAGCGTGACTTGGAAGTCTCTTATTCATAGGGTCACAATAAATCAAAGTCAACTTGATGGAGTCAATTATAATATAATAAAATTGTTTTTGCCCTGGGATCCTTGGATACAGGATGAGATACAAATACTTTAATAAAATACAATAGATACCGTAATATACACCAGGAGTAAATGATCTGGTACCAGATCATAATCCAGCAAGGTGTATAACCAGCCCTCCATATCCATGGATTTTTTTTTTTAATCTATGCAAGCATCCACGATTGAAAATATTCCAAAAATATATAAATTCCCAAAAGCAAACCTTGATTTTGCCATTTTATATAAGGCTTACCATTTTCCTATGCCACTGTATTTGATGGGACTTGAGCATCGACAGGTCAAACCCCAGTGGATACCAAGGGCCCACTGTAGTTGTTTGAGCATTGGACTATGCCTCTGAAAGAGGCACTGGCAAAACTATCTCTGAACAAATCTTACCAAGAAAATCCTGTGATCAGCTTGCCTTGGGGGTACCCATAAATTAGAAATGACTTGAAGGCACACCACCACCACAACAACATGTCAAAATACATGGAGGGCACCATCTCATGACCTATGAAGATCTCTCATCATTTTGGCAAAGATATAGCTATATTTATTCTATTGAGCCCTTCAACACCACTACCAAATGTTTAGAAGCCAACAAATTCCTGGGTGGCAGCCATATGTGAGGAGATACACAAGGCAGATTTCTTGCATGCCTGTATCAAATGCACAGGGACAGTGACAGAACCAACTGAGCATCTGAGTCAATCCTTTCCTAGATTCTGAAAGTACTTTGTACCTAGAAATGACTAATTTAGTTTAGCTTCTTTTCTAGACTGTCTGATGACTGGTTCATAACACATATGCATGTTGAACATTTGGCTGAGGCATGAAGTGATGAGCTGGATTTATGAATGTTCACACATTCAGAATAGTCAAATGTCAAGTAATCAAATGAAGTTCCTATTAATTATTCTTCAACAAATGAAGGTATTCAACCAGAAGAACTTAATTTTATAGCACCACTAGCATTCGGTTATTGGTTTATTTTATACTGATTAAATGTTATTAATCTATCTCCACTACCAATGAATCCCTACTCATCTCTCTAAGAATCATGATAGAGCAATTTAGCAGAACTTTATGCTTCAATGAAATGACACATTTCAGTTTCTTTCCTTCCATAGCTCCTTCTAGAAGAGGTTGTTAAGTTGGGTATAATTTTCAAATCCACATTTAGAAACATAAAAGCACTTGTGTTTGGAATCCAAATTATGCCTTACTGTATATGCTATACATAGGACTTGTCCTAAAACACACCTTAGCCTTTATAAAGCCTGGACATGCTTGGTAGTTTGCAATTTTTAAATTCACATTCTCATTAAGAGCTGCCACATTAGGAAGAAGGTAAATTACACACCTGTTGGAGGGAAAGGAAAAGGGTTTAGGATATGGTGGCTTTTTAATTTGTACAAATTAAAACCTGGAAACATTTATCTAATAATTCATTGTTAGGCTAGGTAAATCAGAGATGATGAGAAAACATACAATTTTGAGCCATACAGCACTGGGAGTCTTCCTCAATTACTGCCAACATAGGGCAGGCCTCAGAAAAGGTGTGATAGCTCAGAGCCTGTTTTTATTTTAATCGGGTGGGATAGCTATCCTACAAGACACATTCTTTACATGTTCAAAGTCAAACAGGAAATGTTCACCCAAATGTGCATAGTATTAATTTCTCTCTCTCTTCAGAAAAAGGAAGTTTGTCATTTCCTTTAGCACTCTGGCTTTTTCAGTGACCCCACCCAAGAAAGCCAACAGATGCTCAGTTGTAGACAAAACCTAGCCATCACAAATGTTCCAATGAAATATTTAACATAAAATATTAATATTTTATAGATAATCAATAGTTATTAGTTTCTGAAGTGAACAGCAAAACCACAGTTTCATTTTGAAAAACATGTTGTTACTAAGACTGTCTTGTGAAAGCATGGCAGGTAAGATTCCCAGACATAATAATTTTTTTAAAAAACACCAAAGACACTTCATAAATGATGTGCTTCATTCAGAAGTATTAATGGTGCAACATGTGTTTAATAAGAATTTGATTATTAGGAGAGATTGTGAAAACAGCAGTTCCATGCCCTTTGCTGTTTATGCTATTTTTGTTCAAATCCTCTAAAATATATCTCTGGAATTTATTATTAATGTTATTTACTTGTCATGACTGGGTGCAAAAGAGATCCTAAAACAGCTCACATGAAAAGATGGAAAAACAATCTTTTTAAGCAATAGAATTCAACTTTATAAAAAATTTCAGGCTCTATTAAAACAAGCCAACAAACCATTCCAAGTTTCTTATGGGCAAGTAAACATGTTTATCAGAGAGAAAGAGAATGTACAAAATTTTAGAAACCAAAGAAACTGCTGAACAATGATGTCTAGCAGGAGTATACTGTACATATACATGCCTTCAAGTTGCCTGTTGACTTATGATGACCTCATGGATTCCATAGTATTTCCTCAGGCAAGGAATAATCAGAGGTGGTTTTGCTGGTTCCTTGTTAAAATATAGCCTACAGCACCTGGTATTCATTGCCAGGTGCTACTGGCTATATTTCATCAAGTAGTAACTAGGACTAATCCTGCTTAGCTTCCAAGATAAGATGGGAATCTGTTGCCTTTAGGGTATTTAGAAAACCATAGTTAAAATACCTTGACATGCATAATTCACACACACTTTTCCTTAGTGCAAAGTATCTTTTCCTTTTTCCTAGTGCAAAACATGTTTTGCCCTGATCAAAACATTTGCTTTGGATAAAAAGTATCCTTCCAGTGGCACAATTAAGATGCAACTCTGAAATGTAAGTTTGGAGCCTGTCATTACCCCCCCCCCCAACAACCATCAGAAAGTGGTAGATGATGGGAGTTGTGTTATATCATCAAAGAGACCTAAGCATATTGCCATTTCCGTGAATTGCCATGAATACAGTATTTTTTTCCCCTGGCTTTAGAAAAGGCAAGTGCACTGCACAACAAAATACAGTTGTCCCTCACCGTTCACGGACTTCAAGTCCGCGGACTCACTCTTTGCAGGAGGAACAAGCGGAGAGGGATAATGGTGGTGCCTCCCACACACCATGGGGGCGTATGCCATTATTTTCACACCATGGGGCTCGAACATTTGCAAGCTGTCATTTTTGCGGGGCGGTGTCTGGAACAGATTCCTGCGAATTGGGAGGGGTTGTTCCTGGCTTGTTCTAGATGCCCACCAGCTTCATGGGCCTAGAGGCACTTTTGGGAAGAATAAAGCAACTTCAGCAAGTGTGTTACATTACTATATGTAAGCTCCCTATTAAAACAACAATAATAAAAAGTTTTAAAGGATCCTTCATACATGGTATCTTATTGAAAGCAGAGGAGCACAGGGAACTAGGACCAGAGCTTGTCAAATTTAGCAGCAATATTATCCCTTACACTTCTAAAGATCAGCCCTATTCAGTCATGAGTTGAGTGTGCCAAAACAATATGTAAGAAGAAGTGCTAGCCTTTCCCCTCCATGTTCTGTTTCATCACGCTGTATGTGTGAGGAACAAAGGGTCTGAAGAGGATCTCCATTATCCCTGGCAGTTTTCCATGTTAGTAACCTGCAAGATGAGGGTTTTAACTCATATAGTGTCTTCACAGATAGCAGAGGTTTGTTGTTTTAGAAAGGCACCCTCCATGTCTAGGAAGATAATGGAAAGCATTATACATGGGGTGGGACTAAATAGGCTTAAACACCCTGAAGGCACCAGATCCCATCTGATCTTGGAGGCTAAGCAGGATCAGTCCTGGTTAGTACTTGGAGAGGGGGCAAGGAATACTGGGTGATGTAGGCTGTATAGGATGATTAAAAAAAAAAGGTTCAAAACCAAGTAAGAACAGCTTTATTTCTGCAACATTCTTTTTGAATCACCCTGTATTTCAGAGAAAAGCAAAGTAAAGCCACCTCTGGGTACTCCTTCCCTAAGAAAGCCCTATGAAATTCATGGTGTCATCTTATGTTGACAGGCGACTTGAAGACACATACACACAAACAAACAATAGATGACTGCCCAGGCACTCTCGGGGCCTCTAATGCCCAGTGGCTGACCAAGCAGTTCAGCGATAGTGGAGTGGGAGGTTCTCATCACTGTTACTGGTTCACCAGCATGGCTGGAGCATCCTTCACCATTTTGGGCTTTTGTCTTTGTGTATTCTTTCCCTTCCATGTGGTCGCCAAGCTAGAGGCTGTGGCGGGGCAGAGACGATGAGCAGAGGCATCTTACTTAAGAAGGGAAAAAGGGGGGAGATCTAGACTAAATACAGTGGGCCTTCCACATTTGGTAGGGAAAGGGGTGCATAACCCCTGTGAAAGTGGAAAATTGCAAATAAGAAACCATTATTTTTTAACTTGAGAGAATACCTGTTTAAGCATTTGTAGGTTCTCTAGTGCAACTCTATGGTCACCATCCACTGAAAGTTGACCACAGAATTATGCTGGAGAACCAAGATATGCCTAGAGTAGTGTTTTCTCCAGGAATCTCTAGGTCATCCATTGTGACTCTATGGTTAACCTCTGGAGAGTCATGGTGGAAGACCTAGAGATTCCTAGAGAGAATATATTACTCAAATCTGTGAATAATCAAATCCACAAAAGTCAAAACAGCAAACGTGGAGGGCTGACTGTAGAGCAGATTAGGAAAGGATTCAAAAGGCTTTTTTTAAGGCCAAAGAAGGAAATAACAAAAGAGAAAATATCCCCAAAACCAGCACCTGGAGCAGAGTGAAGTGAAACCCATGTGAACAGAGAAAAGGCAGGGATAAAGACTGGCTTTGTGGGAGGATTGTTCTACCTACTGGAAATCCTCAGAAGGCTTATTCATTCCTGCCTACAGAGAAAGGTGTGGCCCAACCCACATTTAGGATGTTCCTCCTCTACATAGGGAAGAGTGATGGGGTGAGGTTACAGCAACTTCCTCCCAAGTAGCACTTTCTAGATCTGCTATTACACCAGTTGCCAACTGATTTTGGTGATGATGGAACCCTAATTCAACACATTTGATGAGAAATGGGTTAAGGTTCTACAGTATATAACAGCCACTTATGTGTGGTCTGTCTTTACAAATCAAGCCACATATGTTCAGCTGATTACCCACATATGCTAGATAAAAAACAAAATAATTGAAAAACATACACTTCTCCAGCCTCACTTTCTTTCTTGCATGCAGCAGGATCAACACAAAAATTGTGTCTCAAGTGTACAGAAGGTAGAGTGGATTCTGAAAGCAATAAAATACCTACCAAGTTAAATACTGTGATAGTCATCAGCACAAAAGAAAATAACCCCAAAAAACAATGCACTACACCACTAGTTTCTTAGGGTATAACCATTCTCAGCTCTATCATACATGACAGCCACCTATGAACTGCCATTGGAAATGTCATTTATACAAAACAAAAACCCTGTTCTATCCTCATGCCCCAGGTTAAGCAATATATTCCAGTACTTCACTAGGTTACAGTAATACCATCAACTTAACACCCTAATCTCAGTGTGATAAATTCAGATTTAATCATTCTGGACTAAACCAAAAACAGTAGGACTTGACTAAATGGCTCTACACAAGTATGACTCTTGATCTAATACAGTATCAAACTGAGAGAGTTCTGTCACACTATTTAATCATACTAAGAAATGAATCTCAAGGAAAGGCTATGCAAAGGCAAGGCTATGCAAACATAAATTGATTCAATTCTCAATGGATCACACAACTACAGGATAAACAGTAAGCAATACTGCAATCTCAGATAAAGTCCATGTTTCTTCACATATTTTTTTTAATTTCACCCAATACTGGGATGAGAAGAGTGAATATATTGGGCTACATGCAGCCCTAACTCATTTTTTCAAGCCTCTAAGTCCCTGTCCCCCCCCCACCCAATCCCTCAGTTTCTTCCAGGTTAAAAATCTCCCATAAACTAGCTGAAAACACCACAGGCATGGCTCTGTGGAATAACAAAAATTTTGACCCTCACCTATTGCTGATCCCTGCTCTTCACCCAAAGTTCACAACCTAACATCCATACCTGCCTCCAATGTCTGCATTGATTTTCACAACTGAACACAAAAGTTAGAATTATACAAAGCCATTATATTCCCCATCGCCACGTATAGATGTGAGAGCTGGACAGTGAAGAATCTAACAGAAAGAAAATCAACTCATTTGAGATGATGTGCTGGAGAAGAGCGCTGAGGATACCGTAGACAGCCAAAAAGACAAAGAAATGGGTCCTTGAACAGATTAAACTTGAATTCTCCCTGGAAGCCAAGATGACAAAACTAAAGCTGTCATACTTTGGCTAGATAATGAGAAGGCACAACTTGCTAGAAAAGGCAATAGTGCTAAGAAAGGTGGAAAGCAGTAGAAAGAGAGGAAGCAGATGGATGGTCTCAACCATGGGCCTGAATTTGCAGGACCTAAGCAGAGCAGTGGAGGAATTGTGGGGAGGGGGGGCTTGGAGATGTCTCATCCACAAGGTCACCATGAATTGGGGCTAATTCAAGGGTAGTTAACAACAACATGTATATAGAGAACACTGAACATGGTGTGATGAGATAATCTCGCAGTAAGGGCAAAGATTTCCCAATTTGGGGTAAACTAATGTTCACAGTCATTCTAAGCCTCCATAAACAGATTGTGAATAGGTCTGCCTCAAATAACGAAGAGCTGCTATCAGCCAGGTTAGATGGACAAGTAGCTTGATCTGTTTTCAGGTTGTTTCCTATAACTCTCACAAGATAGCTCACAACATGGCAGAATCACAGACATTACAGTAACAATTCACTACTCAACATCTGATCAGCAGTGAATTTCTAGTGTAATGTCTGTGACACTACAACAGAACACTACTAAATAATCTGTATCACACTATTTTAAAAAAAGCCTAACATACTGAATAAAAGGAAAGAAAATTCTTGTGAATATTCACTGAGGGCAATGAGTTATATACCAGAGGTTGTAATGAGTTATTTTGAAAATCTACCAGAGGTTGTTCAACAACCAACCATATTTAGCACAATTGTGAAGTCCTTTTGTAAGATCTGCACTTCAAGAACCAAGAATATCTGAAATTTTTAGTCCTAACTTCGTTTCACAGATTTTTCTCCAGGAATGAAATGTTCAAAACAAATACTGGTATCCTGTTAGTGACTTACAGTGGTGTGAATCCATTGTAAGTTTGTTGTTGCTGGTGTTGTTTAAGAGGTCAGAATTCTCCACTGATTCTATGCAATGACAATTTTTTTCCAAAACCAGTTTTTAGCTACAGGAGTCTCCTCTACATGGCCATGTAGCAACCAGTGAAGAAAACAGGGCATTAAAGAAGCAGCTGGCTATGTCCCAGTGGCCAGACACAACATAATGACTTCACAGAATCTCAGAGGTGGAAGAGTCCATAATGGCTATCCAGTCCCACACCCTCTGATGCAGGACTACACAGCAACAGCACTCCTGAAAGATGCCAATTCAACATCTGCGTAACCAAAAGACCAAAGGACCCCTAGAGGTCTCAGTAGATGATGCCATTGTTCTGCATCTGGCCACAGAGACATAGTCAGATGCTTCTCTAGTGCCCCTTGCTCTCCATCAGTCACTATATACCCATGGAGACACCTTAAAGTTATATTTGACTGCAAGTTCCAGTTATGTTTTCCCACTCATTCAAAGGGGGGGGGAATCACATGTATGCAGGTATATGATACCTGTTCAAACTTCTGATTGCCTGTAGGTAGGCTTAAATCTTATTTTTGGCCCTAACTAAATAGATACAACTTACATAAATGCTGACTTACCAAGTTCCCATTCATTCAGTTGATCTATTCTATTGGGAATAAGATTTGGATTTAGATGATGGTCACTAACTTAAAATTAAAAATATCTGGCCTAACACTAACAAAAATATCTGGCCTAACTCCAGTCCTTCTCCAAGTTGTGCATAAAATTTCCATTTATATTCAATATCAATGGAGTTGTGTACTTCTAATTTTAAATGAAGCACTATTTCCTGCTATGATCAAATGTACAGACTTTAATGTAATGCTATCTAGTGTACAGGATGGGATAGGAAATTTTGATCCTGGCTTGTTCTCACTAAACAATCCATAGTTCTAACTGTGAGAAACAGTCATTTACTGGAAACTTTTGCTTTAATCCAGGCCTACAACAAACTACCTCAAAAACTAGATATCTCATTATTGCTGGTGGCTTTTTAAAGATACCTTCAATACATTATTTGCTGTCTTAGAAAAAGACTGCTTAATCATTTCCTTGGAATACATTTTTTGTGATATAAGAATGAGTCATCTGTTTTATCGTAACCTGGCTACAGCTCAGCACCCATGCTAGTAAGTTCACTATTTTTTTCATATGGTTTCTCGGTTGAGGGAAAGGACACAGAAGGAACACAGAGGAAAGGGACACAACATAAACAAACTGTAACTGCTTCCTTCCCTTTCTATAGTCTTGTCTATCCACAAACAAAAAGGAAGGAGGGAACAGCTGGACACTGGGAATGGAGGTAGAGCAATGGAAGGAAGAGAAGAAATGTTTTAAAAGATATAAGTAGTAGTAGGTAGGAAGAGAAAATGGTGGTTGTGGTGTATAGATTGTCCCCTTCAGCATCTGTTCAGTGTAGAGGCAGATACTTGACTGGGGACTCATGGGATCACCTTCCCATTAATGGGGATGAGTCAGTCTTCCTCTTCCACCCAATCCAGGTACCTGCTTGCTGAAGTGAATGGGAGGGACAATCTGCTACAAGATGTCCCCTGCCCACTACAGGAAAATCTACTTGCTTATTGTCACTTTAGAACAGGGGTAGGCAACCTTTCCCCTTTAAGGGCCGAGGGACTTCAGCTCCCAGAATCCCAGGAGCTATTGGCCAACGTGGGACTATTGGCCAACATGGCTGAGGCTTCTGGGAGCTGAAGTCCCTCGGCCCTTAAAGGGAGAAGGTTGCCTACCCCTGCTTTAGAACAACCAACCTAGTCTGCATCCATGCTGCAGAAATAATCCAGTTTGACATCACTTTAATTGCCCTGACTCAATGCTATAGAATTCTGGGATGTGTAAACTACACTTCCTAGAATTCCATAGCACTGAGCCATAGCAGTTAAAGTGTGTAAAGCTAGATTATTTCTGCAGTACGGAGGCAGCCCCATTCATTCTTTTTTTCTAGACACTTTAGCTGCAACCAATCACAAAAAGATTCTGTATCAAACTCTAAAAACTGTCACAGCTTTTTGAGTTCAGGGCATTTTTGGGGTGTGGGGGGTTGCCAGCACTCCCTCTGACAAGGGTGAAAATCATGTAGCACGCAATCCATAATAAATCATACAATATCTTATTAACCAGTTTCTCTTTTTGCCTGAACTGGAAAACCAGCATTCAGCTTCAGCTTCATCTCTGGCCTAAATCCTATTGATAGTCTCAAGTAGAGTAGATCCACTGAATCAAAGGTATTTACATTTGTGTTAACTGATCACTCAACAATTGATTCAATGGATTACTTTAGTTGGAACTAACCAATAAAATTCAGGCCTTTGTCATTTAACCTAGTAAGAAATTTATTTAAAAAAGGTAATGAGAAGGACAACTTAATATTAAACTGTTTGCCCTCTGTTCTCGCAGATTTGAGATCCGTGTCCTTTGACTATCCGTGGGCAGAGAATGGAGAGGCACAAAATCGGGCGCACACCTCCATTCAAGCCTGTGGGGTTTGAATATACAGTTTTCTGTTCTCGCGGCGGGGTGGGGGGAGTACAGACCAGATTCCCCGCAAGAACAGAGGGTTGACTGCTGATCTATTACATTATATTATATTAGGGACGCAGTGGCTCAAGTGGTTAAGATGCTGACTCAGTTGATTGCAAGATCATCAGGTTGACAGTTCAAGGCCCAGGTGCCATGTGATGGAGTGAGCTCCTGTCACTAGTCTCAGCTTCTGCCAACCTAGCAGTTCGAAAGCATGCAAATGCAAATAGATAAATAGGTACCACTTCTGTGGGAAGGTAAACAGCTTTTTGTGCAATCATGATGGCCACATGATCATAGAGTAGTCTGTGACAATGTTGGCTCTTCGGCTTAGTAACACAGATGATCACCTTCCCCTATGGTCAGACACAACATGACAGCCTTGTCAATGGTGAATACCTTTACCTAATAGATCTATTAACTAGGGCCTAAATACCCTAAAGGCACCCAGTCCTGTTTGATCTTGGAAGCTAAACATGGTCAGTCCTGGTTAATACTTGGATGTGAAACCACCAACACATTCCAGATGGTTTAGGCCATATTTTAGAGGAAGAGACTGACAAAGCTACCTTGAGTATTCCTTGCCTAAAAAACCCTATGAAATTCAAGAGATCACTATAAGTTGGCAGATGACTTGAATGCACATACACACATACACATCTATTTTTTATTTATATTTTTACATTTCAGAAATTAAAACATGGTAGACAACAAACTTAAATCTATACACAGAAAAATGCAGATTTATAAAGTATGTATACTCCCCATTGTTTCTCATTAACTGAGAACGATAAATGCTATATTTATATGAACTTCTCGAGCTCCTTTCTACTATTATTCAACCAATGATATACATATACTAACTGGACTGTGTTTACTCTAGTTTTATACTGTATGCAAGTCATCTTTCAATGATTCACTCAATTTAAAAAAACTTAAATATTAAACTCAGGCAGAAAAGAGTCAGTGTTTTTTTCTACAGTACACAGTCTTAAGTAACACCACATGATCTAAATCTGCAATCATTAGCCTTGCTTATTTTTCCTCATACTGATGGCATGATTTCTATAATAAATCACCTGAAAAGAAACTGAGTTTTAAATTTTGTTCATGAAAAGAGGTTCTTGTCTATGGAAGACAAATACCTAAAAAGTATATCTTCAAAACAGAGGTAAAAATATATACAGTGGTACCTCTACTTACGAAATTAATTCGTTCCATCAGCCATTTCTTAAGTAGAAA
>CM034710.1:110631012-110643424 GCA_020142125.1 Phrynosoma platyrhinos
TCTAATTATCAATACTGATATTGTAAATGTATTTTTAATATGTTATTGTGGTGCTAAAAACCAGTTGTGATCTGTGTTGTCTATGTTGTTGCTCTTGTTTTAATTTTTAATTCTGTTGACTGTAATAAAGGCTTTGATTGATTGATTGATATTGGTACCATATTTGTGTCCATTGTGCTCATTGTCTATGGCGCTATTGATTATTGTTTGCTTCCTTGGCAACTCACCAGGGACTAGCAGCTGATGCACTGGCATCACTAGGGTTGGTGTCACCTGGTGGGGTAATTCCTGGTGGGGTAACCCCCCCACACATATTGGCCTCCTCTCATACCACATCATACAGAATCCTTAGTAATGCTTTTTTTGCACTAAAGTTACTCTAAATCATAATTCCCAGGGCAAGAGTTGTAACATGAACAACAAGCACACTTAAAGTCATACCTTTAAATTACAATATTATGTACACAGCCTAAATGTATTTACATATATATAGTTTCATGTACATCAAGCAAAGATTTGGTAAAATGTGATGTTTTAAAAGAAAATGTTAAAAAATATCCTGGGGCCTCTCCTTTCTCCGCTTAACCTCACTCACACCATCTCTTAAAGCATTTTGAAGGGAAGCAGGTGAATGTCACAGCCTGTTTCTGCTAAAACACAGATGTTTGAGGAGCAGTGGTGTACCCCCTCTTAGGGTATCACCTGGTGCGGTCTGCATCCCCCGCACCCGTCTAATAATAATAATAATAATAATAATAATAATAATAATAAAAAATAAATGTATTTATGCCCCTCTGTTAAGACAATCGGCTTACAACAATTAAAAATACATCAATACAATCTAAAAACCCCAACCCCCCACCCTCCCCCATAAAAATGATGCCACTGAGCTGATGGCTCATTGACTATTGACAATCACTAGATACTCAATATAACAGTGTTTCGAATGTAAGATCCTCCTTTCCACCAGTGAAGAAGAGACAGATGACTGTACTGGATAAGGATGTCTTTAAGCAAAATGATGCTGTTCTTTAAAGCAGTGAAACAGAACAAGTTTTGCAACAGCGATTACATGATGTGCCTCAGATGGTTCCAGTTCTGTCTCTATCAAGGGAACCAACTTTTGTTTCTGTTTTTGAAGTAGATGTAAGTTGTTTTTATCAACTTCTAGATTAAACTGTATAATTTTAAGTGAAAATAATGATGAAAGATACAAAGTGAATGCTTATTTGGGATTATTATTATTATTATTAATGATACTGAGAGTATTTTGATATATTATTGCAATGAATAATTATGTTGAATAAAATATTATAGAATAATAAAGTAGATGTGAGGATAAAGTTATTTTTCTTTATGTCAGGAAGCCATATTAAAGAAAAAATTAGGCTAAAATGAATATAAGACTCCAATGCATAGCAACATGGCTAATTTGCAGCAGGGGACCACAGTTTTTTGGTAGCAAAAAGCGTAGAATGTCTTCTGGCACTCTTGAATTGTATTACTTTTTATGGACTATATAAAGTGAAAGTTTAATCTCTGGTCTAAAACACACTGCATAAATAATCAGTTTGAGACAGCTTTAACTGCTCTGGCTCAGTGCTAGGGAATCCTGGGAACCTTCATCAGTGACTTCCAAGATGAAATGCACATGGTAGAGGGTAGGAAGCAGCAGGATTCACAGCCATAAAGTTACAGGGGTCTTTCCACTTGTTCTCAGGTCTGTGACCAGACATAAGTTCACTTAAAGGTCATCTGACTTTCCAGGTTCATGATTATGGCGTCTCTGTAACTGCCATTGTAATAAGATATAACAAAATATTTGTACCTTAAAATAATGCAGGTTAGGGGTATGCCAACAGTGTGTATAAAACTTCAGCCTTCATTCAGGGTTGGATAAATGGGAGACAAGGGGTTTGTCTACTGGCAAAAAGAAGTGGCTTTATCACAACTTAAGGCCTATCTGTTCAAATGATGCATGGGGTGAAACCAGGATGAAGCTGTGCTCTGGGGTGAAAAACTGGAGCAAAATGATGTCCACTTGCTCCACTCTAATATGGAAAGTGTGCACATAAACAGCATGGGAATGGGGGAACGCCCAGGTGGCTTACGGAAGTACACTCGTCCCTCCACATTTGCAGCTTTGACTTTTGCAGATCTGATTATTCATGGATTTTATTAATATGTTCTTTCTAGGAATATTTAAGTCCTCCAGCACAACTCTATGGTCAACTTTAACCAAAAGTTGCACTGGAGGGCCTAGAGCAGGGGTAAGCAACCTAAGGCCCAGGGGCCGGATGCGCCCCCCCGAGGCCTTTGGACTGGCCCCAGGCTGGTCCTGCCGCCACTGCCACCGCTGCCCCCCGCTGCCACCGCCGCCCACCATGATGATATTGATTATTGTTGTTATTACTTGTTCTTGGGGTTTTCTTGCCAAAATCTCCACAGGGGTTTTGCCATGGCTTTTCTGGGGTTGAAAGAGTGTGCATGCATTTTTTTATTTTTTAAATTAAAAAAAATATTTATGTATTTATTTATTTATTTTTGGTGCTTCAGCCCCCCAATTGTCTGAGGGACAGCAACCCAGCCCCCGGCTCAAAAAGGTTGCCTACCCCTGACCTAGAGATTCCTAGAGAGAACACTCCACTAAGCATTTGTAGCTCCTCCAGCGCAATTCTATGGTCAATGTCTGGCAGATATTGACCACAGAGTTGCACTGGAGGACCTAGAGATCCCTAGAGAGGTGTACTCTCAGGTAAAAACATAGTGTTTTTGTTATTTGTGGTTTTTCCATATTCATGCAGGCCCTGTGCCCCTAATCCCAGTGAATATGAAGGGACAAGCGTAGTCTGGAGTAAGCACCTGGGGCCAGTGAGATGCAGCCGTCAGAGCCATTACTTGCCATACTTTTTTTTCCCTTTGGCAAGCACACAGGTGCACCAATGGCCAGCTGCATCACCAACCCATAACACAGCAAGCTGTCACACCCCATGAAAAGGAATTATAACAAACATGGCAGGTCGCCAATAATGCAATGGATGTAAAAAAAAATATACACAAACTAGACAGTCCAACCATGGGGTGAAGGAGGTGAAGGGGTGTGTGACAGATTCACTGGGCAGACTTGGTTTCCTGAAAGGCCATCACGGTTCAGGTAGACTGTGAGGGAGGGGCTGCAGGGGAAGGAGAGGATATACGGTAAAAGCAGGAGTGAGTGATTTTTAAATGAGGTTCAGGGGGAGGTTTGAGTTGAGAGAGAGGTCTTGAGGGATGGTCAGATAGGGAATCTGACTGGGTCAGAGAAGTATTCTGACAAGCCACTAGGGAAACTGGGAAGAGAGACAAAGGGTCTCAGTATGGTCAGATAAGGATTCTGACTAGATAAGGAACTGTACTTGAGTCAGTAAAGAAGAAACTGAGAGAAGCCTGCAACTGTTATTATAAAATAACCACACTGAGTCGCAGGGCTTCCAAAAAGACAACCATAATTGGCTGCTCAAAATATTCAAAATATTCATCCTATGAAATTGGCTTAAAGACATCAGGAACAGCATATAAACTGTTCTCATAGGCTGTTGCCACGCTCTATTTTTAGAAGTATATTGCAGTTGCTGTGGCTTTCTTGCACGAGAAAAGTTAGAAAGTTTGTGCTAAAAGCTGGTTGGTGGTTGTATCCAAAAGTAGAGTCCCTTCATTTTGAAATCATAGCTCTCAATTTTGTAATGATCTGCTTAAAGTTGAAAATAAAACCAAGTTTATATTATTGATTACCTCAGTCTTAGACTGTTCATTTCTACTCATGCCACTTCTTTGGGTCCAAACTGTCATATGAAAACAGGGAGCTCACTAGAGCAACAATTAGTCCATTATGAAGGCCTTATCATCTGCTTGCATCAGTCATATAACCTGATATGAAAGTTTAATACTATTCTATCACTGTCTCTGTGTAAATATCCTAAAAGCACTTGATCCTATTTGATCTTTGGTCAGCCCTGATTAGCCCTGGATGGGAGACCACCAAAGAATACCAGGTGCTATATTTCAGAGGAAGGAATTGGCAAAACCACTTCTGAATATTCCTTGCCTAAGAAAATCCTATAATACTATTACAGAAAAAATAGGTAACCTATGCTGATTTAATAACAAAGGGCCTCGGCAGACGGCTAATTGAGCCGTCTCCAAGGCCAGGAAGAGGAGGAGCAGCCGCATGCGCGGCACTCCTTCCTCTCCCTGAGGTCGTCCTTGGAGTCGCCAGCCCTCCACACGGCCAGCGCTCCGGGGGCAACCTCCCGCCGCAGCGACCGGACGCACTGCGGCGGAAAAGACAGGGAAAGTGCACCCAACACTTTTAGGGCGCACTTTCCCTGTCTTGAGAAAGGAGCGCTGATTTAGCGCGGTGTTGCAGAGGCTGCAGCCCCACGGCGCACTGGCCCAGGGCATCCTGGACGCCCTCATCTGCTTCCCCCCCAAAGTCCCCGAGTACCCAGAAACTAGAATGTAAGACTTTAGAACAACTGACCAAGGAAGATTATACATGTGGATGTTTGTTGTATAACTACTTAAAGAAAGATTCCTACTGGACAATAAGATGTATGGGATAAAAATAGTAAAAGCAGAGTTTGAAGAAATATTAATGACCAACAACCTGCATACAATTGCTCTTTTTAAATAAGTTTTTGCTCCAATTAGAAATGGAAGATGAAGTCATCAAAGAATCAATGGTAAAATGATCACAAGATATAAAACAAAAAAAGTATACAGTTAGAGCAGTGGAAAAAGACATGGATTAAACATTTGAAATTTAGTTATGACGTAAAGGAAAATTTCTTTAAAATGTAGTTTAGATAGCACTTAACCCTGGCCAAACTTGCCAGGATGTATAAAAGGGTATCCAACAAGTGTTGAAAATGTAACCAAGAGGTCAGTACTTTCTTCCATATATGATGGAATTGTTCATGTGCTAGGAAATTTTGGAAGGGAATTCATAGTATAGTAATGGAAATTCTACAGTCCAAAATGAATATGGATCCAAAATTTTGTCTGTTGAGTATGTGTGAAAATGAGAACTTAGAGAGACATGACAAACTTATGTTTTACATGATGACGAGTGCTAGTATTATTTATGCAAGCAAATGGAAAACAACAGCAGCTCCGGATGTGGAAGATTGGTTAAATAGTTAGTTGGACTTAAAGTTAGATAAGCTTACTTGTCTGTTAAGAGGTCAAGATTGGGAAAAGAATAAAGAATGTTGGGAACCTTTGTGGGGCTATTTAAGTTAGAAGGGGGTTAAGATGGACAAAGATGTCTGACATTAGGTGAAATTTAGGTTAACCAAATTCATAGTTTAAGAGGCAATGCAAGAAATTAATCTCCTGAAACCAGGAAATGGTGGGAATGGAAGGGGAAAATTCTGTTGTTTTTTACCCTGTTGGAGTTCAAGAAGTCATATATGTATGTTAGTGCAGTTTTATTGTTTGTAGAGCTGTTGTACATTTCTCTGCAGTGTTTATTGTTTGTGTGGTTTTGTCAAATGTATGTATGTTTTGTTTTTCATGCAATAAAAAGTTTTTAAAAATCCTATGAAATTCATGGGGTTGCCATAAATTGATAGGTGTTTTGAAGCTACATGCATGCACAGTGCTATGTTGTGATTTGATTGTTGGTGCCCGGAAGACAAGGCATGTGATGCTAACTTCATAACTTTTCTTCCCTTATATAATTTTAAACATCTTTGCATGAAAAAGAAGCCAGTGAAAACTGGAAGGCTTGTATGGTGTATTTTGTGCATTTTAATTGGCCAATAAAAGTATAGCTGTTTTATGTCGTATGGTAAATGTTGATTCATTTGTAAGAAGATTCAAATCATTTTCCTTCATACCTGCAGACAGATCTGGAATGTAATCATGGGTAAAGATGGCAGAGATTTATTAAATAACTTTTTGCTGGTGACAGATTTTAGTAGGCGCTAAAAAAATTAATTTTTTAAATTTTAAGAATGCAATGTTTTTAATTGTTGAATTGTTTTTTAAACTTTGCTTTTTTAATGTTTTCTGTTGTTTTAAATTGGATTGTTTTAGAGTTGTTAGCCGCCTTGAGTCCCTATGTTGGGAGGAAGGCTGGATATAAATAAACATAAACATAAACAAACATAAACATAAACATAACAACAACAACAACAGGCTAACATTTATATTTTCAAAACTTTGTTTCTTTATCACACAAAGCCTTTGCTTCTTTGTTGCGAGCTTTATCCATTGTGCAAACTGAAATCTGTTTGGTATTCATCCTCTGGTTCTATCACTGAACCTACACTCTACTTTAAGACTATTATTAATGGCAAACTTCGAGGCTTTTCCTTCCCCTATTCTCTTTCTCTCTGTGTATGAGTATTTGTGTTTCAAAGTTGGTTGAAAATTTTCTGAAGAAAATCCAGCCTAAGGAAAAGTTCTGAATTACTCCAAGGTTCATTGTTGTGTCAACCACCTTCAAGTCATTCCCAACTCATGGTGACCCTGTGGATGAGACACCACCAAGAATCCCTGTCCTCCTCTGCTCTGCACATTCATACCCATGAACTCTTTAATAGAGTCTGCCCATCTAGCATGCGGTCTTCCTCTCTTTCTACTTGACCTTTCCTAGCATTATAGTCTTTTCCAATGATTTGTGCCTTCTCATGATGTGGTCAAAGTATGGCAGTCTCAGCTTAATCATCTTGGCTTCCAGGGGGATTTCAGGCTTGATCTGTTCTAGGACCCATTGTCTTTTTGGCTGTTCATGGTATCCTTAGCACTCTTCTCCAGCACCACATCTCATATACATTGGTTTTATTCCTATCTGCTTTCTTTGCTGTCCAGCTGTTGCACCTGTACATGGTAATGGGAAATACGATGGCTTGTACAATTCTAACGTTCATGCTCAGTTGTATATCTTTACTCTTTAATTTCTGTTTCTTTCATATCTGCCCTCCCCATTCCTAGTCTTCTTCTGATTTCTTGACTGCAATCCCCATTCTGATCAACATTTGATTCAAAGTATGGGAATTCTTTTACTATTTCAATTTCTTCATTGTCTAGGTTGAATTTGTTTAGACCCACCATGGTCATTATTTTTGTTTTCTTTATGTTCAGCAGTAACCCTGCTTTTGCACTTTCTTCCTTGACCTTCCTTAGCAGTTGTTCCATGTCTGTGATGTTTTCTGCTAGTAGCATGGTGTGTCTCCATATCTTAGATTGTTAATATTCCTTCCTACTATCTTCACTTTTTCTTCTGTGTCCAAGCCCGCTCTTCGTATGATATTTTCTGCATACAAATTGAACAGATAGGGTGAAAGGATGTGGTCTTGCCTGACCCCTCTTCCAATTGGGAACGATTTTGTTTTTCTATATTCTGTTCTGACAGTAGCCTCTTGTCCTAAATACATGTTTCTTATCAGAACTATTAATGATGATTTACTTGGGGGTGGAACAGATGGACAGGAAAAAGCAGCTCGACCCTGCTTTTCTGAAAGCAGTTTGAAACTCTGCTGTCCACATTGGCCGCTCCCAAAGTGGCCTGAATTCCAGCACAGTGTCAAGCAGAGCCACTGGGTAATTTTTTTGTCACCTTCCCACCATCCATGTGCACTGTCACCCAAACACACTACCAGCAACTGCCTGCTGCTTAGATGCCATCCCATTGGATGGCCACCCCTTTGATCAGCCACATAGTTGCACCTGTGATCCTCCTCCAGTATAGGGCATCAAAGCATTGGTGTGCTCAGGAAAACACTGGCAAAGCACAATCATGGAGACCCCCCTCCTACATGCCCCCTTCACCTCCCCTTTCACCCCATGCCCCTTTGTGGACTGTCTGGTTTGTGTATGTTGGAATTACATCCATTGGAGGTGTCACACACACTTTTTTGCATTGCCACCCTGACAGCTTGGGTATGGTGGCTCCATCCTTTTTAAATGTGCACCTGCACTGGTCCATTTATATGCAGCTTTAGGGTTAGGGTTAGGGTTAAGATAGATCACTCCTTTAGAACCACTCTGGCATTGGGGCATTTATATGCAGAGTCGAAGGTGCACATTTTCTGGGCTAAATCAAAATATTCCGGGTTATTTTTGCTTGTGTTTTTAGCTCTGGAGTGCAACTTCAGTTTGGTTTCCATCCTCCTGCTTTTTTTATTTAGAATAAGACTGAAGATCCTTGAAAATATGAATTTCCTCCTCCACTTCTCCTATTCTTCTGCTGAGCGCTATCTATTGAGAAGAGCACTATCCATTCCTGACAATTAATTCCTCTGTATGCTGTAAAGTGTATGCTAAGCACAGAAACAGTGATATTAACCACCATTAGCAGTTGTTTCTATGATTTCTAAAGTCTGTTGATGATCAAGAAATCCTCCCAAGTATTTGATATTTTTAGCCTTTTTGCGGCCTGCTGCTTTCATTCTTTTCTTGAAAACACAACACAAAGTTTGGCATTGGTACACAGTAAAATACCAAGAATATTTGGTTAGCATGCCTGGATAAAACAAAAATATTTCTGCTGTCATAACACAACTGACCAAATTTTAAGTTGGAACTCAAGTGAGAGTTTGGGTTGAAAGGCAGCCATCCACTGGGATTTACATATAACTCCAATCTTGCTCTCTCATGTAAAAAGTCAGTAATAGGTAATGCATTTTCTTAAAAGTATCGCGGACTGGCTGTTCTGAATTAGCATTTCCACTAGAGTGTTTTTTTTAATTACATTTTGAAAGAAACTGGTAAATCATATTCATGTCAGGCATTCACCCAGCTCCTTGGAAACATTTCAACAACAATGTTTTGGCTTTAACAAGCAAATGAAGATTTTACAAAAATTACCATGCTACTTCTGAATTTCTCTGTTAATGGCATATTACCTCCAATTTCTCCTGTGCCATAATAAAACTATGATTGAATCATCTTCTTTTTACATCTCTATAGTGATGGCTAGTTTGAGAAGTGTTATAATATTGCTAAGTGAGCTAAAACCACTAACTGAAAAAATTAGATACAGAAATATTATAGATTGTAGCTAATAGTTTTAAATTACCTTCACTATTTTTGGTATCTCATACATTTATGTTGTGGTTATACTGGAAACCATTACATTTTAAATAACTGACCACATGGCTACATGCAATACAAAAAAACAGCAATAGTTCCTCTCTCATTTCTTATCATTTATTCCAGCAGAGCTACTGATACTGCATGGAAAGATATCTTAGATTTCCAGTGATTCAAAGTCATCTTCTCTGTTATTTCCAAAGTCTTGAGATATTTTCCTCTCAGCTTAACCCACATATTTCTCATTTGCTGGGAGATGAGCAAATTGCCATTTTGAGGATGAAGGGGAGACTGAGTATATATAAAACTTTGGTTTATTAAGTAGTGATGTTAGCCAGCATACAGTTATGGTTTATTATAGGCTTCCATGTTTCCCCCCCCCCCCCCATAGAAAATAATGGTAGATACTGTTGTCTTTTCTTTTTGATAAGATTTTTATTTATGTCACTCCCTGATGCAGCAGATATATCTCTGAATCCTATCCCCTTTTGAAAGCTTAATGTGTCTAATTGTTCCTTTTACCCAAGTGGACAAGGATGTGTGTCAATTATGAGGTGAAAACTGTGTGTTTTTTCGAACATATCACACCACTTGGTAGAACTTGCTTTTGGCAGAACACTGCTTTCTCTGTCTACCATGATACTCAGCCTTCAAGTCTGCTCACTGCCCCCTTCCCTGTGTCCTTTTTCAAGGAAGACAGCTTCTGGAAGCAATATTTAACCTAGCAGAGTTCAAGGAAAGAACAGCAATTTAGGTTAGTCATGCAAATATAAGAAGAGCTAGACTGAGCTTAAGACCAATTCCAAAGTCCCTATTGTGGTAATACCTTTATTAGAACAACCAAAAAGGCACATATACGGCAAATAAGTTAAAGTGATGTGTGTGTGTGTGTGTGTGTGTGTGTGTGTGTGTGTTTCTTCTTTTGCTCCAAGACCTTCAAGTTAAGGGGACTTCAGAGATGTGAATCTCAGTGTTACATGGTTCTTAATCTCTATTAAATGATTTAAATTAATTTGAACATTCTGCAGACTATAACACTTGCCTCATGCTTTGCTCTCCTAGTGTTCTGGATTTCATCTGCTGGAATAGCCAATGTTCTAGGCTTGTGGGAATTTAGGGCCTTGTCTGGATGGACCAAAAGGCCTGTCCCCAACCAGTTCTGGCATTGTCCTGTTTGGATGACACACATCCCAAACCCTAGTTCTGGTGCAAGCTGTCCAGATGATGTCCTGCCCGTTCTGCACCAGAACCAGGGTACAAGAATGTTTAAAAGGAGTAAAATAACACCTGTATCTCCAAATTGTCCAGGAAGATCTGGAGCCCTCTGCTCCTGTGTCATTGCAGCTGTCTGCAAGGTTTGAACTGCCTGGCACATCCACTGCCACTGTGGGTTGCTTGTTCTGATGTCAGAACCAAGCGACTCACAGATATGCTGGGTGGTGCAAAGGGACACCTGTACAGACACCCATGGCAATGCAAGAACAGAGGGCTAGGTAATGGTGGCTGTGGGGCCAGGATACTCTGGGCTGCTCCTGGAGTATCCTGCCAGGTGTAGACAAGGCTGAAGTTACCAACAACTGAAGATCAAAGTTAGAAAACCACAATATTATAGTAAGATATAGTGTCTAGATGACAGACATTCATAATCATGACCCCAATGATTCTTCTGGACAATAGTTCTGATTAAAAGAAGGAATTATATAAGGTGGCAACTAGCAGAAGATGACTGCAAAGGGCAGCAGTGACAATAACTAGGACCATAGAAGAGTAGACAGAGCACTTGAGACTCCAGAGCAGTAATGTGCAAGATAGGAAGCCAACACAGTAGCAGTGGCTGGAGCCAAGAGCAATCTATGGAGAAGAAAAGAGAACTCTTAGAATCTAGTCTAAGATTACATTTCTGCGCCATTACTTACAGTTGACAGAGTCAATTTCTTGTACTCATAGGACGTTATCACACGGGGTCTAAAGCAGCCCCATACCTGCATCATTGCTGCATCATCCCTGCATCATTCTGGATCCTTGGATCCTGTGTTCAGACGATGTCACGGCAAACCCCACCCATATTTGCGTCATCGCTGCATCATCCCTGCATCATTCCGGATCCTTGGATCATGGGATCAGACGACGTCGCGGCAAACCCCGCCCATCCCTGCATCATCGCTGCATCATCCCTGCATCATTGCAGCTCTTTTGATTTCTGGGCATCTTCAGGAATTACGGCTGCCGCAACCAGAATCAATCCTGCACCATTCTGGTATGTAGCTGCTTTCAGGGGTCCATTCTGGAATGGTGCTGGATTGATTCCAGGCAGCTTTTCTTGCCGCTTTTGAGACCCCTGATGTGATAACGCCCATAGCCTTACAGTCAGATGGAAGTCAGAGCCTCCAGGAACAGCTTGCAATTGTGGCAAGGTTCAACTGCCCCATATCAATGGCTACCTCTATATGAGGAATATCTTATGAAAAGATAGAGCTCATATAAATCAATGAATTAACGGAATATGGCATTCCTGAGACAGAAAGAAAAAAATCCTTTATGGCTGGTAAAGGTGGAGAGAAAAGTTAGAAGGGTTGAATGAGCAGTAAGATGGGGGAGGGAAAGTTCTCTATTGAAGAAGAGCTTGCAAGGGGGAGAAAGAGAGAGACAGAAGTCAATGGTGAAGGTGGGTTTTATAACGGGCAAAACTAGGCATTTCTGGTATTATATTTATAGCATGAAGATGTTTATGCAGAGATTAGAGTTTGGAATCTTACTTTTACAAAATAATGCACACCCATTATTCGTTGCAAATATTAAAGAGTAAATGTTAAAAAAAAACTTTAAAGAGTAATATTAAAAAGGAATATAAAATGACTACTCTAGAATAAAAAAAGGAATATGGAGTAAAAGAGTAATAAAGAGTCCCCTCCAATCTTGGCACAAGAGGTAATCAGGATGGTGTAAATGGTATTGTTCTATTTGAAGTGTGAGAAAGCAAAAATGAGAACAAATGCCATTGAAGTGCAAATGCGGTCAGGATGCAAAAGAGAGCACTGCCATTCCTGTACTTTTCTGAGTAGAAGCAGTTTTCAAACAGAATGACCTGAAACAAATGACTATGTGATAAGCACTTCAGTGTCTATTCTCTCTCTCTCTCATCCTCTCCTCCATCACCCATAGATCCTAGGCAAACATCAATTTCTTGCTCTTTCGCCTTTTCCTTCCTTCTCACATTTCCTAATTGCAATATCTTCCCCCTCCTTCTCTAGTCTGCCACCTTCTGTCTCTCCTTTACTCTCCTTCTCTCTTAGGACCTTATCACATGGGGTCTAAAGCAGACCTAATCCAAAGG
>CM034710.1:110649612-110661340 GCA_020142125.1 Phrynosoma platyrhinos
ACTAATCGGCAGCCAGTGGAGGGATTTGAGCACTGGTGTTATATGCTCTCTCTTAGATGTGCCAGTGATTAACCTGGCTGCCATATTTTGTACCAGTTGAAGTTTCCGGGTTAGGCACAAGGGTAGCCCCATGTAGAGTGCGTTACAGTAATCCAGACGTGAGGTTACCAGAACATGTTTCCAGATCCCTCATATCCAGATAAGGGCACAGTTGGCAGAAGCTGATAACAGGCACTCCTGACCGCCGCATTCACCCGACTAGTCTTAAGAACTAGCAAGCAGAATACTCAGTTAACACCTTTTCATCAGAGAAATTATTCCATAATATACAAATACAATTATTGACACTGGGGGCAAATTCAAGGGATGTTGGGGAAAAATATTTCTGCCCTTTAGATCCATGGGCAGCTTAAGAAAGTGGGAGAGGAAGAAAAATCAAAAAGAGATTTTGCCAAATGTTCACTTCTGGATTTGTTTGGAGAATGCAGGACTGATTCTGTACCTTGTTTGACTGCAAAATGGATGCCTGTTGAGACTTTCATCCTAATAAAAACCATAAATTAGACAGATTTTAAATTTTGGACACAGTTCTAGAATGAGCAGATGATTTCAACACTAGCTTGTCCAATAACATTCAGCATATAGTCTTGTGATGGTTTGCTTGTAAGTAAATCTTAGTGTATTCAAGGCAACTTTCTCCCATCTGTGCAGTCCTACTCATGGTTTCTCAGGACTATGTCCACAGAGTTCAATGGACCACACTCTCAGTAAAATGTACATAGGTTTGTAGCTGTAATTTATTTGTGCTACTGATACATAATGCCCTTCTCTGGGATTCAAGTGCATTGGTCGGCACCTAGGACAGGGCCTTCTCTGTGGCTGCACCCAATCTCTAAACTTTCCTTTCAAGGCGTGTTAAGCTATCTCTCCTTGTTGTTCTACTACGATAGGCAAATATCTTTTAATTCAGACAGACTTTTGCCAATTGGCTACCTTTTGAAAAAGGATTTTTTAAGGACAGGTGTGTGTCTGTGCTGTACTTGTTTATGCTGATGTACCTATATATGACATATTTTTAGATTAAAATCTGTATAATTATAACTTGTAAAGTGCAACTTACAATTTTTAATGCATTTTAAAGAAATCTTGTCAGTTAACTTGAGTCTCAGTTTTCTGAGAAATGTGGGATATAAAATAAGGCAGTCAATCTGACTTGGTACATTATTGTTCCTTCATTCCAGCAAGCTGTTTTAAATTGGAACGGAGTTTGACTTGTACTTAAATAAACGACATAGTTTTAAAACTTTGGGTATTGAAAGGAATACTTTTTTGGATAATAGCCTACAAAAGCAAGATACTAACTGCCAGGCACAAAGGTTAATTCTAAATCCATATTTCACTTCCTTAGTAAAAGGCAAATCCTGGGAGTTGCCTCTGCTTATTACAAATGATTAGCCAAATAAAAGGAGGGGCAGATCAGCTCTGGATTTCAGATGCTAGGCTGGGAATTGACATATAGTTAAACAGAACTTCTCCGCCTACAGCTAATTCATTCCTTCTTTGGTTCATGAATGAAATGTTCAAAGAAATTTGATGAAGAAAGGGAATAAAGAAAGAAGAGGGAAATGTTGATGGGCTGAAAGTATAGAGTAGATAAGCCCCACTAAAGCAAAGTTACTTGTTTTGTACTATGACTCTCACAATCCTCAGGCCAGCCGGTACCTTTTCCAAGTTTTGATTCATTTGTTGATTCAGTTTTTATTTTGTCCTTCTTCCAGGGAACTTTGGGTGCTGTACATTGTTCTCTTTCCAATTTTTATCTTCACAGCAGTGATTTTCAAAAAGATAGCCGTGTTAGTCTGTTGCAGTAAAAACAGCAACAGCAACCAGAATCTTGTGATACCTTAAAGACTAACATGTTTATTATGATATGACCTTTCAGGGATGATGATGATGATGATTTATATAATGCTGTAAAATTTTACACAGGGCTTTACATATAGGAGATAAAATAGACATAACACCTGCAAGATGGCGTACAATCTACAAACCAAACAAAGTTATAAAATTAAGGCATCACATAGCAAAATACAATCATAAAAGGGTACAAAAGGGAGATGTTAACAACCGGCGAATCGGGGGGGGGGGGCGGACCTGGAACACTTCCCTGAATAATTCCGTCTTCAACTCAGCTTTAAAATTGGCCAAGGAGGTGATGGATCGTAATTGTGTGGAAAGGAAATTCCAGGTGTGGGGGGCAGCAAGGGAGAAGGGGAGGATTCTAGCAGAAGAAATCCTTGGTTGGGTCTAACTATACCCTAACTATAGTTAGGGTTGCCAGTTCTCACGTCCTGACCCTGAGTCTCTAGTTTTTAGTGGTGATCTCCAGGTGGGAGACAAGGGTGCAAATTTTCCAGTTTTGATGAGCTCAGCTTCAGACAAGAGCAAATCCCCAGCTCAGCTAGTAGAACAGCAGCTTGCTATAATCTGAAAGCTTGTTTGATTTGTTGCTACAACTTGCAAAGACTGCCAGGGATTACTCCCCGTTGTAGTGCCTGGGCTCACCCTTTGTTCTGCAGTCCTCTCTTCTGGCTAGATGCAAGTGTGCTAGATTTAATGTTCCTTATCCTGTCTCCTTTAGGTTGTAAAGCAGTTTGACAGTATTTTAACTGTGGGATTTGTAGTTTGATGAGGTCTTCAGCCTGGTCTGTCAGAGAGCTCTAGTACCTCACCAAATGATACATCCCAGGATTCTATAGGATAGTGTCATGGAAATTCAAGTGGTGTCAAACTGCTTTAACTCTTCAGTGGGGGTACACCCCAAGTAAGCAAGAAGGTATAATCTGCTAATTTAATCTTGATCTGGGGAAAAAGACTTTAGGTACAATTTCTTAATTTTCAAACAGGAAAATATGTTCTCTCTGTATATGCTTTTGTGTTTGTGTTTGACTGACAAGCTGTGAACAACTGTAGTTGGTACTTAATGCATAACACTTCCCAACATTAAAGGGGCTATTTCAAGGTCTTAGGTTTCAGCCTTGAACTTCAGAGCTCTGGTGCCACGACAAACTATAATTCCCAAGATTCTATAGTATTGAGATAAGGCAGTTAAAGTGGTATAAAACTGGATTATTTCTGCAGTGTGGATGAAGTCTTGGTTGAGAGCTATTGATTGGCCCAGCATTCAGCTTCAGAGGATAGTTGAATGAATGCAGGACTCTCTTGTTCTAGTTCAGATGAGGTAGTAAATTTTCTTGCACCACCTATAGAGAACTACAGATAAAGAAATTCAAATTACACATACATTTTCTTCATGCATGGACACTCAAAATGTTTTTATAAAAAGTCAATGGAGATTGATGGTGTTGAACCAGAAATGCTGAATGCCTTTTAAATCAAAATTTAAACAAAGATTGGATAAACTGTGTGGAATATAACACTTTCAATTCAGAAAAATAAATATAATTTCATTAGAATTCAGCATAATGGGAATGGTGAGATGGAACGGGATGTGGACTTCAGCAAGAAAATACAATGGAACTGCAATGCATAGGTTGATGAATCCTCAATTCCAGTTTGGCTTCAGTCCGGCCAGCAGAGTCAGGGCCTTTGCAGACTGCCAGAAATAGTGCAAATTGAGGCCACTTTAACTGCCCTAGCTCAGTGCTAGGGAATCATGGGAACTGTATTTTTTGCTGAGACATTGAGCCTTCTCTGTCAGAGAGCTCTGGTGCCACAATAAACTACAGTTCCCATGATTGCCTAGCACTAACCCTAACCCTAAAAGTGGACTCAATTTGCACTATTTCTAGCAGGCTGCAAAGGCCCTCAGTCTGCTTGAAGAAGTTCTTGGAATTATGTCTGTATATGGAATCTAGTGGAAAGAGAGCATCAGATGCCTGACGCATACCTTTGTGAGTGTGTTTGTGTGCATGCTGGAAACTTAGAGCCAAGTTTTTGTTATGCCAGAAGGAAACCTGTGATTGATCTCCTGATTTTATTTTAATACCACATGTAGATGTGGGGTGCATGGGAGAAGCCTTACAATATCATTAGGGAAAAGGCATGGAAAGAGTGTTTAATCTTCCCAGAACCCCTTTCGCTGCTCAACTCAGCTGTTATTTCATTCTCTATTCTCATGGCAGTGAAATTGAGATTGGGGTATATCAGTGGTGGGAATTGTGAAGCCCTTCAAACGTTGCTGATATTCACTTTCCAGCATTACTCATTAATGGCTCTGCTGGCAAGGCATGCTTGAAATTACAGTTCAGCATAGGGTTGCCAGAGTGAAAACTGGAGAGGGTTCCTATGTAGACGAGGGAATTTCAGCAGCTGGTGCTTGTTACCTGGTTGAGTGTTAAGCAACACCTGCTGCAATGCTCTCTTCTCCACAAAAGTACAGGCGGGCCCTCCAGTTTTCATCTTGGCAACCCTAGTTCTAGCAACATCTTGAGAGCCACATTGTGTCCATTTTTTAAGTAATTAGACAGGGGAGGTTTAGACATATCAAACCTTTCATAAAATTGGAATTTTCCTTTACTCATTCCTTCCTTTACTCAGGGCTAGCCAAAGTCATTTTGTGAGCCAAAGTCATTTTGCTGAGTTTTAAATCAAAATTTAAACAAGGAACGGATAAACTGTATGAAATGTAACATTTTCAATGGGAAAAATAATTTGATTAGGATTCAGGATAGCAAGAATGGTGAGATGGGAAGGGAAGGGAAATGGACTTCAACCAAAAAAAAAAAAAAAAATTCAAGCAAAGCTGGAAATCTTACCTTGCTGAGGGTCAGAGGCCCTCTGTGCAGGACGGTGCAGGGAGTGCGGCTGCACTGGGTGACACCCAGATAGGTGTGTGCATCTTGAGGAGCTGCACACCCAGCGGGACTGTTGCCTACCTTTGTCACTCACCCAGCAGTCATGCTAGACCCTGAATGAGCCCTCCAGAAGCTGTAGCACAGTTCTGGTCCCCAGCAGTGGAGTTGCATGCACTAGACCAGGGGCAGGCAACCTTTCTGAGACCTGGGCGGGTCTCCCGCAGCCCAGGTCTCGGCTGAGCCAAGGGGGGGGGGAATGGTGGCGCGTGCGCAGCTGCTGCGGCCGCTACTGCGTCCACCACTGCAGTGCATGCAGCCGCAAATGTCACGGCGCATGTCGCGGCCACCATTTTGGAAATCAAAATGGCAGCCACGACGCATTTGCGCATGCTCAAGAGTACTGCACATGCACAAATGCATCGTGACCGCCATTTTGATTTCCAAAATGGCGATTGCGGCGAGTGCAGCCACAGAGCGGCAAAAACACACAGCGGTGGTGGCGCGCCGCGGCGGCGGTGCACGCTGGTGGTGCATGGCGGCAACCTTCAGCCTGGGCCGGTAAGTCCGGGGACCGGGACCTTAACCAGCCCCCGGGCCGTAGGTTGCCGGTCCCTGGACTAGACCCTGGACAGGCCCTCCAAAGGCTGCAGCATATCCCTTAGCAGCAGTCTGGCAGGGCTGTGGGCAGCTGGCCAGAGAGGGCAGGTAAGTGAGGCTACTGGAGGGAGGACAGGGCAGTCCACACACAACCAGTTCTTTCTGGGCACTGAGTGACTCCAAAGGGGGTAACATCACTGCCAAGGGTTGCCAAGACAGGGCTTCTGTATCTTGAAAGGCTATGCAGAAGAGGTGGTCTGAGTAGGTGGAGGTAAGATACAACACTGAAATTCCCTCTTCTGCACAACTGTTAAGGACACAGGAGTCCTGCCCTGTTTTCAAGGTTTACAATAGGCCAGCTAAATAATGTTGACATTTGAGGCAGAAAAATCTCATGCATGCCCTTCCAGGACAAATGCAAACTCTGCTGTCTGAGATTCCTGCCTCACTTTGCCGGAATGGTCCTGCTTCAGTTAGATTTAGTTTTGCATTTTTGGTGACGCTTGCTATTTTTACTTTGGGAGATCAGTCACAGAGATAACTCAGCCCATTTCGACACTCCTGTATCTATTATTTCAGGAGGGCAACGGTTGCAGCAAATAGGACAAAGAAACTTCTTTGCTGTTAACTGTGGCATGAGCAATTTTATGCTAATTGCTTGCTTCCGCAGCTGCATCTGACAAAGCAAGCAGGCTGTAGCCTACTACAATAAATCGGTTAGACTTCTATAGTTTTGAAGGATTTATTTTGTCATTTGCCCTATTTCAGGCATTCAAAAATCCACGGATAATAGATGCAATAGAGCAATTCACAAGCCATGGATAATAGAGACAATATGGGGCAGATATTTCTCTCCCTGCTCTGGCTAACATACTGATTAAAATGTCTATAAGAGGGTCCCAGACATAAAACTATTCATACACAGCTCTCTATACATGAAAGGGAACTCTGCCTCTATACATATTAACCTACATGTTGTGGGGCTGGGAGCAAGTAGTTTCCTGCCCCCCCCCGCCCCCCCAATTTGGAATACACAGATCTTTAACTCCAGAAAACAACTATTCATACTATTGTAGTAGCTGTGCACTTTTGCACCAAAACTTAATTAAATATGAGCATATGCATGGAATTATCATAATATGCTGCAACAGATTCTGATCTCTGGAAGTTAATACTGAGCGATATTGCTTGGAGGTCTTGCCCCTTTTATGATCTAAAATGTGTACATTGACAGATGTATCAGGATGGGGCTTAGATTAGGTGAATTACTAGCTCCAAATGGGATGCTGTTTAAACACTCTGCGTGGGGCTGCCTTTGAAAAGTGTTTGGAAACTTCCAGTGGTTGAAAGAGTTGCAGCTGGATTGTTAAATGGGATTGGCTACAAGAAGCATGCAGCTCCTTTGTTGCAATCACTGCATCTGCAGTCGATCCATTCCAGTGCTAGTTTTGACCTGTAAAGTCCTTTACAGGTCAAGTTCAGCCTATTAGAAGGACTTCATTCTTCCATATGAACCAGTCTATGCTTTGAGATCCTGTGTCCCACTCCCTTCACAATACATCTGGTGGGAACATAGGAGAGGGCCTTCTTGGTGGCTGCTCCCAGGTTCTGAAATGCCCTTCATAGGACCTTATCACACGGGGTCCAAGCAGTCGCATCCCCATCCCATTGCATTTCCTTCCGGTCGCGGGAAATGTAATTCCCATTTTGACCAGGAATCCAAAAGAATGGGGATGATACGGGGATGCGACGGGGATGCGACAGGGATGGGCAGGGTTTCCCTGCAACGTCGTTTGATCACCCGGGGAAAGGAAGTGAGATGGGACAGGGATGCCACGGGGATGGGACTGCTTCAGACCCCCGTGTGATAAGGTCCCTAGAGAGGTTAGACTGGCACCCTACCTTTGGTTAGCAAGAGAAGATGTTTTGTTTTGTTTCATTTCAGCACACCTTTGAAAACTGATTGCTCAAGAGGAAAGGGCCTTACATAATGTCTTGTTTTGTGTCTTGGTTATTTTCTTTTTAATGATTATGTTTTAACTGGTTTTGATTTTAGCAATAGTTTAATTAAGTTTTTAACTTTTGTACGATATGGATTTTTAGCTGTGTATGTTTTTACTTTTGTAAGCTCTCTTGAGGCCTGAGTTGGGGGAAAAGGTGAGATACAACAACCACAACAAACACAACAGTAACTTGTCATGGTGCTTTCTTGGCGAGATTTGTTCAGAGGTGGTTTTTGGTATTGTCTTTCTCTGAGGTTGAGAGAGTGTGACTTGCTCGAGGTTACCCAGTGACCTCTAATTATTGCAAGCTATTGCTACAACTGCACAGTCAGAACTGGCATTTTATTACATATGGGCCAAAAGATACAAAGTTTAACCTTTTATTAAAACTCCAGTTATTGTCCAGTGTAAAAACTATTCCAAAAATGTTGCAAAGTATAGCAGCCATGCCCTTTCATATGTTTTACATTCAAATTATTACATATAAATTGCTTAATTCTGACACTGATATAGTTTAAGGATGTTAATATGTTAAAAATGTAGTAACACATAATGCTGTGTCATGAGGAAGGATATTCTTGGCTTGTACATATACATGGTTTTTGCACAGGAGGTTACTCAGGCCAACAAGTCTATTCTTGTAAGAGGCAAAATTGCTGCAACATGTTGCACTAAGAAGAGGAGTTGTTGGTATTAAGTTAAAATACGTACTTTCTTCCCAGAGGCAAATTGGGGGAAAAATGAAGAGAAAGGGACTTCCATTGAACTGTAAGGCTGAAGAAGAAAATTGAATTGTAAGGCTGCAGCTATTCCAGCCAACAGAAGCCAAGGGAGATGAGAATGGAAAAGGGAAATTCTACTAAAGTAGATTGGCTCCTGGGGATTCTAGAAGCTGTAGTCCAAAATATTTATAATTTATACAAGATCTGCCCCCCTTCTTTTCCCTCTGTTTCATATCTTTTTGAATTGGTATCATGTTGTCAGAGGCTGTCTTTAGTTGGTTGTGTGTAATTCCCTTCAGGAGCTTTTTTCTGGCTGTGAAAGAGTGTTTAAAAAGCTATAAGTAAATAAACAAACAATAAAGTACTGTGCTATACCCATGTCTTCTGCCAAGCATATGTAGGAAAGACCAGGTTGAGACCTGTAATATTCTGTTGATCATTGATGCCACTCTAGGGACCTTATCATACGGGGTCCAAGCAGTCGCATCCCCGTCCCATTGCGCTTCCTTCCGGTCGCGGGAAATGTAATTCCCATTTCGACCAGGAATCCAAAAGAACGGGGATGATATGGGGATGTGACGGGGATGCGACAGGGATGGGTGGGGTTTCCCTGCAACGTCGTTTGATCACCCGGGGAAAGGAAGCGCGATGGGACGGGGATGCCACGGGGATGGGACTGCTTCAGACCCCCGTGTGATAAGGTCCTAGGACTGCTAAATAATAACATTTTACTTAGTTTGGTTAGGTAGTAGTGCTCTAGTGTTTTTAATACTTAATTGAAACAGTCTATAGACATTTAAAAACATAACAAGAAAGAAATAATACAATGACTTGTGTGCTTCAACTAATTTCTGACTTATGGCGACCCTACGGTAAACCTGTCATAAGGGTTTCTTGGCAAAAGTTATTCAGAGGGAGTTTGACACTGCCTTTCTGTGAGGCTGAGAGAGAGTGACTTGCCCAAGGTCACCCAGTGGATTTCCATAGCCGAGTGTGGATTTTAACACTGGTGTCCCAGAGTCTTAGTCCAAAACTCAAACTACTCCACCACTCTATCTCTTATAATAGTACGACATGCCCCATTGAAAGACTCTTCCCTAGCAACCAGGTGTAGCCAAAAGTAGTAGTAGGAGAGCTAAGAAAGGGCCAGCTTAGCCTCTTGTGGAAGGGAGTTCCACAAGCTAGAAGCAGCCTCAGAGAAAGCCTCCAGTTATGAAGGTGTGTCACTCCAGTGGCACCATTATTCTTCTCTTTTCTGTGTTCTTAAGGGAAAGAGATGGATAAACTGCAGTAGAAAACAGGTTCTTATATTGCAGCTGGGTCCCAAGTTAAGGACAATGGTTATAAACCACTTGGGCTTTTGTAATTGCACTGAGATATCTGTGGCACTCATTTGACATATTTGGCATCACTAGTCTCATAGCTGTCTACTGATGCAGAGCAAGTGAGGTGTGTGTGTCCAAGATGGAACACTTCCCACATATGTGTGGACTACACACCACCAGTGGATAATTCTCAGTCAGCCCTGACTGATGGTGACCCTGTGGATGAGACTTCTCCAAGGCCCCTTGTCCTCCACTGCTCTGCTTAGGTCCTGTAGATTTAGGCTTGTGGCCTCCTTGATCTGACTCCCTCCTCTGGTATGCAATCTTCCTCTCTTTCTACTGCCTTCTACCTTCCCTAGCATTATCGTCTTTTCTAGTGGGTCATGTCTTTTCATGTTGTGGCCAAAATACGACAGCCTCAGTTTCATCATCTCATCTGACTGCCTTCCAAATTTTGTTTTTCTAAAGTACAAAGATTAATTGCCGTTGGGTAGATACTTTTTCTCAGTGGTGTCACTAGAGTTAATGTCACCCTGTGTGGTAGGTAACTCATGGTGTCAACCCCATGGGCCTCCTCCTCCCTACTCTCCTGCCTTCAACACAGAGCAGCAGCCAGCCCAGACAGCCATGCTGCAAGATTTCAGTTCAACTGCATTACCACATCAGTGGCCAAGGTGCCAGGTAGAGCAGCAATGTGTTGGTCTTTTTTCCTCTTTTGATGGCAGCTGAATGGAGAGGGGAATGGATGACTTCTGGGCATGTAATCTGCCATTTGCTGCCGTTCTGTTTTGTAAACAATAATTTCAGTGTTATTCCCTCTGAGGTTTTCACTTAGGGCCTTTGCAGATTGCCAGAAATAGTGCAAATTGAGTCCACTTTAAGGGTTAGGGTTAGTGCTAGGGAATCATGGGAACTGGATTTTATTGTGGCACCAGAGCTCTCTGACAGAGAAGGCTCAATGTCTCAGAAAAAAACAATTCCCATGATTCCCTAGCACTAACCCTAACCCTTAAAGTGGACTCAATTTGCACTATTTCTGGCAGTCTGCAAAGGCCCTTAGTGTGGTGTGCAAGCCCCACATGCCCTAGTGATGCCACTGCTTTCCCTACCACCACCGCTGGAGTAGGGAGCCTTTGACTCTCAAGGTATTTTGGATTACAACTCACCCAGTCCATTACCATTGGCTATACTTCTTGGGGCTGATGGGACTACAAGTCTAAAACATTTCAAGGGACAAAACATCATTTTCTGTAGGGATATAATAATAATAATAATAATAATAATAATAATAATAATAATAATAATATTTATTTATATACCGCCCTGTGGCAAGCCAATCTGGGCGGTGTACAACAATAAAATAAATACAGCTAATAAGTAGGATAGTGTGAGGCAACCGTTTCAGGTTGCAGATGCTGTGGGGAAAAGCAGTGGTATCCTCTCATTTGTTCCTCCTGAGTCTTATCCCTTTCCTGGAGGACAGTGTGTGTATACCACATAGCCTTTCCTGCACCCTAAAAATTGTCTTGTGCCCTCCAAAAAGGTGAAGAGCACCAGCCCTGCCAGACCAGTCAAGGTCTATACACAGAAAGTAAATTGAAATCTCAGGCAGCAAAACGTGCTCACAGGAGAGCATTTTAACTGAATGAGTGCGGTCAGAGCTTTTTAGTGGGCTTTTGGTGAGATCTCAGCTCAGAAAAACAACCTTTACGTTACTTGCTCAAGAGCAATGGTTCTACTAAGGCAGCAGGAGAGTTGCAGTGTACATAGCTTGAGATTGCAGCCTTAAATGGTAAGTCTCAGTGCGGCACAGAGAGTGCTTTTTTTCATATCCAGCCAAATGCAACAGACGGATGGAGAGCTTTGTAATAAGACAACATAATTCATTCCTTTCTACGGTAGTTTGAAGCTCTGAGCATTAGGTCATCTTTTTCGTATTTTTGCCAAAGCAGAATTATTGCACAGAGGAAGCGCTCCAAGGCTTTGTTTTAAATGGCCCTGTGGATGAGAGGCAGATCATTTCTGTTGGAGTCTGCTCCACAGTCTAATAAACAGCTTTTAGTAGTTGGCTAAAATTTCTCAGATAAATCCAAATGATTAAACAATCGTGCATTTTTGCCTTTAAACTAAATATATTCTAGTGCCTATTGATCATAACTTGCTCCCCTCACCAACAGATTTCAAAGGATAGCTCTGATCCAGTGGAAATAGTTACCCTCCTGTTAGAATCATAGAATCATAGAGTTGGAAGAGACCACAAGGGC
>CM034710.1:110661440-110682835 GCA_020142125.1 Phrynosoma platyrhinos
AGACTTATATTCATTTAGATTAACCAGATGTTTCTGTACTATCTCTCTTTCTGTTTTCATCACTTTAATTTACAAACTTAAACGAAATATGTGCCTATTCATGTGCTTGGGAGGGGGAGCAAGTATCCTTTAATCTAGGGCTGAGGAGCCTTTGGCTTATTAGGTACTTTGAATTGCAGCTTCTAGAAGGACTGAATCACTAACAAAATCTGTTTGGTTCTGGACTTTGTGTTTCAGTTGGTGGAAAAAGTCCCTGAGTTAGTTTTATCTGTGGAACCCCTGGTCTTTATTCCCCCTTCTACCATACTGCATATGTTTGTACGTGTTCCAATTACAAATTTGTTTCTGTCAGCATTTTTCTCGGGTGTTTTCAGCCCAATTAATGGCATGTGGACGGAGGTCCCAGTGGTTTCAGTGAGACTTGGGATTGGGGTTGCCAAATCAGGACTATGCCAGGTCCTGAAATTTCAGGGCCAAATCTCAAAGCCAAGGGATAAACCCTTTGTGTTGTTATGGGGGCCCTGATGATATAATTAAGTATGACATATTAGGCTTCAGCCATAATTGTGCAGAGTTTGCCAAATCAAATAAAAAAGACCAAGTCTAAAAAATGAAGGCAAACAGGCTTGGTCCCTCTTCTCCACACTTTAGGGTAAGCTGGAGGAATCTCAGGGTGAGGGCACTGTCTTGAAAAGTGTGTGTGTGTGTGTGTGTCTGTGTGTGGGTGTATTTCTGTCATAACTCAGATGTGGTGTGTGGTGTATAATGTGTGTCTGTGTACTGATTTAATAAATCTTGTGCATTCAGTGTATCTACTGTAATTGGGCTCGCTCATGTGAATTTCTCCGTGTTTGTTTTTAAATAAAAGCAGCTGAATGGAACTGGAATCTGATCCGGACATTAGTGTTCAGGGAAGGGCTTGTTTAACTTTCCCCCTCTGGGTCATTTTTCCTTTCACCCCCACCCATCTTCTTTTTTCTCCTTCTTGCATTATGCTTTATTTAAATCGCTACTTCCTGTGGTTACACTCTGTAATACAAAGCTAAAAAAAGAAAAGCTCATGAAAAATGCACACACAACTACAGTCACATGCACTTTGATTCCCTCAAGGGTTCTGTGAGAATATATGAGATGAGAGTTTAAAAAACACACACAAGTGTACTCTATGTGGAATTAAGGGTAAAGAAAATGCCTTTATTTGAACCAACTACTAAATGATCACAAGTGTCTCCCTCTAAAGGCAAAACTGAATAACTGCTTGCTTATTTCCATTATCTGATCTCTGAATTGCAGCCAGACTTTACAGAAAGGGAGAGAAGTCTTTGATTCTTCACTGCAGTATGCAGTGGCAGCAGTAACCAGACACCTATGCATCTATACATGATTAATTCAGTTTGCAATCTCCATCTTGAAGTTGGATTTGATTGTAGGCTTCAAAGCTGCAACATCTGGCTGAATTTTGAGACTTCTTTGTTTTTTCCCCAATTTCTCCTTTCCCTCTGCTCCTTTTTAGTACCACTCAGCCTTAAGACTTCTGGAGAATTAAAAAGCTTGCATCCATGTGTAGGATTTTGTCTGGTCCTAACAAGCAAGGTTGATATTCCTGTGTCTCTTCAGATGTTGTTGTATTGCAACTCCCACCCTCACTAGCCAGTATAGCCAACAGTGAGAAGTGTTGGGAATAATAGGCAAATTGCATTAGCAGGAGTGCACAATTCCCATTTCATAATAAAGACATTGCCTAACTGGATTTTGTGTACCAGCACAGCTATATTATTATTATTATTATTTGCTCAAGAGCAATTCTCTTTTGTTCCACATATATGTTGTTGAGTGCCTTCAAGTCACTTCTAACTTCTGGTGACCCTAATGCAAAGCTATCATCAGGTTTTCTTGGCAAGATTTGTTCAGAGTGGGGAGGGGTTGCCTTTGCCTTCCTCTGAGTCTGAGACAGTGTGATATGCCCAAGGTTACTCAATGGGTTTCCATAGCTGAAAGAGGATTTGAACTCTGGTCTCCAGAATTCTACCCCAACACTCAAACCGTTGCTCCACACACTGGCTCTTCTTGTTTTCTAGCTTCTTGAATTTTGCTTTCCTCATTAGACTCCTCTCATTGGTAACTCCCTGATTGGCATTTGACCAGGGACTACTTTTCATGCTTAGTCCCTGGAATGCTTTGACCACTCTTCTGTTTTTATGTGAGCAACCTTGGACTGGCTTTGTTTTTACTTTGTTTCCATGAGCTAGAAGTGCACTTGACAATATGAAACAGGACACAAGTGTGCCAACTCTGGCCCTCCAGATATTCTTTTCACCAGCAACTCCCATCAGCCCTAGGCAGTATTGCCAGTGCAAATGGATGCTGGGAGCTGCAGTCTATGTGATGGTGAACCTTTTAGAGGCCGAGTGCCCAAACTGCAACCCAAAACCCACTTACTGAAGTGCCGTGTCCCTCTGGCTTTCTAGTAATGAACTCTGTGTTGGGGCAATGGCACGCGTGCCCACAGAGAAGGCTCTGAGTGCCCCCTCTGGCATGTGTGCCATAGGTTCGCCAGCACTGGTCTATACCATCTAGAAAGTCAAATTGGATTTATTCTCAGCCTACTGTAGGATTGCACCTTTTAATCCAATGGTTTCCAAACTTTAATCTTCCATGTGTTTTGGACCTCAGGTCCCAGAAGCCCCAGCCAGCTCAGACAACAAGAATACTGGGAGCTGAAGTGCAAATTATCTGGAGGCCCTCCCTGCCAATAATACTGGGTTTTTATCCTAGATATTCAAAAATTTATATATTTATATGCTACACTAGAATATAATGTATCTACATGGATATTTTGCTATTCTCGTAATTATTGTATTTGTGCTGGCTGTGTGCCATAATAAAATTTGGAATTTGGAGGACCAAGGTTTGGGAAACACTGTTTTAATCCATTTCAATACTATTTTTTTTTAAATGGAGGTTACAGTATGTCTTTATGTGTTGGGCAGCCATGGTCCTGTCTATTTTCTTAATACTCAACATAATTAAGATGATGAAAACTTGTCTGTCTCTCTCTCTCTGCATGTTTACTTGATCCTAACAGCTTTAGACTATATTCTAGAATCTAGATTTTTAAATGTGACCAATGCTGTGATGTAGTAATTTGAGTGCTAAGACTATGGGAAACCAGGGTTCGGATCGCCACTCAACCATGGAAAGCCACTGATTGATCTTGGGCAAGTCACACTCTCTCATCCTTAGAGGGAGAGAATGTCAAGCCTCCTGTGAATAAATCTCACCCAGAAAACTCTATCATAGGGTTGCTATAAATAACCACCACCTCAGCTATCTAAACTGTACACTGGAAGTCAAACACAAAACACTTCTTCAAGATGGGCAGATCATAGTACTTGGAAAAGGTTTGGGTTTTTTTGAACTACAATTGTCAGTATCTCTCAGCCAGAACATCCTGGCAGGAGGATTCTGGAAACTGTAGCCCAAAGAAATAACTTTTCCAAGCCCTGGTATTGCCAGACAAAAACTCTTCAGCTGTTGTATCCTTCCTTCCTTAATAAGTTGTCTGTGGCAAGCCAAAATATGAAAGGAGTAGCAAAACACGGAATGATGATTACACACAGAATATTATATCATCTGGACCCCATAAAAGTACAGGAGCAAGGCAGGGCAATTACATGATAAAAGTCTGGCTTGGAAGCATCCTAAATTAAAAATAAACAACCGGGACAGTTATTAGCTTGAAGTTAACAGGTTAATTTCAGGAACGAGAGAAGTAGCAACACAAATTAGTCTTAACGCTTCTTTGGTTTGGGCTCGGCTTCTACCAAGAAGCTCAGCTTGGCTGCATTCCTTCTTTGTCTTTGAATTAATGACAGAAGCATCCCACTTCAGCTGCAGCCAAGGGGGCCATATGTTTGGCATACTATTTCGACTGGGAAACTGGAAATGACCTCGGACCTTAACACTTGCAGTTCAGCCAATCTTTGTGTTTACTCAAGTGGTTTGTTCTTTTTCTTCTGTTAGAGAAAGGAAAAAAGGTCTTTCTCCCCTGGGACAACATTTAGAAACTCCAAAAATAGCTCTCTTTTTTTCCTTTGTGATAATACTGCTCCTGTAAGCATTGCTGAACTTCCACTGCAAATCCTCTGATCTCTTGCAATCATTTTCTTCATCTAGGATTTCACAATGTTCCTTGATTCCTTTGATGCCATTGGCCAATTTGCTTTGATGGGGATAGTGATCCAACATATGGAAGAGAAATCATGGCTTCTCTGGGTGCCATTTACTAGCTGCTTTGATGTCATTAGAATGACAGGTCAATCTTGGTTGAAGGAAATGAAAGCAGGCAAAACTCAGTTAATGAAGGAGGTGTGTTCCTGGGCATTACTGACTTCTTCAACAGAAAATTTCGTACCAGAGCCAGAAATAACATGGAAAGAATAAGGATGGGTTCATACACCATTAATAAGAAGACCAGTTCAGCATTGTTCAGTAAATGGTTTATTCAAAACTAGGGCTTTTTACAAAATGCATCCAGAGATAACTTTTTTCTTCTTCTTTTCTTATGATTTCCATTTGGTGGCCAAACATATAGATCTGTGCATTTTAAACATACTGGTGATGCAGGCATATCTGTTCTCCTCTTTTCTCTCTTTTGGGTTATGCTGTCCAGACATGCTCAGTAAAGGATTCTGGAAGCACCTGCTATTTACCTTGCCTGTTTTAAGGACACACACACACACACACACACAATTACAATAGGGTCAAGATGGAATATAATTCTACTCTTTCCCAGCATAGGCTTTATTGCTTCAGACATACTGCTGCAAAGTGACATGTTTCTCCAGCTCCACTTCACCATCTTCCCAATGCTGATGCTGCTAAGAACATCTAGCTAGATAGAGGACAAGGAGGAAAATGGGACTGAGTGGGAGTAAAAAGATTTTGGAAAAAGAAGCTTTGCTGTCAGAAGTGTTTATTAACTGAGGTATTCCTGCACCAACAATGTCTATAAGTGAATTCTAAACTCCATGGGAAATCATTAAACTAAATAAATACTGGCTCTAAGTCAAAAGTGTTTAAAAAATACCTTCTAATCGTGACAGTAGAGTTTTAAAGTGAGTCACTGAAAGCAATTTGGAACCATCTCTGGACTGCACTAAAAATGTAAAGCTAAAAATGTGACTGTAGTATTCATTCAAAAGGATTGGAAGAGTTAGCATTTTTACCATCTACCAGCATTAAGATGAAATGTGAACGCTCTACATCATAACATTCTTTTGTTTCTCATTTGTTAAAAGCTTTGCACTCAACACAGTTCCTATAGCAGTACAAATACAACCAGCCCTCTATATCCATGGATCCAACCATTAATACAGGGGTAGGCAACCTTTCCCCTTTAAGGGCCAAGGGACTTCAGCTCCCAGAATCCCAGGAGTTATTGGCCAACATGGGACTATTGGCCAACATGGCTGAGGCTTCTGGGAACTGAGGTCCCTCGGCCCTTAAAGGGGAAAGGTTGCCTAGCCCTGCATTAATAGTTTGAAAAGTTTCTAAAGAGATAAAAATTCCAAAAAGCAAACCTTGATTTTGCTATTTTTATACAAGGGACACCATTTCATGATGCTGCTGCATTTAATGAGACTTGGGCATCCACAGATTTTGGTATTCATGAGGGGCAGATATCAAGGGACCACTGTATCCATAGGTATAAAATTATTGGAACACATCCCATTTCAGAATGAAATTTTGGAGATTATTGCATGAGGCTAAAAATGAGGAACTGAAGGATGATAGTAGGTCTATGGCTGAACCTTATTGCACAATGTCGTGGCTGGTCTGTAGTCCACCTGTGGATGTGGCACACATTTTGCTTGTCAGGCAAAACCCATCCATGAAAAGCCAATTGTGCTGCTGTTGCATCAGTTCTCCTGTGTGATAAACCTCCAGCTGCAGTTCCAGGATTGGGCAGTCATGTTTCTTTCTCCCTCCACTCCCCTCACTAATCCAGAGCAAGATGGTTTCCCCCTTTTTTAAACTTTCTTTTATTTTCTCCTCCCCCCACTAAATCACATTGTCATAGTTGCAAAGTTGTGTTAAGAAAAAAAGAGAAAAATAAATAAATATAAAAAAGCCAAAGGCATGCTCTCTAGAGCAGGGGTCGACTGTTAGGATTGGGTCCCAAGGGAAAATGTACATTGTGGGATAGTGCAGCAGCCATGATGACACAGCATTTGGCCACAGCTGAGTCATGCAGCCTCATGTTGATGTCATAGGACATGACATCATGGGGGTAGTCACCTGGTGCTGGAAAGCACAGAAACTGCTGCAAAACTGCTGTCACTCAGGTGAGTGACAGGTGTCCAGGAGGAAGAGGCAGGGCCAGAGACCCATGTGGAGCACAGGCTATATAAGGCACAAGCCTCTGGACACACATGTGGGTTGTTGAGTTGTTGATGGTGGATTGTGTATTGCTGTTGGAGTTGCGTTAGTGTATGCTGAACATATCTGTATATAGCGCAACAAAATTAAAGCTTCATTCGTGAGACGTCTGGCTGTAGAGTCTCTGTGCTCTATCTGGAAGGGGAGAGGAGTTTCTCCAGCTGACAAGCAGCCTGCTTCATCGGAGAAGTCTGGATCCTGGTGCTTCACGTTACGTGGTCTCCATGTGCTGCGTTACCACGCCTAACATCGGCAACCTATGGCCCGCAGGCTGGGTGCGGCCTGTGAGGCCTTCGGACCAGCCCCTGTCCGGTCCTGCAGCCGCCGTGGCCGCGCCGCTGCCACTGCCACCTTTCGCGGCTGCGGGGGTCCTCTGGGGTGCCATTTTGGAATCCAAAATGGCGCTCTGGAGGACCCCTGAGGTGGCACTGAGCTTCTTGGAGGTCCGGCGCTGCCGAGGGAAGACTCCTGGGTGGCCGGATTTGTTTGAATTTGTTGTTAGCTGCCCTTGAGTCGGTTCCGACTCATGGCGACCATGTGGATGAGACATCTCCAAGAATTCCTGTCTTGCACTGCTTTGTTTGAATACAGCAAAGGTAAGTTGATGAGAGTCAAGAGGAGTGCTTGTAAATATCTTGCATATACTGCAACTACTGGAAGTAAAGAGCCTCCAAGGACTTGGAAGAAATCAACTGTTTATGTGAGTTATTCAAGGAGACTATCACACTAGTTTATAAACCAGCCTACCTGAGTCGGCTTAAAATTAGAAGTGGCCAGCATCCTGATAATATCAGACACATTTAGCTGCCAAAATTGCCACCCGGCTGCAGCCTGGTTCCATCACTGCTCCAAGGGGTGCTCCTCGTGCCTCTTTTCAAAGTTGGGAGTTTTCCAGCTTGAAAAAATGTCTGCTGGAGTACCCTTCTGAGTGGTGATGGAGCCAGGCTGCAGCTGCGTGGTGATTTCACTGGCTAAATATGTGTGATACTATCAGGATGCCACCTGCTTCTAATTTTAAGCTGGTTCAGGTAAGCCAGTTTATAAACTAGTGTGATAATCTTCCAAGTGTGGTCAGTGCATTGCCAAATACTGAAAACTGATCTGGTGCTTCTGCACTCTGCTACTGCTAGCTACTGTTGAGGATAATTACCTCAGACAGTGCTGAAAGTTGGCATCTCTGGTGGGCCTAGAGTTTAGTTTTTTGTTACTACACCTCAAGCAGGATAGAAGAGAACCAACAGGTCAATGGCCTGACTCTATATAAGCAGCTTTGTATGTTCATGTCAACCATTTCAAAGGCAACAATTTTTGTTTTTCTGTAGCACAAACTGCAACAAGCCTGAGATGACATGCAGGTAAATGACTGGGATGCCTTTGACTTTACTTACAGCATTTTCACCCTTGACCACTCTAAACCATTAGTCAAACAACTGGAATCTTTGCATTTTTTTTCTCCCCAGTTTAATGCAACATTTGCCTTAAGTTCTTCAGAACACCAGTTACGGTATACTTCACATTTTGTTATGATTTATGGAAAATCAGACACCAGTGAAATATTTCTCTCAACATTTGCACCAGGGAGACTAAATTATCATCAGTTGAAAAATAATTGATTCACTGAATCTGAAAGATAACTACTTGGATATAAGTAGTTTACTAAGAATAACATAAGACACACTCACCTGTGACCACCTTATGATTGCCTTAACAACTGCAACAGCACATACAGCACAGCAAGGGCCAGCACCTGAACCATATACCTCACCCCCTATTTTGTGGGGCCATATCCTATAACTCAAAAAGTAACATTAACCCTTTGTAGATACATTGGAAAACAAGTGATGCTATCCCTTATTATCATAATGTAACTCAGTTATGGCTTAGTTACCAGAAAGGGAATTAATTAGAAGTCACTAGTTCTTTTATCATATTATTTCCAAGCATTCCTCTTGGTGTTCAGGGAAATGCTGCTCTGAAAAAAACAACTCCCCACCTCTGATCATTGCAACACTTTGAACAAACCAGAAATGGTTTGCTTGCCATGTTGACTCAATTCAGGATCCAGAAATAATTCCCTTACAGTTTTTCCATTTTAAAATGCTCCTTGCATCTTCCACGGGATGCAGGACCAATTTGGGCATGCTTTGGGTGCCCACTGAGCTATCTCAAGTTTTTCAAATGGGAAGTGGGCAGTTTATGGACTAAGGCAGGAGGGTTCTGCTATGGCAGGGAGGTGGACTTCAGCTCAGTCGATTAGCCACCACTCCATCCTAACACATACAACTCTTTCTTCCAATGGAAAAAGAAAAGTCACGGGGCTCAGGAGAAATGGGCACTGAACTGTATCTTTCCAGTGAGGCTTTTTCCTCAGCCTGTTTAATGGTAGGGCTGGCCGTGACCTGTATATACAAAATAGTACAAGGGAAGTTCAAAGCAAATATTAGTGCCAGGTGTGAAAGCTTTGTAACTCTAAGCCAAGCCACGTAATTCTCCAAAAGACCCTTCTGCATTCTGTCCAATGTATTACATTGGCATATGTAATTATATTCAGTCTTTTATCTAGTCTCAAACGCCATGTTTACTGATGCCAAATCTGATTAATGTTGCAGGATTCTGTTGTCTTGATCACAAATGTACTTCCTAAATCAAATTACTCTTCATTGCAGCTTTTGTATTCCTTTGTTCCACTGAACGTGTAACATGTGTTTGAGTTCCTTCCTAAGAAATACTTCTTTACTGCTATTAGTAACAGGCTTCAATTTTTCTTTTGTTCTTCTGCCGATGATGCTTTTAGACCAGAAGATGGCACCTTCTAAAAGTCTGGAGGCCATTTTTTCCCATCAGACTCTGGTGGGTTACAAGCACCCTTCCAACCCCACTGTTGCCAATTCTCATGTTTCCAAATGGCAAATCATGCAAATAATTGGAGAAGGAGTGTGCTCAATCTATTTATTTATGTTCCCTAGTAACTTGTAGTCTGGTTGCCTTGCTAGAATCATCTTTATCCATTTGCATATCTTCCAACAGTCCTGATTTGGCAGGGACAGTCCCAGTTAATCCTCTGTTGTCCCATTCTTTCAGCTGTTTTAAAAATGTCCCAGCTTCTCTCTCCTCCTCTTTTCCCCCTTTGTCTTCAGCTTGTTCTAAGGGCAAAAGTAGTTTCCACTCAGTTAATTCAGCTATGGGGAGAGGAGATGAAGGGATGGACTCTTGCCCTTCCCTGTAGACCCAGGCAAAAGCAAACTACTGCAGCCTCTTCTAGCTTGTTTGTTCTTCCTCATTAATTACTTCTGCTCTCTTGACTGCACTGTAATGTCACAAGGGTTTAAATGCTGGACTCCAGCTGTGGAGATCAGGGTTCAAAGCCTGGCTTGGCTATATAAAACCACTGGGTGACTTTGGGCAAGTCATACCTTCTCTTATTCCCGCTTACTTTAGGAAAAAGTGAGAGTTATCTTTCAGTTGTACCTTTTTCTTTTTCAGTTCACATCACTTAGCATCATACAGCACTACAAGATCACAATATTTTAATACCACTTTGACCACTCTGACAGAGAAGTCTAAATATTTCAGAAAACAACAAATTCCAGTATTCCATAGCACTGAGCTATGAGAGTTAAAGCAATGTCAGATTGCATTAACTTTGCAATGTAGATGCAGCCATTGTCAACATGGTTTTAGAGTTGCATTCAAAATTATGACAAAACAGAGACTTGTGCCACCTAAACATTAACCTCTGTTTGGCATCTGCTTTTGTGGAGTCCATTTTAAATTGTGCTTCAAATTGTTTTAAAATGTGCTTTTAGTTTAATTCTGTTTTAGTAGATGCTAAGTTTTTGAGGGGGTATTCTTAGTTAAAATAATTATATTGCTTTATTAATTGTATTACAATTACACATAATTTGCATTGTTCAGAATAGCTGATCTTGATAATGTCATTTTGTTATTTAATATTATAGTTGTCCCTTTGGATTCATGGGGGATCCGTTCGGGAATATGAAATTTCACAAATATTCAAGTCCCATTGTCCCCAATGGCAGGCAAGGTGAGCACGGTCAAGGCAAGGCCAACACGGCTGCCTGAAGACTGGCGTGGCCATGCCAAGTATGTGTTGGCGAGGCCAGTACGGCCCTGGGAAGGAAAGAAGGAGGGAAACGAGGGATGGAGGGGAAAAATGGAGAGAACAAACAGTTGTCCCGTTGGACAGTGCAGGCTTGCTATCCGTGAATGAACAAAATCACAAAGGACTAGTCCGTGAATCCAGAGGGACAACTATACTGTCACCCGCCTTGGGAGAAAGATGAGAGATAAATCTAGTGAATAAATAAATACAATAAATATTCCAGATACAACCTGCATGTCAACAACAACAATAACAAATTTATTGATTAGTCAACTGACTGTATCAACAATAAAATAGATATTTCAAGTACAAAATACAACATAGAATACAAACAATAGTAAAGTAGCTCAATCCTAAAACAAACCTAAGATTGACTAAGGTTAATACATATGTTTAAATAAACAATTAAATACAATGATATACAAAATAAACTACACATACAAAGTAAAATATATCAAGCTAAAACTGGGGGACAAGGCTAAAAGAACTAGGAAGTTTAAATTTGCTCATCACCATGACACGACACTCTGTGATAAATAATGAATTGATCTCTCAAATGAGGCACTTTTATAAGAAATTTTGCAGTACATCTCACTAAATATAAGTTCTACCCAGAAAGAAAATAGGACAATTTAAGAGTAGGATCCCAATCAATTGTTCTAGCCAAGTAAGATTGTAAAAAATGGGATCTCTCCTTGACGTATATGCTACAATCAAACAGGATACGTATAGTGTCCTCTACAGCAGAGACACCACAAATACATGTTCTTTCATGGTAAGGTATTTTTTTGCAATTGTCCTCATCTAACCATGGATTTTAATTGCTCAGATCTGGCTCTTGAAAAAGCTGTCCTCTGACTTTGTGTTGGCTAGCCAGTTTAAGGATTTACAACCAGCCATCAACCTGCATGTCTTGAAGATAGCACAAGACTTTTTATTTTTGCTGCCATAGTCTAACACAGCTACCTCCTGTAGAACTAGATGCTGACCCCGTTTAAAATATATTGGTTTATCATTATCTTGAAGGATCTATTTTTGGAGAACATAAAATCAAAACATTATGTAGTTTTACTGCCTCGAACCCAAATTTATCCCCCTGCCAACCCTCAAGTGTGCTCATTCTTTACTTAGTTAGAAGTTAGTAATGATCCAAGTGAATTGCATTCTATTGCTTTTTATTTATGCCATAAATCAACAATACTGGATAGAGGAGGTACTTACAAAAAGATCCATGCTTTCCCCAAGGTATGATGATTAGAGAATTTTATTGGCTTTCACTAGGATCATATCATATATCTAAAGGCTCTGATGCATTGCCAATGAAAGTGATTCATACACAGCATTAGAGCAAATGTACTGTAACTCCTCACTCAGTGCTCAGTTTGTATCCCCTTCAGAGACTTAAGAGAATCTTGAAAGAACTCTTTCATATACACATTACACAAGAGGGGTATTTATACCAATAAGAGTGTGGTTTTATTTTTTAAAAAGCACAATGCATGGATTGTATCAGACATCCTAGCATCATATTGAGTTTAAAAGTGCTGCAATATTGAGACAATGTTACTGTTCAGAGCAGCTGCTGCTTTAAATGCCAGGTTTCTTGTCATTTTAATTGTATATATGGTTGTTCCTCCCCGTTTGCAGACTTTGAATTTGTGGTCTTGCTTTTCATGGGGAAGGACAAGCGGCTATACTTAAAATGGCTGTGCGTGCGCCATGGGCACGCATGCCATTAGTTTCAATGGGGCTCGAATATTTGCGAGCTGACATTTTTGTGGGGGTGGGTGGGTCCCCTGCAAATTGGGAGGGGCAACTAATTTTAGTTCTGCAGTGAGCACATTATTTGATGAAATTTGTTAAATGCTAGCACCAGTAGTAAAATTCAAAGATGTAGCTGTATTAGTCTGTAGAATCAGTATGTAGAGAGATCTTATAGCGCTTTTGAGACTAACTAAAGAAAGAAGTTGGCCGCATGAGCTTCCGTAGACTTAAGTCTACTTCCTAAGATGCCAAATGCATCTGAGGAAGTAGAACAATTTAAAAACAAATGTATCTAAGGGGGGTTGCGGACTGCCAGAAATAGTGCAAATTGAGTTCACTTTTAGGGTTAGGGTTAGGGTTAGGCAATCATGGGAACTGTATTTTATTGTGGCATCAGAGCTCTCTGACATAGAAAACTCAATGTCTCAGAAAAACAACAACAACTCCCATGATTCCCTAGCACTAACCCTAACCCTAAAAGTAGACTCAATTTGCACTATTTCTGACAGTCTGCAACCCCCCTTAGTCTACAAAAGCTCATGCTGCCAACTTTTTTCTTTAGACTTATTAAGACCAGTATTAAGACCAGTAGTATCATTTTTTAAAAATGCATCAATTTGATATTGGGAGAAACTGAACACACAGAAAGTGGCTTCTCTCTATCTCTCTTTTGGCCTTGATGTGTGCCTTTAACAAACTGTCTCCAGTTAAGCAAGATAGCAGGGGTGCATGCCAGTCGTGATGGGGCCATACACTTTTCTGCTGCCCATTCAGGCCCAGTAACAACTGCATTGCTTGTATCCACACAGTTTCTACAAATGTATCCCATTCAGTTTATCTAACACATACATTATACATTGGAAATAGAATTTTTTTTTTTTTACAAATCTTAAACAGGTTTCCAAACAGTCAGGAAACACAGAGGAGAATAATAATAATAAAGCAGTGAGACTTTTGCACAGTTTTCTCCTGGTATACAAACACCCCAAACTATTCTGGAGGGATTACTGTATAGGAGAAAAAACCTTGTGGGTTTCCAACCCCCCCCCACCTGTTTTATGCACAGAAAATGCAGAGGACAACACATTCAAGGCCTCTAGTTGAACACCACAGCACTAATTCGGTGTGATCAGTTGATTAGCAATTTTTCAAGCAAATGTTGGCTTTGGTTAGTGAAGGCAGGTTTATTTCTCAATGTAAGATTCATATCAATGGTCCTAATCCTATTGGTGAATAACAATCACGTAAGTCAGACTTATACAATTATACAAGATATATAACTGAGCACAAAAGTTAGAATCATAAAAGCCATTGTACAGTATTCCCCATTACCATGTATGGATGTGAGAACTAGACAGTGAAGAAAACAGGTAGGAAGAAAATCAATTCCTTTGAGATGTGGTGCTGGAGAAGAATGCTGAGGATCCCACGAACAGCCAAAAAGACAAACAAATGGGTCCTAGAGCAGATCAAGCCAGAAATCTCCCTGGATGCCAAGATAACAAAACTGAGGATGTTGTACTTCAGACACATCATGAGAAGGTACAACTCATTGGAAAAAATAATAATGCTACAGAAGGTGGAAGAAGGTAGAAAGAGAGGAAGGCCACATGGTAGATGGATGGACTCTATTAAGGAGGTCACAGGTATGAGTTTGCTGGAACTAAGCAGAACAGTGGAGGACAGGGACTCTTGGAGATGTCTCATCCACAGGGTTGCCATGGGTCGAGATTGACTTGAGGGCAGTTAACAACAAAAGTTGGACTTATGCCATAACAGCTCAGAATAGCAGAAGTCAGAAATTTTTACTCCCTGTGTGTGTGTGTATGCGCGCCTTCAAGTAACCTGTTGATTTATGGTAACCCCATGTATTTCACCACACAATGACCAAAATCCTCCTCATAAACCCACCTTGTAAGTAATGCAGCCTTCCCAAGACAGCCATTTCCATGTCTTTGGAGAGTGAGGGATTAGTGGAGATGTGACCAGATGTTTTTCTGTAGCTGTATGCAGCTGCAGGGACCTTCTGAGGTTCCTGTGGTGGTTGTTGCAGTGTGTCTAGCTTCAAGAAAAATAGCTTGATGGATCTCTGCTGAACCACCAACTTTCCAATGACACAGAAAGGGCTGTTTTGTGGGAGCTGTGGGGTTTAAGAGGTGGGTTGGGTGTATGTGTTACCATCAGGAGATGTACCTACAGAGATGTTACATGCCAGAGAGAAAGATGCTGGGTTCCAGCTAATACTCTGTCTTCTCTGATATTTATTTCATTACTACAAATATCAGATGCTGTAGGCTATATTTCAGAGGAAGGAATGGGCAAAACTACCTCTATTTGTTGCCTAAGAAAAGACTATGAAATTCATGGAGTTGCCATAAATCAACAGGCAATTTATACTCTCTCTCTCTCTCTCTCTGGATTCTGGATTACTGACCTACAGTTATTATGTGCCATCTAGTGTTTTATATGGGAAAGACAGGTTACCAAAATAATGATCTTAATCTGATATTTATAGTGGTTTGCCCTCAAAGCTGTTTGCTAAAATTACCCGTAACATTTAATAAGACCAATAAAAAGGTTTTAAATTGCTTAACGCCTTTCTATTGTAGTATTATAGTATTACTCTACTGTTAATCTGATTGTTTACACCAGGGGTAGGCAACCTTTTTGAGCTGGGGGCTGGGTTGCTGTCCCTCAGACAATTGGGGGGCCGAAGCACCAAAAATAAATAAATAAATAAAATTAAAAATTTTTTAAAAAATATGCATGCACACTCTCTCAGCTCCAGAAAAGCCATGGCAAAACCTCTGTAGAGGTTTTGCCAAGAAAACCCCAAGAACAAGTAATAACAACAGTAATCAATATCATCATGGCGGGCAGCGGCGGTGGTGGCAGGACCGGCCTGGGGCCAGTCTAAAGGCCTCAGGGGACCGCATCCAGCCCCCGGGCCTTAGGTTGCCTACCCCTGGTTTACACCCTAATGGATCAATCAGTTCCTTTTCATTTTTGTCTAAAATTAATCAGTTACTTAGTCATAATACACACTTTTAAAACTGCAGCTAAGTATAAAGAAAAATGTCCAAAGGACCATAAAGGCCCTTCCTGCATGATTTTTTTTTAAAAAGGAAGGGGAGTTTAATAGTTTTTTTTTCCTTGAGAGAACTGCATAGTATGAATATGTAGAAAACCCATGTGCTTGGTAGAAGACAAGCATCTCACTACAGATATCAATAGCCAATGTGGTGCAGAATATTGTGAAGTTACTTTCTGGATTACAACTCTATGAATCTGAGAATAGTAGTCCAAAAATAGCATTTCTGAGTGCTGCATTTTCTGGTGTGGAGTTTAGTACTGGAATAGAGTTGAGTTTAAGTTTATGTTGACATTGGTATTGTGGAACCAGACCTTGGTAGTATCATGTTAATGCAATTAATTAGTCTGACAACTACTTACTTTTTGCAGTAATAAACTGAAGTTACTGCTCAACACCTTCTTTGCATTAGTCTTCTTACAAAAGGAAAAGGGTGCTCAACCTGAGGAAAATGGAGCAGAGGACACAATAGGGGAAATGCAGCACAGAATAAGTAAAGAGGAAGTACAGGAATACCTGGTTAACCTAAATGAATTTATGTCTCCAGGACCAGATGAACTACGTCCAAGGATATTAAAAGAACTGGCAAATGTTATCTCAGAACCATTTAATTGTTTTTTTTTTAACCTTGCTGTACGCTGCCTCAATTGCTGAGCAGAGGGGCAGGTTACATATAAAAATTTATTATTATATTATTATGATTTGCAATAATCTTTGAGAACTCCTGGAGAATAGGAGAAGTCCCAGCAGACTGGAGGAGGGCAAACATTGTCCCCATCTTCAAAAAGGGAGGAAAAAGAGGATCCCAACAACTATTGCCTGGTTAGTCTGGCATCAATACCGGAAAGATTCTAGAACAGTTAATTAAACAGAGAATCTGTAAACATTAAGAAGGGAATGCCATAATCACTAAAAGTCAACATGGGTTTCTCCAAAACAAGTCATGCCAGACTAACCTGATCTCTTTTTTTGATAAAATTACCAGGTTGCTAGATAAAGGGGATGTGGTAGACATCTTGATTTCAATAAGGCTTTTGACAAGGTCCCCCACGATATTCTTGCAAACAAGAGAGTAAAATGTGGGCTAGACAATACAACTCTTAGGTGGATTACTAATTGGTTGACTGACTGAATCCAAAGGGTGTTCAGCAATGGCTCCTCTTCTTCATCTTGGAGAGAAGTGACCAGTGGGTTGCTACAGGGCTCAGTCCTGGGCCTAGTGCTATTCAACATCTTTATCAATGACTTGGATGAAAGGATAGGGGGCATGCTTCTCAAATTTCCAGATGACACCAAATTAGGAGGAGTAACTAATACCCAAGAGGACAGGATGAAAATTCAAAATGACCTTAATAAATTAGAAAACTTGGCCAAAGCTAACAAAATGAATTTCAACACAGAGAAATGCAAGGTACTGCACTTAGGGCAAAAAACCAAAATACATAGATATAAGATGGAGGAAACCTGGCTTTACGAGACTACATGTGAAAGAGATCTAGGAGTCCTAGTGGACCACAAGTTGAACATGAGTCAACAGTATGATGCAGCAGCTAAAAAGGCCAATGTGATTTTAGGCTGCATCAATAAAAGTATAGTGTCTAGATCAGGGGTAGGCAACCTTCAAATATTTAAAGACTAGTCTAGATCAAGGGAAGTCTAGATCAAGGGAAGTAACAGTGCCACTTTATTCTGCTTTGGTCAGGCCTCACCTGGAATACTGTGTCCAGTTCTGGGCAACACAATTCAAAAAGGATGTTGAAAAACTGGAGCATGTCCAGAGGAGGGCGACTAAAATGGTGAAGGGTCTGGAAACCATGCCCTATGAGGAAACTTAGGGAACTGGGTATGTTTAGCCTAGAGAAGAGACAGCTAAGAGGGGATATGATAGCCATCTTTAAATCTTTGAAGGTATGTCATATTGAGGAGGGAGCAAACTTGTTTTCTGCTGCTCCAGAGAACAGGACCTGGAACAACGGATGCAAGCTACAGGAAAAGAGATTCCACCCCAACATTAGGAAGAACTTCGTGACAATCACACGGGGCCAAAAGCAGCAAGAATCCACTAAGAATCAGGCGCTATAGTGCTATATTTTCCCGCGTGATCACACGACGTCGCTCGGAATCCAGCGAGAAACCGCTCGGAATGTAGCATCATTTGCATTCTTTTGAATGTCGGTTTCAGCGGGCATTGCAATAGCGCGAGCTGATCCATAGCGCTATTATAGCGCTAGCGCCATATTTATACTAGCGCTATAGTACTGGAATGATGCTCATATCGCTTTCTTGCCACTTTTGAGAGCAGCGTGTGATAAGGTCCAATGAGAGCTGTTTGACAAAGGAACACATTCCTTCGGCGAGTGGTGGAGTCTCCTTCTTTGGGGGTCTTTAAACAGAGGCTGTTTAATGGCTATCTGTTGAGGATACTTTGATTGTGAGTTCCTGCATGGCAGGGGGTTGGAATGGATGGCCCTTGTGGTCTTTTCCAATTCTATGATTCTATTATTTTAGGGGCCTATTAAGTTAGTGTTATTATTTACTACTTTTCAACATAAAGAAAATATCTTTTTACCAGTTATTCATTACAGGTTGAATTTCCCTTATTTGGAATTCCGAAATCCAAAATACTCCAAAATCCAAAACTTTTCATGGGTGGCTGAGATAGTGACACTTCTGCTTTCTGATGATTCAGTGTACACAAACTTTGTTTCATGTACAAATTTATTAAGAATACCTTGTGGCTGCAGTACTGGCATTTACTGCACCACCAGGGCTCCCTTCTAAACATTTAACTAAGAATTAAATAAATGCACCACAATGGTAGTGTCAGTTGAAACAACACTGATACAAAACAGCAAAGCCTTTGGCTGCATAGATCATGAAAATGGGAGTGCCACAACATCTGATAGTCCTGATGCAAAACCCGTACTCAGGACAAGAAGCTGCTGTCAGAACAGAATATGGAGAAACGGAACGGTTCCCAGTTGGAAAAGGGGTCAGGCAAGGCTGCATATTATCACGGTGGTCAACCTGAATGCAGAAAACATTATAGGCAAAGCAGGATTAGATTCAGAGGCAGGAGGAGTGAAGATCAAGGGAAGGAACATCAACAACCTAAGATACACATATGACACAATACTACTAGCAGAAACAAACAAGGTCCTGGAGCAATTACTTAAGAAGGTCAAGGAGGAAAGTGCCAAGGTCAGATTAATGCTGAACATTAAAAAAACCAAAAATAATGATCACAGAAGATCTACAAGAATTCACCCTAGACAATGAGAAATCTGAAATAGTCAAAGAATTCCCCTATAGCTCAAATAATTGATCGGAATGAAGACTGAAGTCAGGAAACCAGAAGACTTGAGATTAGGAAGGACTGCTATGATAGAAATGGATAAGATCATAAAGTACAAAGCCATAACTCTGAACTAAAGTGAAGATAGTCTAAGCCAGGGGTAGGCAACCTTTCCCCTTTAAGGGCCAAGGGACTTCAGCTCCCAGAAGCCTCAGCCATGTTGGCCAATAGTCCCATGTTGGCCAATAGCTCCTGGGATTCTGGGAGCTGAAGTCACTCGGCCCTTAAAGGGGAAAGGTTGCCTGCCCCTGGTCTAAGCCATGTTTGTCCCATCACCATGTATGGATGTGAGACCTGGACAGCAAATAAAGCCAATAGGAAGAAAATCAATTAATTTGAGATCTGGTGCTAAGGAAAAGTGCTGAGTATACCATGGACAGCCCAAAAGAAAAACAAATGGGTTCTAGAACAGATCAAACCAGAACTCTCCTTGGAAGCCAAGATGACTAAACTGAGGCTGTTTTATTTTGACCACATCATGAGCAAAAATGAATCATTTGAAAATGATCCATCATATTACCACCTTGAACAGCTTTAAAAAGGCTGTTAAGACAGATTTCTTCCGGCTGGCCTTTCCTGAATAGATATCCCGGCCATCAAGAGACAGCCCAACCTGCTTCCCTGACTCTGCTGCAATTATTATTATTTGTTTATTTGTATTTTATTTTAAATGTGTTTTAAATTGTTCATTGTTTAATGGTATTTTAAGGGATGGGTGGGATTGTGGGATATGAAATGTATTTTTAATGTTGTAAGCTGCCCAGGTTGCGTTATGTAGAGGAGCGGGATAAAAATAAATTTTATTGTTATTATTGAAAGACAATGATGCTAGGAAAGGTGGAAGGCAGTGAAAAGAGAGGAAGACTACATGCCAGATGGTTAGATTTAATCAGGGAATACACATGTCTGGGCCTATAGGACCTGAGCAGAAAGGTTGAGGACAGGGGGACTTGGAGATGTCTCATCCACAGGGTCGCCATGAGTTGAAGTTGACGCGAGAGAAGCTGACGACAATAACAATGTATTTATAGGTAAAGGTGCTCTCTATGCTTTATGATTTAAAAGTCAAAACTATCACTTTTTAAAACAAAGCATTTGATAACCTAGGAATACTGAAGACTAGTAGGATATATAAACTCTGGTTTCTGAGGGAAGTTCACTGTCACATTCTGGATCAGTTTTGAAGAGTGGCCTAACAATCAGTGCATTGTCATACTACGTTATCACACGGGGCAAATCTGCTGGTTAATCCACACAAATCCCAAACAGAAACTGAATTTGTGCCTCGCGTTTTCACATGACGTCACACAGAAACTGGACAGAAAGTGGACAGAAACTGGTGTTATCCGAGATCTTTTGAAATTTGGTTGTTTGGAGGAAATGCAAATGCGAAATTAAAGTAATTTCGCATTTACCGTAATGTGAAAAGCAAATGCGCATTTGGGAGCATTTCCCTGCTTTTTCCCATGGTTCCAGCAAGCATTCTTCTATCTGCGCATGTGCAAGAAGATCATTTCTAGTACATTTACGGGCTTTTCTCGCTTGTGTGTGAATGTTAAATGCGCTTACTTTAATTTCGCAATTAAGGTAATTCTATTTGCGGAATCAAGGTTTTTCAGTTTATTTTCGGAATGGCTCATTTCCACTTTATTATCGCTTTCTGGCCCACATGTGATAACGTCTATAGTCAAACTGAAAGGTTACTAGAGCTTTTGAACACAGTGACTGTGTTTAATAAATTATAATATTTGTTAGAAAATAGCTGGACTTTAATACAGCATACCCTTCAACTGTCCCAGTTTGGCAGGTACAGTATTGATTAATCACCCATTGTCCCACCTTTTAATGCTGCTCTTAAAATGTCCCAGTTTCTCTCACCTCTTTATCCTTTCCCTATTTATTGTCACCTTACTTCAGTTGCCACAATCTGAGTTCAAAGTGTAAAAGTAGTTTACACTTAATTAAATTAGTGTGGGAAAAGGAGAGGTGGAAACAGAATCTTTCCCTTCCCAGTGGGCTCAGGCAAAAGCAATGTGCTGCATCCTTTCATAGCTTGTGTGCTTTTCACGAATAACTTTTGCCATCCTGATCACTCTCTGATAGCAGGCTTAAATCTTCTTTGTTCGAGAATGCTTGAAGTTGCTGTGACAGATACTACTTTTTCTTGCCATGCTGGCTGAGGATGATGGGACATCTAGTCCAAAATATTTGGAAGAGATTTGGTTGGGGAAGTCTGGTCTTGATGAGCTACTTTTTGCTATAGAATCTGATGAACACTATTCAAGGCCAATGGAGGAAGGATAAATACAAGTGTCATAAAAACAAATGACTTCCTAATCAGGAATGTTTGGAATATTTGTTATGTGCCTTCAAGTCAACGCTGACTTATACCAATCCTATCATGGTGCTTTTTGGGCAAGAATTCTTCAGAGGAGAGTTCCTATTGTCTCCCTCTTCAGCTGAGAGAGTGTGACTTGCTCAACACTATCCATTGGGTTTTAAAGCCTGAGTATGGATTCAAACCCTAGTCTCCCAGGGACTTCATCCAACACTCAAACCACTTCACAACACTATTTTTTTTTTTAATAAAGTTTATTAAAGAATTTAAAAACAAATCACAC
>CM034710.1:110682935-110704353 GCA_020142125.1 Phrynosoma platyrhinos
CTTGAAGGCAGCATATGTCTAATTTTAGTTTCTGGAGGTAATGGAAAACACTACACAACACTATTTATGTGCCTTCGATCACTGTTGACTTATGGCAAGCCCATTAACTTCATAAGAATACTCAGCAAGGAATACTGAAAGGTTAATTCATCAATTCTTCCCTTTGAAAATATAGCTGAAAGCACCTGGTATTTGTTGTTGGTCTCCATCCAAGTACTAACTAGGGTTGACCCTGCTTAGCCTCCAAGATCAGATGGGATTTGATTCATTTCACTGACTCTATATAGAAATCTTGTCTTGCAGGGATTACTTTTTTCTCATGTTTGGCCACTATGTGTCCCCCTCCACTTACAAATGTGTTACTATGTCTTCCTATTACGGTATGTAGAAAATACATCAGCATTTGTCCAAACAAAGAGGTCACTGGCCCAGAGGGAAGAAGGAAACACAAACAAACCCTTGATGGGTGGGAGTGCTAAATATGTAAAAGGCCATTTATAGAAACTAGGAATGCCACTCATTAAATATATATTTAATATATATTTGTACAAATATATATTTGTAAAAATACATGGAATACACTTGAAACATATGAAAATAATCACGTGTAATCAGATAAATCACACCATAAGTATTTCAAAATTAACATTTGGTTATCATTGAGTAAAAAGAGATTCCAAACAATTGTATATATGGGTACATCATACTTTCTCTTTACTTTATAAAAGGCCAATTCAACTATTCCAAAATTATACCTTAATCATGAATGACAGATGTGTGAACTCTCCTGGAAACAATTTGGGAACTCTAACTAATATGTAATTGGTTTCCAGGTGTAACAATTTCCTTCAAAATTCCAAAGCAAATCTTTTTTTTCTCCAGCATTTAAAAATAATAGCTTTATCTCTTTTCTACAGATCTAAAGGAATCTGGATTTTCTTTAAAACTGGGAAGACAGATTTGCAATGATTGCCTTAAAAGAGTGATGCTCTAACTATTAAATGCATGTGTTCTCCATGTGCAGGTCTTTATAACCTATTACCTTCCCTCACTACTTTTATGAATTAGTGGCCCCTTTTTATGAATATGCAGTGGTCATTAGGTTCATGGTATCCTCTTTTTTCCAGTGTTCATAAGGTTATCAACATCACCAGGACACATATAAAATCCACTAAAATCTATGGATTTTACTTTAACAGATCTCTTCTTTCACCTGCATGAATGGGCAACCCATAGACTGTATATGTAGGTGAAAGAGGAGACTTGTTGAAGTAAAATCTAAAGATTTTAGTGTATTTTATAAACAGGACACATTGGCAAACCAACATCAGAGTATGGTCATGATGACAAAAGTAATTAATTCAGAAAAAAACACAAGCTAGAGAAGCATAAAGCATTTTGCTTTTGCCTGAGCTTGCAAGGAAGGACATGACTCTTTTCGCTCCTCTCCTCAATCCCTCAGTAAATGGATTGCAAACTAATTTTGCATTTTAAACTCTGTTTGCAGCAACCGAAGTAGGCGGAGGACAACAGGGGAAAGTGGGAGGAGGAGCAAGAATCTTGGATATTTTAAAAGCAGACTAAGGAATGAGACAACAGGATTAATCAGGACTGTCCCTGTATGTTGGGACAATTGGAGAATATTTTACAGCACAAGTATGTAGAGTGTAGCCTGCAGGTAGCATGCACACATAACCCTCAAGAGGCCCTGCTACCCCCAAATACCCTGCAGTTGCCATTTTGAGATGGATTGCTGTGGAAAATTGCAGTGTGGGTGTAGCTGTTTTCAAGTAGGGAAACTGCATCTGAAGAAGTGGGTTGATATCTATGAAAGCTCATGCTAAAATAAAAATCAGCTAGTTTTCTCCCCTTCCTGCCCCCCTTTTGATTTCTTGGTCTCACATCTGTCCCATTTATTTGTTTAGCAAGCGCTAAGGTGTAATATCAAAAGTACGATTAAACATGAGTGAGAAGAGAAGATATGGTCCCCTCCTTTGTAGCCCGAGTTCTGGTTTTTCATCTAACATGCCTTGGAAGTCATCCAGTTTGAGCAGAAAAATGGTTGGACAATAGAGTGATGGGGGAAAGCTGGCAGAGCCCAGGTTCTTTCAGATATACTTATAGCATATCCACATATCTGGCAACTTACAGAAGTAAAATATTACTCTTCAATACAGATACAGTCAATCTTCCACATTTGCAGCTTCCCCACTTTAATAGGGGTCCTGCACCCCTAACCCCAGTGAACATGGAAAGTCCACTGCATATTGGTTGGGATACTCATTTGCAGATCTGATTAATATATTCTCTCTAGGAATCTCCAGGTCTCCAGTATGATTCTGTGGTCAATTTCTGCTGGAAGTGTATCTTAGGGTACCTGATGGGAATATTAGTTTAGCTTAATAAATGGGCTGAGTTACATACATCCCTGGGATACTTCATGGAAGTACTGGGGTAAAGGATTGCGGAGGCAGAATTCTTCAATTAATTGTACTTAAGGGGAATACACACACCAAATGTATGCACACACACACACACACACAAGCTAGGAAATAAAGAGGTGAGCATTGGAATAGATTAAGAAGAGATGGCACGTGAAGCCATTTTCCCTGGCATGCAGAGGGCAAGGAGGGGGAAGAGGTGTGTGCCTGCTACGCCTCCTTCCAGATATTCCATGATCTTCAGCTGCCTCTCCAGAGGCAGCTGGAGGCCAGGGACAGCATGGGAGAAGGAGGAGGAACAGACATGTGCCTGTTCCTTTTCTTGCTCTCCCTGCAGGCCTTCAGCTGTCTCTGGAGAGGCAGCTGAAGGCCCGGGAGGGTAGGGGGAAAGAAGTCCCACCCCAGAAGTCTCACAAAACAGAAGCAACTGGGAGAGGAAGCATGAAATCCTACCACCCTGTGTGTCCATTGCGACCAAAGCAAACATAAATAAAAAGTACAGGAACAACTTAATGCTATGGAGTGAAACATAAGCTACACATGGCATCATTAATACCACTGGAAGGTTTTTCCCTTTTAAACATAACCGGTGCAAGAAAGAACATTCAATTTGGTGTGCTCTGTATTTATCCTGTATTTATTTTTAAACTACACTAGGCCCTTGGTATCCAGAACCCCCAATGGATACCAAAATCCATGGATGCTCAAGTCCATTATGAACAATGGCATAGCAAAATGGTGTCCCTTATATAAAATGGCAAAATCAAGGTTTGCTTTTTGGATTTATTTTGTTCTATTTCATTTTGTGAATATTTTTGAACTGTGGTTGGGTGAATCTGTGGATGCAGAATCCATGGATATGGAGGGCTGGCTGTATATGCTTTTAACAGAGCTGACATTTAATTGATTTTTAACTTTTGTAATATCGTATTTTTAGCCAAACATTTCTTTTAAATGTTCTCAGCTAGCTTGGTTCCCTTGGTAAAAGAAAGGGAGAATATAAATTGAAAAAATAAATAATAAATAACTAGAAAGGGATAAAAAGCAAGCTGGTAACAATTCTGTTTATCCATCTAGGCCTTTTTCTCAAAGCAACTCTTTGCATCAAAACCTGTTGTTTATAGATGGGATGAGGTGGGAATGAGAGCTAGGAGTGTGTGAGTTACCGGTCACCATCAGCTGAGAGAATTGTGGCAAAGAACAATAGAGCAAATCCCAGAATTTAACTGCATAAGACATCCACAGATGCATTTGTATCCGGGGAAAATCCATGAACCCCAAAATGCTTTTCATGGCTTATGTTCATATTTAATGTCAGTGTGATGATAATTTCTCTCTTTAATGGACAAACAATCAAACAAATACATAATTGGCATTGCACAGTTGGAATGAATGCAAAATGGACAATGGAATACTGACTTCAATAACAGCTCAAATCCCCATGAAATATTTTTCATATGTCACATATGCAAAGAACAATCCATTCTTTTGTCTCATCTGTTCTGAATTATACATGCAATTGTGGTAAAATCTATAGCAGATCACATGTTATTTCTTGGGATTATTGTTCAATCATTATTAAAACTTATAAGCACTTTCATTTGGCAGATTTATGAAGTCCTTAATTCATATACCTCATTTTGCAAGCCTGATGTTCACTTTGCTTAGCCACTCTTCTGACATGGAAAAACAAAGAATTATAATTGAAAACATCTTGCTCATTCTTAAAGGTGGTTCTAGATGCAGCATTTATTGTGCAATCACAATAGTTCATTTACAAAATGTTGTAAGGGGGTGGTTCAAACAATAGTGCTTTCCATTGAAACCCACCTATTTTTTTTAACTCCATGTTTATTCTTGCCCAGAAAATTAATTAAAGGAGAAAAGATGGAATAGGTGTACAATGTATTTTGGTAGCACTCTTTTGATTGGAAGAACTCGAAAGCCATGCATACTACATTGGCCATGCATCTGAGGAAGTAGACTGGAGTCTACAAAAGCTCATGCTGCAATTTCTTTCCGTTAGTCTCAAGGGTGCTACAGGTGCTCTCTACACACAGAATCCTGTTAGTGACATATATGGTCATAATGTAAAATTACACTACTGTATGTCTTTTGGTGATCATTGCAGAAGGAGGTGTTTACTACCATTTTTGTGCAATTATCCCCTCTTTCCCACAGAAACTACCAGGATTGGGGAGGGCAGGTGAACACACTCGCTATCATGGGCCTGGTGCTTTCCCAGCTTTTGGTATGGAATTTTATGAAAATTCTTCTCATAAATTTAGCTACTGGCAATAAGTTTAAACTGGCACATGTTGGTAGATTTTTATTTTGTCTCTCTTTCTTTCCCAAGGAGGTTTAATTGCATGTGAATATTTTAGCAGGGAAAGTAGCATATGCTAAACTAGGTCAACAGGAAGATTAATGGTTCTGTTTTTAGAGCTTACAAGGAAAGAAAACCATAATATTTGAGGCATCATTTCTTGTTTTTTCTTGCTATTGTGCTTGAGGTGTAAGTGTCTCTTGCTTTAGTTTTATTCAGAACAATTATGAAATATTTATTCATGAAAACAAAATTAAAAGCAAACATCACAAATATATTTTTTAAACAAAAGAACTCATACAGGAAATATGAAAATTTTCAAATGCTTATAAATGGCTTAAGCCTCTGAAGCGCTTGTTTTTAATAAGTGCAATTCTGAGAAGTAGGCTTGTTAGCATAATACAGTCACGCACACCTTCTGGATTCTTATAAATAAATTAATTAGGGACCAAGATTTTCCAAACTATTTCAGTTTCAATTGGAATCAGGCGTGCACATCTAAGTCACTTATTAAGCTGTATTTGAAAGTCTCAGCCTTAAAGCGTTATTCTGCAAAGGTGAAGCAAAAGGGATGAGGAATACAGAAGCGGTTCCCCTCCCTTGCTTTCTTTTTTCTGTTTACTTGGGCTTAATTTTCTTTCTTTTCCGAGGAAAGTAGCACCATGTCTTTGCACAGACATGCTTAGGGTGGTGCCAGCAGCACTTTACAATTCCAGGAAGACTGAGGCAAGAGAGCTCTAATGAATATGTTAGCATGAAATTTGTACTTGCAGCCACCTGCTATCCAGTGAGCTGTGTTAATGCTTGGCACAACCTGTATCCCAGTGGGGCTTCTTGTCTCTTTTCTCCCTTGTAGAAACCAAGTAACTTTCTGTAATGCATTTTGAACCACCTGTAGGTTTGTCCAGCTGTGTGACTTGTATTGCAATAAACAGTCAAAGGAAGCCTGAAAAGGAAGTCACTTCCAAATATGACTTCTTTCCCTACAGAGATGAAAAATGATGGTTTACATTCCAGCTCTTTATCTTGCAAATAAAGGGGGCTCAATCGTCCAATTGGCTGCTCAGTAGTGCCCTTCAAATCCTATGCTTATTTGCTCAGGAACTTCTAAGAAATGGTTTGCAGGCTTAGTTGAACACTATCACAGGGAACAAAATATTGGGCATGAGCCAACCAATGGTCAACATGCTTAAGGGGAGTTTGACACCACTTTAAGTGTTGTAGCTCCAGCCTACGGAATCTTGAGATCTGTAGTTTTACAAAGTCTTTAGCTTCTCTGCCAGAGTGCTGGTGCCTCACAAAACTACAGCTCCTATGATTCTGTAGGATGGAGCCATGGCAGTTAAAGTGGTGTCAAACTACATTATTTCTACAGTGTAGACACACCCTTCCTCCCTATGTTTTCCTCATGTACTGAAAACTGTAAGATGTGTTCAATGATCTGGAATTCATGCTCAGCAATGAGGGAAAAGGGAAGAGCATTGCTCAGTATGAATACACAGATATCATTATGTTGGAATGCAACAGGTTACAACTTTATTAGTTATAGGTGTAGAGGTTTGGCTTCACTTGGGCCTGAATCCAGATGTTGGAAAACACATCTGCTGATCAGTGATCCCACTGCCCATTCCACCTGTTGGTAATAACCTGAAAAAAGGATTCCACTGAGGTGGAAAAGTTTCAACAATCAATATATTTTAGCCATCTATGTTAGAAATGTAGAAAATAGATACCAAGTTAGCCACATACAGAGAGGATTCTGGGATTTGAGGCCCTGAAAAGGAATGTAATGCTGAAAAATTTTAGCAACAGGAATGTTCAGAGGCAGATGACCTTATGAAGGACCCTGATGCATTAAAGATGCCAGAGAGGGGCTGTGGCAGCCATAATAAATCACTGATAGACATTCTGTGCAAAGAGGCCCCATGGTACCATCCTTGCTGATAGGAAACATTGGAATGTGGCTTAAGCAGATTATAATGTATTCTAAAAGCTTTACTCCTATTGCTTGAGATTCTATATGTTTAAAGTTTGAAATGTCCAATGAGGTGTAAGAATTGGGAGGTGTATAAAATGAAGCCAGTTTCCTCTGTTCTTGGCCCAAAACTTTGGAATGCTAATTCCTTTGGGACTGTCGGCATAATAAATCTGTGTTTACAAACTTACTTTGGTATCTTCTCTTTTGCTTTTGCTCTGCTAGTAACTGAGGTGCTAGGGGCTTATAGCTCACAGACTGGTTGTTTCTACTACACCACCTTAATGAAAGCCACAGAATAGTTCCCCTGGCTTTATGTACCTCTGCACTCCCCACACTGTATTTTGGGGTTCTCATAATTTGCTATCTCATATTTGAGATTGGACATCTTTTTGAGAGATCGATGACCTTTCAGGAACACTAAAGGCCAGGTTCCCAGGAAAAAAAGGAATTGATTCCCCCAGGCATGTGCACATCCAAGTTAACAAAAACCATTAAATCTAAAGTGCTCCTTCCCCCAAGATAGTTTGGATTTCCTCTCAAAACCTAAAACAAAGGATCTCTTCACACCTAAAGCAGTAAGCCAATCTCTCTTTGCCTATCTCCTGTTGTGATCCCAGCCAAACCTCTCCATCCACCCATCTCAGGGATATCCCAATCCAATCACTGCTTTTGTTAAAGTCATCAACCAGTCTGTAATCCCATTGTTGATTCCTGGGGCTAGTCATTCAGCTTTGGTTAACTTGTTAGATAGCCCATTGCTCAGGGCTAATTTTAAGGTATAAATATGTCTTTAAAGCCTAACAGCCCAGCCTACATACATGCCCACACTCTGTGTATGTTCTGTGTCACTCTCAGACCTCTCAGTCTGAGTTGCTCCAGCTTCCCATGTTTTTTTCTTTGGACATTTAATTATAGCCTTACTGCAACTCATGAAACTCTGCTATCCCCTTTCATATTTCCATTTTGGTTAGCCCAATATGCTGTGTTGGTGTGAATGTGTTTGCACTCTGCATATTTTTTAAAATAAAGATCTTCTTAATTCATTCAGACTTGGAAGTCTTCCCAGTTAGTACTGGTATATACTGATGCATAATGGTCCAAAGGTTACTCCAGCCTCTCACTAAGTTAATTTCCCCCAACATTTGATGCATCTCTGACAGCTGGTGGAGAACTCCCTGTTCTTTGGGTAAGTGTAACATCTGAGAACAAGGCAAGGCCATCCATTCCCATGTCTCTTGTTCTTGTTGCTTATGCTCCCAAGCACATCCAATTGCCTATGATGTTCCTTCCTCCCATTATTGAATTCATCCCTATGGAAAACCACCAAAGCTGTGTGGATTCCATAAATGTCAGGTGTATGAGTCAAAAACTCAAAGCTGAACAAATTAACAGCAACATTGGCTAAGAAAAGGTGAATGGAATGATGTCCAAAGTACAAATATGGACTCAGCACTGGAAAGAAGAGTTTTATCCTCCCCCAGCTCACCTGACTAACAATGATGGATCCATCTGGGATAGCCTGCCCCCTCAGCCAACCAAACTAAACCTAATTGGACAGGTTTTACGTTGCATCAGGGAACCAGCAAAAATTGCACAGATGGGAGAGGCACCAGAGTGCCAAGGAAGATTGGAACAGAGCCTTCACCTGTACATTCCTCAGTATTATCTGCAAACTGGGCTCCTAGATAAGATTGGGATCATTTCTTACCAAGAGAGAAATTTTAATGTCTCCATTATGGGAGTTTATCACACAGGGAAAAAATTGAAGTTTAAACTGGTAAGAATCTGTTATTAACTGACAATTGCACAAATGGTATTCACACACAAAGTGCTGTTATCATGTGCTGAATCCAAGCATTAACCCGCACTTGCATGCAAATGCATGAATGGTTTTCACAAGATGGGATCAAATGTGCCTCCATCCCAAAATGATTAAAGCGCATGTATCCCGCAAAAGTGAGCAAATGTGCAAATGATTTTCACATGTAGACCATGACAAATCTCTCTCTCTCTCTCTGTACCTTCCCTCAGCAGCTGTTCCTTTAAGAGCCCTGGCTATGGGAGAAGGCTGAAGCTGGAGACAGCATACACAGGCAAGAGTGAAGAGTAACTCAGCCTTTTCTCTATCTCGTTTGCTCTGGCCCTGCCTTTTCCCCAGTAGCTGTTTCTTTAAGAGCTCTGGCTAGGAGGGAAGGCTGAAGTGATCCCAAACTGTGCCCTTTAAGGGATTTTGGACTTCAGCTCCCAGATGCCTCAGCCATGTTGGCCAATGGTCTGGGATTCTGGGAGCTGAAGTCCAAAAGCCCTTAAAGGGGACAGTTTGGGGATCTCTGTACTCTGGCTAGAAGGGAGGGCTGAAGCAGGAGACACACACACAGAGAACAGCGCACAGGGACTCAGACTGGGAGGCAAGCATTCATTCACTCCCTTTCTGCCCTTGCATTTGTTTTAAGAGCTCTGGCTATGAAGAAGGGTGGATACATATTTTAGGAGCTTTATAAGCAGTATTACAGTATTGCCCTGTATTGTCCTGCAGCACTGGAAGTAAACTCGCTCCAAAGAACCATGGGAAATCTGGTAGAACAGCTTTCACACTACAGCAAAAAAAAAAAAAAAAAAAAAAAAAAAAAAAAAAAAAAAAAAAAAAAAAAAAAAAAAAAAGGCAAATTCGTGAATGAAACAAATGAATTCACAATATTTCCCTGAAAATGCCTATTTGCTGGATCATGTCACTTTCTTGTCGAATTCTATGCGGTTTGCACACAGTGTTGTGTGAAAACCATGCATATGACCTTCCCCATTTCTTTGTAGTCCTCCTGCCCCAGTTTTCTGCATTATCATCATTCTTGCAGTTTAGTAATGAAAACTGCAATGCTAGTTATGTGGCTGGGAACCAAAAAATTAAAAAGAAAAATGTGAGAAATCGTACCCTTCTGACTAACAACCAAATATTGTAATTAGATAAAGTAGACCACTTAAGCAGTTGCTGAAATACAGCAAAGCAGTTTAAATGACTCCAGCAATTCTCTCCTCTAAAGGTCAATGTAACTGCTGGCTTTTTTAAAGGTTTCTTTTGCAAATTCAATAAGCTGTGAAAGATGCTATAAAGAGGGACATCCCATGGAGAAAAATTGTAAGTCATTACATGAGAAATGTTTTAAAGTATGTATAAGTAGCACAAAGAAGATTAAAAACAATACAAGTCAAGTCTCCTTTATCTGAAATGCTTAGGGCCAAAGGTGTGGTGTATTTCAGAATCCCCCCCCTCGATTTTGCAATATCTGTATTTGTCTATATGACATAATGATATCTTAGAGATGAGATCTAAGTCTAAACAGGAAATTCATTTGTTTTTCATATATACCTTATTCACATAGCCTAAAGGTAATTTTATACTATATTTTAAATTATCTTTTACATGAAACAAAGATTGAGTACACTGAGCCATCAGAAAAGTACCATTATCTCAGCCATCCACGAAAAAAAGTTTTGGTTTAAGATTGTGTACACTGAGCCATCAGAAAAGTACCATTATCTCAGCCATCCACGAAAAAAAGTTTTGGTTTTTGGAGTATTTTGGATTTCAGAATTCCAGGTAAGGGAAGCTCAGTTTGTAATTCAAGTACAGGAATAAGCTGAAACACAAAATCACTGAAGGGGCTGCAAGGGTCTTCTAGTCTAACTACCATGTCTTATCTTATTACAGTAGTATAGCACTATTATTCTACTTTAACTATTATGGCTGCCTCCTATGGATTTCTGGAATTTGTAGTTTAATGAGGCCTAAGGCCTCTCTGGTTGAGAATTCTAAATGCCCCTCCATAAACTAAGAAAATCCCAGGATTCCACAGGAGTCAGTCATAGCTGTTAAAGTGGAATAATGGCTCCATAATAGGGTTGTATGATGTTGACTTACTTTACTATGTAATTGTGAGATGCCACCAACTCACATGCATTGCATTGCTCCACTTTGGATGGTCATCCCTCTCTAGTCTTGCTGCCCCTTTTGACTTCACTCACACATCTAAACTACATATCTCAGAATTCCATAGGAGGCAGCTGCAGTAGTTAATGTGGAATAATAGTGCTATAATAGTGTAGTGGGATATGACATGGTGATTGGACTAAAAGACACTATGATGAATGGCAAAGGTAATGGAGACTCCTGCTTGTAGCCAGTGTTCACCCACTGATCTGCAGTAGTGCAGTGAAACATCTTGGGATCACTTGATAACATTGGCATCACTGCATTGCGGTGTTATAACAACTGAAACCTTCAGCCTCAAGAGTGTAACTAACAAGAAACTATTTTAGATGCCACCCTTCCTGTGACTTCTATATGACTCATTCCTTTTTGGTCCTTTTGTTTGTCTAGCCATTGGGTAGCCAGAAACAGGAAGCAGGTCACTGTATGAGTTAGCTCTTCCTGTAGAAAAGCCTTTGATTACCTTATGTGGCTTTGCTGGCTCTTTGTTTCCTTCTAACAAAAGAGAAATAGGTGATCTTGGAGGTAACAGTCAAAATACAAACGATAGGGAAGGATTACTTGAACAAGCACGCTGGGAAGGAAGACGAGCCAAACAAAGCTAAACTTAGCAGCCAAGATAGCAGGATGTTTCTGCATCTGCCTATTTATTTACTCTCAAGTAAGAAGTAAGAGTGTATGTTTACACTCAGATTTATAAAGCAGATATGGCTTCTCTACTTTGCAATTACAGTTTCTAAGTACAAAAAGCTTAGAAATGTCATAAAAATAATTTTTGAAACTGTACCCCTGAAACCAAAACCATTATAATACTACGTGTAACCCAACATCCATGGATCCCAGCCCATTGTCCGTATGCAATGCTTCATAGGATATGAAGCTCTGTCTGGGCATTCAAGACAGAAAGATGGAATTGACAAAAGAAGAAAAACTCTACACCTGGAAATGAAGAGTTGGAAACATTAACATTTATGCTAATAATTAAAATATTAAGAGTACATTTTTATAATAATTAATACTAATTATTAATTATTAACTAATGAAGGGTTACAATTAACCTCATTTCAATTGTTTCCAAGTTCTGTGGATGTATAGTTTTGGCATCCCTAGGGAAGGCTAGTGCTAGGAGTCTATCATGAAAAACGAACAGTGTCCTTGGGATACTCCAGAAGAATGATTGATATGAGTGTGTGTACATCACATCCCAGAGTCAAAATTCTCGAAGAGAAGCTGAATGGCAAGATATTTATAAAGTTGAGACAAAGAGCACAAAGGAGATAATAGCTTTGGTGGTATTTAGGATGCAGTTAAAGAAGGAAATAAAGAGCTTGATACGTAGAGTGAACAGAAGTGTTCCTTAAGACTCTTGTCTTCTTGATTGAATTTGATCTGGCTGATTAAGTACTATGAAGGCTAGGCTTCCAACAGACAAAGATAAGGGTTCCCACAACAAAAAAGGCAACAAAGGATAGCATGCGTACCTATTGATCTGTTCTGAAGTGTGGATGGTTCTTGCTTGGACCATTTCTTCCACCCAAGCTGAGTAGTTTGAGTAAGCCTCATGTGTTGCTTGACTTGTTGCTTCTTGACATAGAGATCAGGAAGGCATTTGCTTTTATCTAAAGGTCTTATTCCTAGTGGCAGCACCTATTAATTTTGCTACAGTGGAGAATATATAGACCATGGACTTTAAATAGCCGGTTGCCACAGTACCATCAGCATCCTTTTGTGCCTGGCTGCTGACTCTTTTGTTCATAGAGCCTTCCACAGAGTAATATTGGACATAGCATGCATTAGGATTAATATCACTATGTGCAGTAATGGCTTGTTGACCAACCAGCAGGGTAGATGCTTCCTAGTTCGTCCTCTGGTCATGCCAAACTGAAAACTGAAGTGAGCTCCTGGTTGTGTAGAAGATGGAATTGCATCATGTGTTTCTTGTCACACAACCAGTAACAGGCAACATCTTCTGAAATTCCCTGTTCTATACAACCATTAAAGATACAGGAGCTCTCTCCAATTCGTACTCTAACAACCCTGTCCATCCATGAATCCATGTTCATACATTTGAGTGGACTAGTTTGAGGGTACTAGTTGGCAACATGGACAGGAAACACAGTTTGTTGTGTGCCTTCAAGTTGTTTGCAACCTATGGTGACCCTAAGGTTAACCTATTACAGGGTTTTGTGTGGCTGAGATTGTGTGATTCACCCAAAGTCACCCAATTGATTTCCATGGTTGAGCAGGGAATCGAACTCTAGTCTCCAGAGTTGTAGCCCAGTGCTTAAACCACTACACCACACTTGCTCTCTCTCATCTCTTGGTGATTTAATGCATTTGAAGCTACAGGGATCTTTTACAGGGACTATGTATGGGGACAGTTATGGATTTAAGGCTAAGAATCTTTTATCTTTGTCTCCTTCCTTTCTACCAATTCTATTAGCGGGCCACATACAGTGGGTCCACCATATCCACAGGCTCAGGGTCAATCACACACTCAAACTACAGTATTGTACACAACACAATACACAATACTTTACACAAGTCGCATAATATGTACAGTACTGTGTTTGTGTGGCTGGAGAGGCTGCATAGAGAAGCTAGGTTGCAGAGATGTGAGGCTGCAGAGGGATGCAAGGCAGAAGTGGGTATCTGACATGCTTCCAGTAGGCAGGAAAGCTTAAGGAATGCACACCTGGAGGATGGGGCTTGCTACTGTCTCTGCTGATGCCCGTATGCCATATTATTAATAAGTACTCAATGATCCATGTTTTTAGCTATCCATGTGGGATCCTGGCGGCAACATCTAGTGGATACTGAGGATCCACTGTATTCCTTCTTTAGAAGATATATTGACTTTAATATATGAAGGCTAACATAAAAGCATTAGAACCTATCAAAGTAAAAACAGCTTGTTTTTATTCTTGAAATTCAGTTTTCATATCAGGTTCTTTCATTTGACCTTGATGGAGTGGAGGGGATAGTGTATTGCCTGTCTCAGAAGAGGGGTTGCTTTTAAAGAAGCCTAAGAAATAATGGCCAGAACTGGTGTTTGGATGAACAAAATGAAAATGAAGATAAAGAAATGGAAGTTTAATCTTTTCTTTTGCCCTCATAAAGAAGCCTTCAACCACAGTGGTGTCTGAACTCATAAATAAAATACAAAAGAAACTTGAACTTTGGTCTTCAACAGCACAAAGTAAAATGTCAATGTATTAGATATTTTTACATGATTGGTTATTGCAAATGTCTAACTTCGCTTTTTAGAGGAGGAGAAAAAGGTTTAGCACTTGGGCAGCACTGTAGGGAATCTGGATTTTCATTATGCTGAGTTTCATCAATTGTACACTCAGAATGACTCATATCACATTTTTAAAAGAAAGGATAATATAATTCAGATAAATAATGTTCATATTTAAATTCAAAAGGAGTTCTTACCCAAAGGTTTCCTGAAACAAGGAGAAGGGGACATTTTTATTCTGTGAAATGATGGCTTTTCTCTTTCTTTCTTTCTTTCTTTCTTTCTTTCTTTCTTTCTTTCTTTCTTTCTTTCTTTCTTTCTTTCTTTCTTTCTTTCTTTCTTTCTTTCTCTTTCTTTCTTTCTTTCTTTCTTTCTTTCTTTCTTTCTTTCTGTCAGCTTGGGTGGCATAGATGTAGCAGAACTGTGACAAAGTTTACTATATTCTTGCTCCCTTTTCAAAAGTATGTCCATAGACATAGTCCATAGTCAGAGAGGGGAATAAATCATTTCCCAAGATCTGCCAGGGAGGGAAATCTGTCTGCTAGGAGATGGGGTACCTTTGGACTTCAACCTCCAGATGTTTGGGACTTCATCTTCTAGAAACATGAACCAGCATGGCTTAACAGTTAAGGTATTCTAGGAGTCATGTTCAAAAATCTTTGGTAAGCCAAATATTGTTGTTGTTAACTGCTGCCAAGTCAACTTTGACTTATGGTGATCCTAGGAATCATCAACAGCCCTGCTCATGTCTTGCACATCAGGGATGTGGCTACCTTGATTGAGTCTATTTCTCTTGTCCTACTGCCTTCTATCTTACTAAACATTATTGTCTTTTCTAGTGAGATATCTTCCATCATGGCTAAAATACAAAAGTCTCAGTTTAGTCATCTTGTCTTCTGGGGACAGTTCAGGCTTGATTTGCACCAGGACCCATTTATTTATCTTTGCAGCAATCTGTGGTATCTGTAAAACTCTTCTCCAGCACCATTTTTAAAATCAGTTGATCCTTTTTCCTGTCAGCTTTCTTCACTGTCCTGTTTTCACAACCATGCATAGAAATTGGAACTATGATGGCATGGGCAATCCTAACTTTAGTATTCAATTATATATCTTGACGCATCAGGATTTTATCTGCCCTGCCAAGTCCTAGTCTTCTGATTTCTTGACTGCTGTCTCCATTTTAATAAATGACTGACCCAAGCTATGGAAAATCTTGAACTATTTCATGGTCTTCATCATCTGATTTAAAGTTATGTAAATCATCTGTAGTCATTATTTTTATTTTCTTAATGTTCAACTGTACACTGCCTCTGCACATCCTTCTTTGACTTTTTTAAAAATAATTGCTCCAAGTCTTTGCTATTTTCTGCAAGTAGTATGGTATCATCTGCATATGTTAAATTGTTGATGTTTCTTTCTCCAATTTTAACACCTTCTTCCTCCATGTCTAATCCTACTTTACGTATATGTTCTGTGTATACATTAAACAGAAAGGGTGAAAAAAATACAGCTTTTTCTGCCACCTTTGATAATTGGAAACTATTGCATTTTTTCACACATTATCCTTACAGCACACCCAGCTACAGGAAAATATCTGGATTCATCTCCACTGATTCTCCCTGATCTCCATGGAAATGGCTGTATTGTGAATAATTCATTGTTTAAAAGGGGCTTTAGGGGGAGAATTTTGATTGTTGTGTGGCTGGCAAAGAATTCTGGCCTCCATAATGACAAAAAAGTGAGCTGTGATTGACAATCACCATCATAATTCACCAACAAGATTACAGCCAAAAGCTTCTTCTATGTAGAAAACTAACACACTGAAGGGAAAAAACAACAACACCTATATCAAAACTTGCTGTGCTAGTTTGCTACATAACAGAATTATTCTTTTTTCAAAGGAGCCTTTATTGAAAAAAAAAAATCTCATACTCACCTGTCCAACTTCTGTCTCCAAAAGAGATCAGTTAAATTAAAGTGGGCACTTACTGCACATTTGTTCTGTTCAGGTGTATTTTGTTGCATTTGATTAAATTCTTGAATGGCTGTTTATTTGATTCAGCAACCATATTTTCTCAGAGCACTTGACAACACTTTGAACAGTTTAGACTAGAGGGCAGATTCAGCCATGGCTTCAGTTTCTGTACACAGAGCTTTTCAATCTTTTGTCCCCTGCTTCTAAAATGTAGGATTTTGTTTACCCTGTCACCCACACAGGAATGCTGTGAGAGGATACTAGAGATGTAAATTACAGTCCGCCTGCCTCATATACAGGCTTGCTGTACGTGGACTTGAGCTCATGCGGATGGCAAGCCTGGGGGGACAATATGTATGCATGTGGCAGTGGCACGCAGTAGTGCGCTGCCATTAAAATCAACAGGACTTGAGGTCCCAGGTTTTCCATATGCCAGGGAGTCCAGAATGGATCCTCCCACATATACAAAGGGCCCACTGTACTTTGTAATGACAGTAATACATGCCTAATTTGAAAATACAGTTTAACGTTTATCTAGCAGTATCTTGATGAAGACACTGCTGTACTGATTTTTTTGTGCACACTGTCAGAATATGCCTTTGTAGTAGCTCTCTATTATTCAGTATTTAAGGGGAAAAACAAGGGAGGAGAGGATCACATACGTACGAAAGGTCACAGAAGGACTCGGTGGCAGAAGAAAACACTAACCCGTTTCTCTCAGCTCCAAGATCAACTCACTCTGGAAATCATCTAACAGGGTTGGGCCTTCCAGATGTTACTGAACAGCAGGTCATAACTGTTCTAGCCATGGTAGCCAAATGTAAAGGATCATGGAAGATGCAATCTAACATCTGGAAGATTACATGTTCACCAACCATGGAGTATTAAGTTAGATGGACTTATGTTCTGCAGTATAAGGCAAGATCCTATATTCACCTATCTAGTTCCAGGCTATTAATAGGTAATGTGGTAGCAGATGCTGTTTCCATGATGTTTCAGATACCTTCCAATTGTCCTATTTGACAGGGACAGTCCTTCTGTCTTGTCATCAGGAGCATCATTAGGGGTGTGCAAGAGGTGTGGACTGCACTGGGTGACACCTCAGAGGAGGTGAACATCCAATGGGATGGTCACTCACCGTCCATCCCAAGACACTCCTGAGGACCTCCCCCTGCCAGCTAAGGCACCTATGCCATTTGGCACTGATGGAGGTGCTGTGCTGCTGCCACCTGGCAATCTTTTTCACGTTTGGCAGATTTGCTGGTGGCAGGAGAAGTGGCAGCCAAAGACTTCTCCCCTCCTCCACAAGGAAAGGAATCCATGGCCACTCCTGCCCTAATCACCTTTCTTTCTCACTCAGCCAGCAGCCTTGCCAGATCCCCACCAGTGGCCACAGTGGACCATCTTGTCCTTCATTCCCACCCAGAACAAAACGCAGAGTAAGGCAATATGAAGCAAGGGAGGGCAAGGTGGGCAATGGTGTGCCAGGCATCTGAAAAAAGTGCTACTGCCACCTGGCAGCTCCTCCTGGTTCTGACAGGGTGGGAAAAAGAGGCAATAGCCATGGATTACATTCTTTCTAGGGAAGGAGAGGAGTCAGTGGTCACCACTATTGCTCCATTTTCTAGCCTGGTCAGCATCACTGCGAGACCCAGAAGGGCTGCTGTGTGGCAGCAGCATCCCACCCCAGAAGTGGCCACAGAGAGCAGATGGTTGGTGATGGTTGGGGTATAACGGGCAGCTTGATCAGGATGGGTAGGGTGGCTAAGTGGTTAGGAGATGGAGGTAAGTCAGAAGCATCACTCTGCTTGCTACCATTTCTCCTGCTGCCGCCCCTGCCTTCCCACTCTCTCCCCTCCTGGCACTGTCTGCAAGGAGGGGTTGGTTTGGGGCCATTAGGCCAGGTGGAGCTGCTGCAATGATTGTGGCATCCTCGTCCTCATCTACACCTCCCTTACCCCCAGTGGTGTCTCCACCGTGTGCCATCCAGTGCTGGGAGGGGGCGGTCGGTGGCAGCTAAAAGGGCATGCTCGGTCTCCTCTTTCGCTGCAGCAGCAGCAGCAGCAGCAGCAGAAGCCTCCACTGCTGTGGTGAAGCCAGGAGGGGTGTGATTGCCCCTTCTCACCCCACAGCTGGAGGACAGCCTAACCAGGTGTTACTCCTCTTCTGGAGTTCACCTGGTGTGAACCAGACCCTCACACGCCCCTAGTGATGCTACTCTTCCTCTCCTGCTGGGTTGGGCTGGGCTTGGGGGCCACAATCTGGGCTGCCACTAGGGAGGGGGCTTACTCCTGCCTTTGTTCCATGGGCAAATGGAGGCAACTAAGACTAGATCCCTCTCTCTGCCTGCAACTCTCATGCTGTGGGGTGGCTGCCTGCTTGAGGGTGTGTGTGGCTGAGGGCCTTTGCAGACTGCCAGAAATAGTGTAAATTGAGTCCACTTTGAGGGTTAGGGTTAGTGCTAGGGAATCATGGGAATTTTTTTTCTGAGACATTGAGCCTTCTCTGTCAGAGAGCTCTGGTGCCAAAATAAAATACAGCTCACATGATTCTCTAACCCTAACCCTAACCCTAAAAGTGGACTCAATTTGCACTATTTCTAGTAGTCTGCAAAGGCCCTGAGTGAGTTACTACATTGGGGTTATGTGATGCAACTGTCTGTCATTCCACTTTTTCAGCTGCTTTTAACCCCCCTCCCATCTCCCCCTTCCCCCTTGTTCTCAGCTTATTTCAGTAGCTGCAAACTAAGTTCAAAGGGGAAAAGTCAACCAGGGATAGAGAAGAGGAGGTGGCAAACCCTTTTACTTCCTAGTAGGCAAAATCAAATTGCTGTACCCTCTCCTGGCTCGTGTGTTCGTAATAACATAATAATATTTGATTAATGTTTAATTAATAAAGTTTTCCTTCTTGGCCACACTCTGAAGTTTCCCAGTCATATATGTTCCAGTTTTCTTCTGTTATTGGAATGTTGGAGGCTTTGTGAGCCATCATGGCACAGTGGTTTGAGTGTTGGACTATGACTTTGGGGACCAGGGTTCAATTTCCCACTTGGCCATGGAAACCCACTGGGTGACCTTGGGCAAATCACATGCTCTCAGCCTCAGGGGATGGCAATGGCAAACCTCCTCTGAACAAATTTTGGCAAGAAAACCTCATGTTAGGGTCGCCAAAAGTCAGAAATGACTTGAAGGCACACAATACCAGCAACAACATGTGAGTGGTCATGGATTAAAACCATTTTAAAGGAAGGATATTACAATGGTGCCAGGAAAGGTTTGGGAAAGATCACTTAATCCTTTTCCTGATGGACCTTTTGTGCTCCAAAGAGTTCTCTACTGTTCCAAAAAGCCCATGGATCAATCTAGAGTTAAAAAACAACCAGGTTGGAAAAGATTTATGCACCTCTCTCATTAATCCTCCTTTTCTTTCCATTAAAGCAAAATTACCTTTACAATTGTGTTGCCTGCATTTCTGTGTATATATCCTTCAGATCTACAGAGTGACTTGGGGTTAATTTTCCACAGGTGAATCAATGGCTTAAGAGTCTTAAAAGCCTTTTCAGCCAGGCTCTAAGACCAGAGTGAGTTGTAGTCTTACAAATGATAACTGCTCTTGATTGCTTTTTCCTCAGGAAGCAAAAAAGAAGGCAATTGTGTTCTTCTGAACAGTTGCTTACAGCTTTCTTTTGGGCTGTCTGGCTGACAACAAAAAAAGGCCTGCTTATGTGCTGTGAAACAGGTCTCTGAAGTCTTGTGTGTGTTTGTGTATGTTTGTGTGTATGTCTATGTATGTATGTGTATAATATGTATATTTTATGTGAATGTGAATTTTGAGGGGAATCAAATAAATAAAATTAGCACTGGTTCAACTGTGGATTTTAAAAAATCTATAAATTGGTGAAATACAAAAATCTATCAATTGGGATATGAGCGTTGAGAAATTCTAGATAACCCCTCATGTTGCTCTGTTGCATTGAAAGAAAAATAATATTGAGGAATCTGAGAATTTCCCAACAGGTTCTTAAACACATATTACACCTAGCATTTAATGAGAGCCAGTGTGGTGTAGTGGTTTGAGTGTTGGACTGCGACTCTGGAGACCTGGGTTTGAATCCTAGCTCAGCCATGGAATCCCACTGGGTGACCTTGGGCAAGTCACACTATCTCAACCTCAGAGGGTGGCAATGGCAAACCTCCTCCTCCCAAAGAAACTTGCCAAGAAAACTATGATCGGGTCACCAGCTTAGGGTTGCCATAAGTCAGATACGACTTGAAGGCATACAACAACATTTAAAATAAACTCAGCTCAGAAATATAAACCAGGGTCAATTACTCACTTGGCAATGGAGATACACTGGGTGATCTTAGGTGAGTCACACACTCTTAGCCTCAGAAAAACCCATGATAGGTTGGCCTTAGGGTCAGAAATGACTTGAAAAACATAAAAACAACAACAGAACAAATTTGCACTTAATTTTAAACAAAAAGGCCAGGAAGTAATAACAGTAGTAGAAGGAATTTAAGTAGGTGTTGCTTACATCAACTTGAATTTCCTCTTCTAAATAATTATTAAGCTACAGGAGCCTGGTCTATTTTAAAACTTCTCTTTTTTCATGTAGAAACAATTTATTAATTATTTATAAATAATGCAGACTGACACAAGCACAGTCAGAGGTGCAGGGACATGTTGACTCTCTTATCTGAAATGCTTGGGAACAGAGAACTGTTTTGGATTTTGGATTTTTTAAAAAATATCTGTATTTGCATATACATACATAATGAGAGCCATATGAATATGAACCCCAAATTCTAAAAAGTGAAGTGGAATTTGCAATAAGACAAATAGCAAAAAACAAATCACCAGGAACAGATGATATTTCAATTAAACTGCTGCAAACCACATTGACAAAGTCAAGTCAACTCTAATGCTAGCCAACATACGTTAGCAGTTATGGAAAAGAAAATGATGGCCAACAGATTGGAAGTGACCAATATACATCCCCATCCACAAAAAGAGAGATACGAGAGACTGTAGCAACTATAGAACCATAGCACTGATCTCCCACGCAAACAAAATCATGTTCAAAATTCTGCAACATAGACTCCAAACATACATGGAGAGAGAAATCCCAAAGATCCAAGTAGGTTTCAGGAAAGGAAGAGGCATGAGGGACCACATTTCAAACATACGATGGCTAATGGAGCACACCAGGGAATTCCAAAAGAAAATCAGCATGTTCTTTATAGACTATAGCAAAACATTTGGCTGCATAGGTCATGAAAGGCTATGGAATTCCTTTGAAGACATGGGAGTGCCAACACATCTGATAGTCCTGATGAGGAATCTGTACTCAGGACAAGAGACTACTGTCAAGACAGAACAGGGAGAAAGAGAATGGTTCCCAATTGGCAAAGGAGTCAGGAGAAAGGCTGTATCCTTTCACCCTATCTGTTCAACTTATATGCAGAACAT
>CM034710.1:110724635-110740993 GCA_020142125.1 Phrynosoma platyrhinos
TCACCCCCATAACCTTTTCTGGCAGAACCTGAACTCAGATTCTGACAGCTATAGCCCAATAGTAATTACTAATCAAAGGGCAAATATGGAATAATATTTGTATCAACCTGATTTGATAGGACATTTGGAGACTTGGGCTACTGCACTGTGTGTGTGTGTGCGTGTGTGTGTGTATGTATGTATGCCTTCAAGTTCCCTGCCTCCCTATGGCAAACCCATGAATTTCATAGGGTTTTCTTAGGCAATGAATATTCAGAGGTGGTTTTGTCAGTTCCTTCCTCCAATATATAGCCTTACAGCATCTTGTAGTTATTGGTGGTTTCCCATCCAAGTACTAACCAGGATTGACCATACTTAGCTTCTAAGATGAGATAGAATCTGGTGCCTTTAGGGTATGCTACTCCCTTAAAAAGGTAGTGGGTGAATAGAAGTAATTGCTGACCAAGCTACATGATGCTGTGAAACAATACTCTGTTTTTATAGCAGTTCTTTGGTTTGGCCCACTGCCCCATATTCATTGGCTTTCCCTTTTGTCCACATTACCTTTGGGATGTGAAGACAAGGCAGCCACACATGGAGGAAATTCACTGTCTTAATTTATAGCAGTTTGTGCTGCCAAAGGGATAGACTGCCTTTTAAAACTAAATCATATTGTCTCATTTTAACAATGGGAACGATTATGTTTTTTTATAAAAGGCTCAGCAAAACTTAAAAACCTACATTCAATTGGATGTCTCATTGTAGGCTTACTGTGGAATAGGAACACTGGTTGAATTGCGGTCAACAGTTATGTAAATTCAAGGGATTCAATAAGTCCACTCTAGTTGGGACAACAACCAACTGGATTCAGGATAAGCTATCACTGTAATTTTTCTTTTGCATTCACATATGCTGCCATTTTGAGATTTTGACTAGTACCTCGAAAATGATTCCAGTGTTCAATTCATAGCCTTTCACCTGAAAACTTTTATAATAGTCGAGGGGAGGGAATCAACTCATATTTTTATCATTGCTATTGCCATGTGACGCTGATCCTTGTCGACCTTTTATTATTCATATTTACGCCACCTAACTTTTAAAAAAACAACAATTTTTCAGTTCCCCCCTCGAATCACTATTTCTAAACTTGGTTCTAACTGATGGAGAAGTATTAAATTTAGTAATGTGAATGGTACTTGATCTCAGCAGTCCGGCTAATTCTTTTTACAGTGCGTAATTATCTTATTATACTCTTTATGCTGAGTAGCTTGTCAGTTCATGAAGCAATGATTTGTTAGTAGCTTTAATTTCTTCCCATCTTTTTTTTTACTTCATCCCTTCAGTTATTTGCACCACAATTTTTAAAATTTGAAGCCTTAGTTAAATTGTAATACCATATATCTCTTCAGCTATCTGCCTAGAGGATATCTCATGAACATCTCGTTCCCTTAATTACTCTGCTACACTGGCCTTCATGGAGTTCTGTGGCTATTCCACGTATGGAATTCCAGCAAGAGAACTATGTGCATATTAAATAGAAGCCACAGTTTCATGCACATTAAAAATGCCTTGGAGTGGAGACTGGAAAATTATTTATTTATTTATTTCACTTTGCTATGTCCTGATCTATAGGAACGCAGACAGTGGCTCTTCTTGCAGTGGCTGCTCCCAAGTAAGTCATGTTTGAGATACTTTTACAAATCCTATATATTTCTAGTCTATTAAATATATAGGTATTGCAAGTATGAATCAGTTACAAATGCATAACTTTAGGTTATGCATTCATAACTCTGATTGTGAATTCCAGCTGACATTCATTAGATGCTTTGGCATAATCCCTGCTTATGCCAGTGTATGTTCTTTTGGGAACATTACAGAAGTATCCACTGCCTCCTCCTGCAACACATTTGCAAAGGGCATGCAGCTGATAGACATCTTGCCAGTTGGCTTGGTGGAATTCAGCCAAGATGTTCTAGAGGCTTACTAGAAGTGTTGTGGAACATCTTGAGTTTAGGCCCCAAAGTCTTCCTTAGGCTGCTGTTTGGAATTGGTTCATGTATCGGTGCATCCCTCTCATGTACAAGTTAAGTGAATTAAGGGGCTAAACAGACTGGCACAAAGGACCGGCATCAGAGTGGAGTGAGGGCATGATGACTGCCTACCTCCCACCCCAACTCTGCCCTTAGACATGCTGCGCTGAAGAAATGGCGAAAAGCTGCTGCTGCAGCAAGGATGGCTTTTTGCTGTTCCAAAAAGGAGTGGTATTTTGCCGCTCCTTTTTGGGCTGGCAAATTGCCAGATTGGGGCTGCGGCATGCTGGCACTGAAAGAGAGGATGGCAAGCCGCTCCTTTGGGACCATCTGTATAGTCTCTATAATGATCTGAAAAAAGAGCCTAAGACCTCTTCTTAGCAGTATCTCCTGTTCTATTTTCAGGATTAACGCAATGGAGTAGGTTACTGAGTATGTTTCTGGTAAAGACTCTGCCAGTAAGACCCAACTAATTGACTGTTTGCACCACTCTGGTACCTTGTAGTGTGAGAGGGTTGCTGCTGTGGCCTTTGGTGCAGTTTAGTACCAATTATCTAGACAACCAGAGAAGGATATTACAGTTTCCAGTTTAGCTGGGGTCAAATAATACCTGGGACCAACAGGATTCCATTAAGTCTCAGGTTTCAGAAAGGACATATAAATGACCCTTAGTTTGGTTGATTGCCTGTCTGCTTCTATCTTGTCAATTGGATTGCTCAGCCCATAACTTGGAAATGTTGTTTTTGGACAACAACCTCCAGATTCCCCCAGCAAGCTTGACCCCTGAGTCCAAAAACAAATGATCCGGCTGAGATTCTAGATCTTAAATAGCAACCCCAACTTGACTTACCAGGCATGGGCCACTGTGAATGACATGGTTTTTTGTTGATCAGGGCACAGCAGGCTGATGTTTTCACCCCCTATCGTGAGCGACCTTCAGTATGACACCAGAACCCAGATCCTTGCATTGGATACTGCTCACAAGAGGAAGGGGGAAATGTCAGTTTACTGCACCCTAATCAACAGGAGAACAGATCCCTGTTGCTCCCAGCGGTTACAGCCTTCTAAGACAGGTTTGGTGGACTTTTATGATCTCTATGTATTTCCTGGACTATATAATACATAGGAATCATAAATTGGAATCAGTTACAGTTGCTTAACTCTAGGTTATATATTTGTTACTGTGATCATGAATTCCAGCCAGTGTTTCCAAGCTCAGGTGTCATGTAGTTTTTCTATCCCACCAAAAGTAGCTCTGACAGAGCTATGTTTTTCTGTCGTTCTATAGACTTTTGCAAACAACTTATCTAAACCCAAAATACAATTTAAATGCAAAGATTTTGTTCTCTGGGGAGTGTCTGTGGCAATCCAATACATGAACTGCAATTTAGACTTCCATACTATAGTGCAGCCTAGGAGTTCAATGAAGTTTACCTATGAGTAGATATGCATAGGAATGTTCCGCTGACTTTCTGTTTCAGGGTATTTGAATATGAAATAGCTAATGCCAGTCCCAATAAATGTGACATGGGATATTCTGAAAGTGCATTTGCATGTGGAGCTTTGACTTGTTCTTGGTGGCAGGTTGTTTTGTCTTAACAAATGATATCATTTAAAGATGTTTTGAAAATGCATGCTGTCTTAAAACTGGTACAGCTGTAAGAACAATAAAAGTCATGAAGGTATGGGGTATTTTATGAAAATGTTTAATTCAACTGTTTCTTTGGAATGTAGTAGTCATTGTCTGGAAATTTAAATTACAATTCAATCCTATGTTTGCTTGTTTTTAATGCTACTCAGTGTCTGAGAATACAAACATCATTTAAAGTTAAGGCTTCGCTGTTCACTTTTGAAATAACAATTTAAAAGTGTCATATTGTCATAGAAAATAAAAAATTTCTGTAAAAAAATTTGCACAAAATTTCATGATGGTACAAAACATGAAGCAATAACATACCAGTAAAATGAAATCCTTTCACTACAGAAGATTTTTATAGGTTTTTTTTGTTTGATAAAGAAAAAAATATGTTATTTTACACTTTCAAAATTATGAAACAATCTAAAATAATATAAACTGAACATTTTGTAACACTGCCTTTACAAATTAATAACTTTATAAACATATAATTTTTAAATATATTTATCAGTGCAAGATAACTTCTTTTTTGTTTAAAGTTGCAGTATCACTTTTCCTTTGCTGAAGGGCAGTTTTGATTAAATTCCTGTTTGAAAAAAAAAGGACCCCCAATGTTCTGTTCTAGTATTCAACAGATAACTACAACTCCCATAATTTCCAGCTAGATGGCAAAGTGAAAATGGACATATGAGGGTAGCAGGCTTGGAGGGGGAGGTTGAAGTATGGCAATAGGTTTTCTTACTTTAGCCATACAATTAGCACTTTGGTGCACTTAGTAATGGCTGGTGGCTTCCATGCTAGCAGGACAATGAATCATCTTTGAGGATTATTGTGAACATTAAAGGAGGTATCCAAGGTGCAAATCCCATTTTGGGGGTAAACCTGTGCATGCTGGAAATCTGTTTTAATGTCTGGATTGAAACCCAGAAAGGATTCACCAAAATGCTGACATGGGAGATACTAGCCATCAGGGGACACATTAGTTTCAAATATCTGCACTGACACACCTGCTAAATGCTAAGCTAATATTCATGTCATACTCATGTGATGGTGTCATCCTGCCATCTTGCCATGGTGCCACAGCTAATATGTCTCCACTACAGACATGCATTTGCCAGCAGATATTTTGAGATGGAGCCATAGGAAGAAAGGTTGGATACATCAAGTTTTACTTGTTTCTGTGGGGCTGGCACACATTGAAGTAACTGGAAACACAGGGGCAATGTTGGGTGGATTGAAACCCAACCCTTTTCTGTTCCAACTAGAACAAAACAATTAGTTAAACCCATATCAGTTTCAACAAATTGAAATGTGTGTGAAGGGAGGCTGGGACAAGCCTAGTTAGATTTCTAGGAAAGCAACATTTGTTTTCACACAGGGAGGTGAAGGAAAGAGATGCTGTCCCATGAGAGTTGCCTATGATAGTACGTATATATATACAACTTAAGATCCATACAATTTTGTTTAAAAGCATTCTGCAGCCCTAGGTACTTCCTTAGGCATAAGTCCTACTGAGCAGAGTGGAACTTGTTTCTGGGACTATGAATCCAGAGGTAGGGATCCTGTAAGTTTCAGATGTTGAACTACAGCTCTCCTCACCACTGAAAATTCATCATGTTATCTGAGACTGATAGGGATAGGGATTGGAATCCAGCATCATCATGTTAGATACCCTGGAACAGTGAACATGTCACCTCTGGCTTCTTGCACTGAATAAGTATCAAATAATAGTACATGTTGTACTCTCCTGGGCTGGCACAGTTGCTATTACACTTGCTGTTCACACTTGCATATTAATCACCTGTTATGATGTAGGAAATAGTGATTACTCACATGTGTGAATGAGCCATAATAAAATAAAGCTTTCATATTATCAAGTATCAGCCCAAGCACGATACTTCTTCCAAGGAGACAGTTCACAGACTTTACTGAAAGTTATCTAGAGTTAAAGGATAAAAAGCTCAATGGCAGAGTACATGCTTTGCATGCAAAAGGTCCCAGGATTAACCTCACACACCTTTAGTTTTAAAAGCATCTCCTGCAATAGAAGCAAAATACACCCTGGAGAACTGCAACCAGCCAGAATAGGCAACACTTCAGCAGATGGACTCAGTAGAAATTGTCTCCATGTGAATAAGTCCATTCTCATCATCAAGAAATGTGTTTGCCCATTGTTTCTAGATTTCTGCAAGGACGTGTCTTTGTGTAAGGCAAGCCCCAATTCTTAAATGATTATTTGCATGCTTTTAGGTTATGGATCTTAAGATGCCCATGTGATAACCATTGCTAAGGCAAAGCTGATAGTTATATGATGCAACTAGATATTATATGAAACAAGTGCAACTGAAAATTATTTGAGCTTGATCTTCTCTTTGGGATAATTAACTAGTAGGGTGTTTCAGTCAGTGGAATTTGGATAATGCATTTAGGATTTAAATCTGATGCATGTGCTACTCCTTCCCCCTTTGTGGCAAATGTTTAGCTTTGAATTTTGCTGTCTTTGCAAGGGTATATTTCATCAAAATATTCCCCACCACCAATAAACTGAAATGGCAAAATCACTTTGTGATGACTTTGCTCCTAGTTGTCATTTAAAATCTTAACTACATTTTTTCAAGAATAATTTAATTCCTAAATGCATTACATCAGTTGCTGCTTTCTTTACATAGGGCCTTTACAGACCACCAGAAATAATGCAGCTTGAGGCCATTTTAACCGTTCTGGCTCAGGACTCATGGGAACTGTATTTTTTCTGAGATATTGAGCCTTCTGTGGACGTTTTCACACGTGGGTCTCTAGCAACTATCATCATTCCGGAATGAACGAAAGCAGCATCATTCCGGTATGCTTCTGGTCGCGCAAATGTAATTCCCAATGAAACCGGCATGCAAAAGAACGGGGATGATGCCGCAATGGGACGGGGATGGGATGGGGTTCTGTCTGCTTTAGACCCCGTGTGATAACGTCCTCTGTCAGAGAGCTCTAGGGCCACAATAAACTATAGTTCCCATGATTCCCTAGCACTGAGCCAGGACAGTTAAAGTGGCCTCAAGCTGCATTATTTCTGGTAGTCTGTAAAGGCCCATAGATACTTTGGACAGTATCACATAATCTGCTCCTGAAAAAGAAAAAGGGAAATACAAAAGTTGTACACAGCATGATCTGTTTTTGAACCTGGTGTGTACATTCTTGCCTTTATAATGTTATGGGTTTTCATCCTGTCATATTAATCCAGTTTAGGATTAATATGTCATATATTGAGTGATTGATTGATTTTTAGTTTATCCATTGCTGACCAAGCCAACACAGCACCACTGGTAGCAGCATCAGTGTAAATCGAATTAAGACGAAAGGGTCCTACACACAGATAATCACCCTTACATTGGACAGTATGGCTAGTAAATGGCAAGAGACATTCTTTGTTTTGTGAAATCAAAAACAACCCTCTTTTGCTATCTATTAATATGAAAGCCTTGCACAGCATTAAAAGACTGATTTCATGGCTTACTAAAGGAAAAAGAAAAAGATACTTTCACTTTATGTTGTTTAACAAGAAACCCAAAGTTCAACTTTGGAGTGTAAAGTTAAATCTCCCTTCCTTAAAACAATAAGAAAAAAACCACAGGAAAACAAAACAAAACAAAACGAAGTCTAATAAATCCATTTTTTTTGCCATTACCAGCGAATTAAAGCTGAATTTTCCTTTCCTTGACAATGGCAAATGTTTATGCAACAATCTACTAAGACAGAGAGAGAGAGAGAGAGAGAGAGAGAGAGAGAGAGAGAGAGAGAGAGAATTGGAAAGAGAGAAGTGAGTGCTTATATTTGAAAATACATTCTATATGAAAGAACAATAAAAGGAGAAGGGGGAAAATATTGCAGCTTTGTACAAAAATGGTCCAGAAACATTAAATTGAAATACAGGAAGTGGAAGAATCAAACCACCAAGTTGTCTAATTTCCTTGGTCCTTGACTTCCCAAGGTTTACTTACTCTAAAATATACTTTGTTAGTCAGTGAGCCCTCATGGTAAGTAATAAGGACTTTAACTGGAGAGAGACAAAGGTGGAGTTAATGTTAACACAATGAGAAGCAGTACAAACAAAAAGGCACTTGAGAGGACACACACTAGCCAGTGCCAAGGATTTTTGCTTTGTTTTCTTACAATTAGAGGCAGTACACTTGGTTTGCCAGTTGTTTCTGGATGATGGCACATATTTCTTGTATGGAATTCACAAGTACAAAGTTTAGTACAACACTGAGAAACACCAATAAAATTCTGACTGTATTGCTTGTTAAACAGAGCTGACACACTATACTAGTACTGATGCTACAGTACTTTTTTGTTTTGTTTTCAAAAACACCCTAACCCTCCTTTGCCTATGCACAACACAAGCAATTATACACAAATACAGGTTTAGGAATCCACTAAGTTGCTGTTACTCTGATATTTTTTTTCTGGGCACTGAGCTAAAGACAGCATGTCCATCAAAAGGACCCCCACCAAAATACACTTTGTGACAGCATCTTGGATTTTTGCACAGTAAAAAATAAAAAAAAATATCAAACAGGATAAAGGATGGGGAGGAAGTTAACAAAAGAAGGGAGGGAATACGGGGGGCAAGGGGAGAGGAAGGACAAATTAAAAAAAATAGGAAAGACCAAAAGAAACATCCCCTCTTAAGTCAATCATACTTGGTCTCAACACCAGCATTTGATTATTTCAAATCAAAACAGAAACAGAAGTAGACTGTACATGATTCAGATTGTTTAACACAGATTGTTGTCCATGTTTTAGTACATCTGTTACACTCACTGAAGCTCCTGAGAAAAGCTTGGCTCAGCGTCCTCAACGCGTTTTTCAGCCTGTACAGTAAAAGAAGATCCACAGTTTCCCAGCATAAGCTAGTGATATGTCCTTCCATTTCAATTCTCCACAACCTCTTTAGCTATATCCTTTTCACGCCTCTGAGTAAGTATTCTGTGCATTCAGTTTATCTTTTTTCAATTTCACACCATCCACAAGTTCAAAATTGTAGTTCTCCAGTGCAGACAAGTTCCTATCTGACATCCCATTGTGCCAACAGGCACAGTACAGAATAACTCCACAGATGGCCCCCAGAAGGACTCCCAGTGCACTCATGGCTATGATGGTGATGAGAATGGGGTCAAGAGTCTTCAGAACATTACCCGGCTTTCTAGAGATGTTATCATTGTAGGGCTCCCCATTTTCACGGTAATCAGGAGTAAATCCTACAGTGGAACAAAGAGGCACAGTTATAATGCTGAGTAAATACACATAGGAAGAAAGAAAAGCAGGCAAACAGTCTTTGGAACTACTTTGGGCTCCATGGAGACAGCTGAAAATGTAGACAGGGCTGGAATTGGAGACCTGTCAGACTTATTGAAAGACCATTTAATTCAAAAATACTTTTCTGCTGCTTAAAACAAATCCACATACCAAGGCATACAGGTCTGTTTTCCTAAATTGTCTGTCATGTCTGAATGTCTTTTTATATAAGCTGAACTGTGTTTGGCAACTGGTTAAATCAGCAGGGTCTTTAAAAAACAGTCAAGAGACATGTGCACTGGCAGAGGAATTACTGAGATCATGCAGATTATAGATTTTTTTTCTAGATAAATCTTTGGTAACTCCACTGAGTTTACTAGTTCTTTGCTTGTATGATCATATATTGAACAGGAGGGCCAGGAAAACTCAGAACTCTACAGCAGGATAAAGGGTTATAGAGTAGGTCCTTATTTCCTCCTAAAACTGTGGTGGGCATGCATGCTGTGATGGATATTTTCAACTCCTCTTAACCCTCAATGAACCATACAACTACCAGCTTTTGGGAATCAGAAATAACATCTGGGAATTGGGAGTTACTTCTGGTGATTTGGCAGGATGAATTTCTGCTGTTTTGGGGTTTCTGTACATTTTTGTGGTTGATGTTATTTGCCATCAAGTCAACTTTGCCTTATGATGATCCTATGAATGAGAAACTTCCAAATCTTCCAGCCATTAACAGTCTTTTTTAGATCTTGCAGAGGTGATGTGTGGGTGGGGAAAAACCAGGGCTGAAATTGCCACTGGAGTAATTTTTTGGCTGAAAATTATATTTTTCAGCCATACTGACTTGTTAAAATTGATTTTTTTGGGGGGGGGAGGGTGGAAATCCAGGAGTTCCCAAAGCCATATCAGACCCCAGCAGGGACACTGGCAACCTCATTTGGATTGAGGTTTGCATGATTGCCACCTCTGTGCTAGAGGGTTAGAGCGTGACAGTAGAAACCAGTGCTGTCAGGCCTTACTTGGACAGTACAAACTAGGGCAATTCGGTTATTTGAGATGCCAAGTGATCTTGTCGCCCCTTTGAAACTAAGGGCCTCTACAGATGGTGCTTTGCGCCATCTTGGAGGCAGGGAAGGGGAGAGGCAGCCACATGCTGGGCGCCCCAACCCCTCCCCGAGGATGTCATGATGGCGCACGCCATTATGCATGGTGTGCACCGTCAAGACATCCTTCCGGTGCAGCGTCTTGACGCATTGCACTGGAAGAGATGCAGAGGAGCCACATGGCAGCTCTTGATGTGTCCCTTCTGCTGGCTCTGAAAAGAGCAGCATTTTAGCACTCCTTTCAGGGCCGGCAGAAGGGAGGATTGGGCCGAGGCGTGGGGCATCCTTGGCCCCAATCCTCTGCTTCCCAGGGCGGCCTGGAAAAAAGTGGCAAAATGCTGCTCCTTTCAGAGCCGTTACGCATGTGGCGTCAGGATGTCCTCGGGGAGGGATTGCGGCGGCCAGCGTGCAGCTGCCCGTCCCCATCCCTGCCTCAAGGACGCCACAAAGGGCCCCTCTGCAGAGGCCCTCAGTTAGTCTCAAAGATGTTACAAAATCCCTGTGCGTGCTGCTATTCCAGATTAATGTGGCTATGCTTCTGAAGTTGTTTGGGGTTCAAGAATCCTGTGCTAGAACTTATGGCTAGTGAATGCCCTTATAACTGGGACTTGGGAACAGCCCCAGTACAATTGCAGCTCCCCTCTATATTGCTGTGCTGCTGCCTGCTCACTGTGCCTACCATGGCAGAGAAGAATTGTACCAGAATACTTGTCCATTAATAATGGGGCATTTGCTTCCATGCCTATGTGTCTCCTTGTGGGTGTGTGACTGTTATAAGAGTCTGCTGATGTTTCCTAAAGACTACCTGTCTGGTCCAGAGAAGCTGGAGACTCTTGTCATCCCTAATCTGCTGTATTAGAAAGTGCATCACAAACAATATTCCGATATGTTTGCAGAGTGCAGCTGCTAGATTGCTAGCAGGAACCAGGTTCTATGACTGTATAATCCTAATGGCTTTATCAATTGTAGTGTCTTCTGATAAGTTCCTATGTCAACTTTCAAATGCTGGTTTTGGAACACTTTGAGGTTTGGAAAATTAATGAACTGCTTTTACCCCTATGAACCAGTGCAGACAGTGTGGTCTGCAGAGGATCTCCTGGCTCTGTCTTCCACTGCCATCTGACATGCAGCTGGTGGGCATGTGAGGCAGGGCTTTCTTGACCCAACTAAGAATCCTCTGCTGTGAAAGATCTAGCTGTCTCCTCTCTATGCCTTTGTACTTTCATTAACATCAGCATTGTTCAGGAATGCTTTTTAGGAAAGCATCATGTTGCAACTTACAATGGTTATTTGTATAACTGATGTTTTACTGATAACCATCTTTACAATGCTTCTTAGTTATCCAGAGTTATCTATTTTGGGTTGGAAAGGTGGGGTACAAGTATTTTGAAAAATAACTAAATCGTTGTGGTATTTAAAACAGCTTTCTGGAACTAAGTTTTTCTAGACCCAATGGCTTTCTAGAACCAAGGTTTCTTGAACCAAGGCATCAGTCATGTCTTTATCCATGTACTTTGCCTTATTTATTCACTAAAATACAGGCACAGAAACAAAAATTTCTGCAAAAATTATTCCAGATTCTGTTATCTACCAGAAATGAAATCAAGTGAAAAAGAAATGAAAGACTACCATAAAACCACAAAACCAACACCCCCCCATAAAATAATTTATGCCATTTAAGCAGAGTAATATAAAGCTGGTTAATTAGTCCAGGTTCAGATCTGGGGCTTTAGTGATGAATTTCTACATTGTGTATGGTAAGGATCTAAAGACAGTCATGTGTAAAATATACACAAGAAATTCCACTTGTGCACCAGAACCTCTCCAGTGCTTTTTTTTTAAATGACTGAAGTAAGTCTTGGAAGTTTTGCTTGAATTTAGGTGGTTGAAAGGAGGAAGATATAAAATGGCTGGACACAAGAAGCCTCCTACATAGGGTTTTGAGTTAATTTAGAGTCCACCCTTGTGGACAATGATATTAATTCTGAACAACCAACCAACCAACCAATCAACCAACCAACCAAGAACAACAACACCAAAACCAACATCCTTGTTTCCATGCATCTAATTAAATGTGCTTTGAGATCTGGGTTCTTTTGCAATTTCTTTAGACACAAAATTTGTTCCCTTCATGTTGCTTGCTACAGAATAACTGTTGAACTAAAACTATTGGAATAAGCTCCCAGCTCAGATGCAAGGAAAGTAAGTCCTTGTTTTGCCTCTCCATACAATGTGTTCTGCTCTTGCTATTCTTGATTTCCCTAGACAGTGTTTGGAACATGACAATCAGTATACACTGTAAGTAATGAGGCCTCTCTCACACCACCTGCTACCATGTCCTTAAAGAAAACCAAACACTCTTCTCTGCAATTTGTCTGTCTCCAGGCTTAACATCTTTTAAGGAGATGTTATATATTTTTAAAACATGCATAAACCCTAAAAATGTCTGTACATTAGTAAATGAACTCTGCATATGTTTATATAGAAGAGCCATTACTGCAGTGGAGATTAAGATAAATTAATATTATGCACAAATTCATATGACAATCAAGGAAGTTTTTAACTAAAGAAGCATTTTACCTGTTTGATTAATATCTGGCTCTACTTCGACTATTTCATTTCCTGCATCATTTGACTCTAGCAAGCAAAGAGAATTGACATTGATTATTAGGGTGACAAATACTGATTGGCTCTCATGCTGGCAATAATGGTATTTAGATTTTTTCTCGTGTCTCGGAGCATGATTATGTCAGCTTGACATAACTGTTCATTAACCTGGTCTCCCAAAATTAGCAAAGAAGAAAAGAGGGATTAAAAGTCCGCCCTCCACCTCAGCTTGGCTCAGTTTTAGAGTTATCAGCAGGGAGTTTCTGTCTATGGAAAACGAAAATCAGTTGGTAAAATTAGCATGTTTTTTCCCCAATCTATTCATAATCTTGGAGCCCAGTACTGTAAAACCTCTTAATCATACACCAGCAGCCCTTAATTGCAAAAAATAAAATAAAATAAAAAATGGCTTGTAGTGTCCAAAAAAAGAGAACAGAAAGACCTGGGTTTCAACTGTAAAATATACATCCTTTGATCACAATCCTACATACATTATTACACACAAGTGACATTAACTGTGGAATCAGCTCAGCTTTTAGAGTCTACTGACAGCAAACAAAATACTTCCTAGCTCTATTTCAGTACAGATCTCTTATAAATAACTAATTTTCCCCTATAGTACCTAATATCATGCTGCATTTCTAGCATCGCACATTCTGTGAGCAGAACAAGAGGCAAGGGTGGCAGATTGGTACCTCAAAAAAATTGTATTTATTGTCTAGGTTTTAGTCAATTAGACTACAGTTCTGTGGCCCTAGGAGAATGTTCCAGGGTTCAAATCCTTGCTCAGGCATGGAAAGCCACCATTCCTGGGCAAGTCACACACACTCAGTTCAGAGGAAGGCAATGGCAAATCCTCTCTGACCAAATCTCACCAAAAAAAAAAAAAAAAAAAAAAAAACTCCTACTGGCTTGCCTTAAGGTTGCCATAATTTAGAAATGACTTGAAAGCTAACAGTAACATCTCAGATTAAATGCATTGCATTTTCACCTCTACCAAGTAGCAACTGAATTCTCTCTGCCTGAAATCCTGGAGAGCTGCTGGCACCCAGAATAGACAATACTAGGCTACAAAGGTAAAGATGATGATCTAGAGACATGATAGATTGAACCAGGGACAGCATGGCATGAAAACTGTGAGCTGTATTACTGATGCTCTGCACAGGCACCTCACACCACTCTATGAACTCTGCAGAATACTCAAGGACCACATAACTACAGTCTAATTGCTTTTGTGGCCTTTAAGCCAATGATCACACATGTTCTGAGAAGAATGACAAGAATGATATGGCCAAATTCTAGCACAGCCATGAAGTTCATATATAGCCTTAACCTATGCAGAGACAACTGTGACTCACCCCATGGAAATCACCTAACTTTCCGCAAGACTGTTGCCCAAAACACACAGGCCAAAAGCACCAGCTTCAGGCCGATCCAGGAGTATACAGATGACACATGCCCCCCTGGATCAGGCTGAAGCTGCAGTGCAGCTGGCTAATGCAGCCTGGGGCCACCAGCAAAAGGAGCACAAAAAAGCACTTCTTGCTGGCAACATGTTTGAGACAGTGGGGGTCACTGACCTCAGGACTGTGGTGTTTGGTTGCTACGCGTGCCAAAAAGTGCGTAATTGGGGCTGGAGTGTCCAGAGTCTGCTCCAAGCTGCTAGTCTGCTTGACCCCTGAGTTATCAGTGGTCTAAATTCAAAAGGCCAAGCAACATGAATGTTATAAAGCACTTTTCACACTTGGGGGGGAAAAAGGAGCAGCCTTGTATCTGTTACCAAGCTACCATAGCAAGAATTCATAGTGTTCTGCATGAGATGTTTCATAGTTCACAATAAGTTATACTTACTTCGGCATTCCTCCTGGGCTATGTGGCTGTCAAAGTTAATGTCATCAACTGCAATTCCTCCAGTTCCTTTTCCTATTTCTCCTTCCACCATCACCTGGTAAAAACATTGTATTTGTTTGATGTAGAGAAGCAGAGGTTAAGCATTCCTATTCTTTGACATGAATATCAATGAAGGGCATAAAGTGATACTATTTATTTGTCAGTTGTCAAGACTAGGTATGTCTTAGATTCCCCCCCACCTTTTTCTAAAGTTCCAAAAGAATGACCATACAAACAATGAAGTTGGAACTGACATGAGGGGTTATCTGTAAAACAGACTAGCCTTCTTATCTGCATAGCTATGAAATATAAAAATATTTGGGCCATACATGTAGTTTCCACATTATCTAGACAAAATGACCTTGGACATTTACATATGGTCAAGAACAAATCGCCTCTGATTCCCTCATGATATCATGCTTATGTTATTATCTGATCATTGTTAATGGGAAAGAGGAATTAGTAGAGTAATGCAATGAGCATGTTGATCAATATACATTTGATCTACAAACCTCCCTGAAGCAGGAGCTGCTTTCAGTTTCAACAAATACAAATGCTTTAAGGCTGTTAAGAGCCAATCTGCTGTGGGAGATATTACTCTCTGCTTCAGAGCGGCTGACTCTGGGGAGACTGTAATTGAGCTGGGTGCTGATTTTTTTGTGTAGTCTTTTCAGTGCTAGCCAAAAACATCTTTCACTTCCATGCCAGAAAAAAAAGCTTAATTTCTCTAACAATATTTAAACAACTGCAGTGGAATTTATTGTATGAGGGGGTATTGTTCTCATATTTTTGTCCTTTCCTTCTGTTTAAAAATATGAAAACTTGGTGGAAGGATCATAGAATCATAGAATCATAGAGTTGGAAGAGACCGCACGGGCCATCCAGTCCAACCCCCTGCCATGCAGGAAATCCAAATCAAAGCATCCCCAACAGATGGCCATCCATCCTCTGTTTAAAGACCTCCAAGGAAGGAGACTCCACCACACTCCAAGGGAGTGTGTTCCACTGTTGAACAGCCCTTACTGTCAGGAAGTTCTTCCTAATGTTGAGGTGGAAACTCTTTTCCTGTAGCTTGCATCCATTGTTCCGGGTCCTGATGATATGGAAGTTTTTTGCAATCGATCTTTTAATTAATCAGTAAATAAAATGGAAGAATAAATCATTCCTTTTAGGAAAGGAAAATGTGATGCAAGAAAAACTTATATTATAGTTGCACATATCTGTAGAACAGGTGACTCTGAACCCATCAAAGCCTATAATCTGTAAAAAATTACCGGTAGTATTTTGATATTGAGCAGCTCATACAGATTTGCTCTCTCACACCTCTATGTGTACAAATTCAGACAGCTGCTAGGTCTTGGTTATATCAATATGAGCCCTGTACTGTGTTTAGCCACTGGCCCACTTAGGCAAGGACTTCTATAATGGCTGGCAGTGGATCTTCAATGATATAATTCTCCAGCCTGAGATAATTTTAAATCAGCACAACTTATAACCATAAACCTAACATATAGCTTTCTCTATGTGATCAATTCAGATCTCTATAAGAGTGTTCTTTCATTCAAACATAGCATTTTGTGAGGGGAGGCAGAGAAGGTGAGAGAAGGGCAGGTTGAGAAAAGAGGTGGCAGAAATAAAGTGACAAAAGACCACAGTTTAGTTTTAGAATATGGAATTACATGCAGAAGGTCCTAGATTCAGTCCATGGAATCATTGTTTCAAAGATTCTGAGGATTAGTCAGAAACCGTTTGCACAGAAAGTATGTGTTATACCCTAAGCCAGGGGTAGGCAACCTTTTTGAGCCTGGGGCCGGGTTGCTG
>CM034710.1:110748824-110766895 GCA_020142125.1 Phrynosoma platyrhinos
CAGTGTTTTCAAATAGCATTTTTTGCCCAGGTTGGTTTATAATGTGTTTTGCTACTGCTGATTTTTCTGACTGGCACAGTCTGCAGTGTCTCTCATGTTCCTTGATTCATGTTTGGACACTGCATTTTATGGTTCCTATGTAGACATGTCTGCAGCTGCATGATATGCGGTAAACTCCTGAGGTTGTAAGAGGGTCTCTCCTGTACTTCGCTGAATGCAGCATTTCCTGGATTTTCTTGATTAGTCTGTAGATCATTTGGAGGTTGTGTTTCTTCATCAGTTTCCCTATCCTGTTTGTAACTCCTTTGATGTATGGTAAAAATACCTTCCCTTTGGGTGGTTGTTTTTCTTCACTCCTGTGGTTTTGTCTGGGTCTGGCCACTCTTCTGATGTCTGAGCTGGAGTAACCATTAGCCTGTAGAGTCCAGTTTAGGTGCTTCAGTTCATCTTCCAGGTAGTGGAGTTCACAGATCCTTTTTGTGATGTCTACCAGTGTTTTTATTGTGCTTCTTTCTTATCCTGGGTGATGATTGGAGTTTTTGTGTAGGTATCTGTCTGTGTGTGCAGGTTTTCAGTATACCATGTGGCCCAATCGCTGGTTTGGTTTCTGGATAACCAGGACATCCAAGAATGGCAATGTTCCTTCCTTTTCCCTTTCCATCGTGAACTGGATGTTTGGGTGGATGTTGTTCAGATGGTTCAAAAACATGGTCAAACCTTCTTCTCTGTGGCTCCAAATGATGAAAGTGTCATCCACATATCAGAACCATGTTGTGGGCTTTTTTGGCGCTGTTTCCAGGGCTTGCTTTTCCAAGTGTTCCATGTAAATGTTTGCTATCATGGGGCTCAGAGGGCTTCCCATGGCTACCCCATCTCTCTGCTTGTAGAATCCATTGTCCCACTGGAAGTAGCTTGTGGTGAGGCAATGTTCAAACAGGGCTGTGATGTCTTCAATGACACCATTCTCTGAAGATGCCAGCCACAAATGCAGGTGAAATGTCAGGAAGAAATTCTTCTAGGACATGGTCTCACAGCCCAAAAAGCCCTCAAAAAGCCATGGATGCCAGCTGTGAAAGTCTTCGACTTCAATGTTTGAGTGCTTTAAATTCCCACTTTTACACAGTGATTAATCATAATGTGAAATAATCACACATAAATAAAGCAAAGCTTTTCCATATGCTGTTTAAATGATCCACGAGATGGCAGCATTTAAAAGAATAAATCTGGAAAGAAAGAGACAAACATGGCCTACAGCCAACCAAATACAAAGCAAGCTTCAAAAGAAGCTCCTTGTAAAACAAGGGAAGTCTGGTGCTATGTTGCTTTTTTTGGTCAGGATGAGATCATATCTTGTTTTCAACTTCTCCTGAGTTCTGTCCAGTGGTCTTACATGAAGCAGTTTATTATTTTTCAATAGAATATGGAATTTGAATAGGAAAATAAAAATCCACTCAGTGGAATGGGTGGAATTCCTTTATGCTTCCCCCCAAAAAATTATAAATAGATCAAATGCCTTTCTTGTAGTTGAGAACATTTGAAATATAGTTTCTACCTTAACTGAGGCAACTCCTAAATAACTAACCAGCTCCATACTCTCAACAGCTAAAAGGGTCAGTGCCCAAAGACATAATTCTACTCCTTTCTTTATTACTTATCTTTAATTAAAAAAGGGAAAAGAAGCTCCCATGAATCTCATGACAGCCTGAGCAACTCATGTTTGAAGTATTGTCTTGCTGTCATGATTGATTGTGTTTTGGCTTCAGCTAGGAAGAATGATAGCGCAACAATTCAATACTCTTTCAACAGGAATGACGTAGAGAAGGGCAATCCTACACTAGAAGCATTCCTGTGATATTGAAAACATGACACATGGTACTAATGGACTCTGACCTACAGCTGGTAGGCGGCCTCAGTTGCTCACAGTAATTTTTTTAAAAAGTGAAGGACATTGGGGAAAAAAGAGAAGGACGACTCAGTGAAATGAAGAAAAGCAGATAATCTGCTAAAAAGAATCAACACAAGTTACACATTGAGAGTTAAATAAATGATAGCCTGCAAAGACTGAGCATCACAGGTGTACTGCATACTCTCCATATGTTCATACATTTATGACAGGTTTTTTATTGGTTGTGCCACAAACTGCATTACATTGTTTTAATTGTACATTGTATTAACATATCTTTATGTAAATTTAATGATGTAAGCCGCCCCGATTGCTCTGCAGAGGGGCGGGATATAAATAAATATTATTATTATTATTATTATTATTATTATTATTATTATTATTATTATTGCATTAACTATATATATATGGGATGCAGTGGCTCAAGTGGTTAAGACATGGACTCTGTTGATTGCAACATCAGCAGGTTGACAGTTCGAGGCCTGGGTGCTGCATGATGGGGTGAGCTCCCATCATTAGTCTGAGTTTCTGCCAACCTAGCAGTTCGAAAGCATGCAAATGCAAATAGATAAATAGGTACCACTTTGGTGGATAGGTAAATAGTGTTCTGTGCAATCATGCTGGCACCATGATCACAGAGTAGTCTCTGATAATGCTGGCTCTTTGGCTTAGTAACGGAGATAAGCATCACCCCCTATGGTCAAACACAACTTGACAACCTTGTCAACAAGGATTGCCTTTACCTTACACACACACGCACACACACACATATATATCCTCCATCCATCCACCATCATCCAGAGGAAGGGAAGGGTAGGCCAACTCCATCAGGCCTAGCCACAGTAAGAAGAAGGGCCCTCTCTCCAGTCCATCTGCCTTGGTCAAGGCTTCAGAGGGAGAGAAAATCTGCTGGACTTATTCCCCTTCTCCACCATCATTCCCTTCTCCTTTTGTGTCTTGTCTTTTTAGATTGTAAGCCTGAGGGCAGGGAAATGTCTAATTAACAATTTGTAAGCCGCTCTGAGAGCCTATTGAAATTATTTGATGTTAATTTACAATCTTCTCTTTGTGATTTTAGTGCAGTTTAAACTCACACACAGACATGGAAACACATTGTTTAAAACACATGTGGGCAACTCTTTTCATCCCCAAGGGTTATATGTGGGTTGTGGGCTGGGGGTGATGGTAGCCACAGTCAAAGCTATCAGTGGGCATAGTCCAAGTCCCTTTCCCATTCCCATTTCTCTGTCTTTATCACAGGCATGCGCAACTAGCCTTACCCCTAAGGATGTGCTGTGTAAAATTATTCATTCCTGCAAGGGAGAACAAATAATTTACGGTAATCATTTTTCTCCTCCTTGCTAGATGCCATTCAACTGGGTGGGGAGCTGAATGAGAATCAGGGAAGCTATACCCTTCATGGTGATACAGACATTGTTGTAGTGCCCCATCTGTTTGAACGCAGCCCATGATGATCCTTTTTCCTCAGCTGCATCCTATCCTCCTGCCTTTGGGGGGAGGGGAGGCTTGGAGGATACAGTAGTCCTCAAATCTATTCAAGGACTGTGGTGGGGGACACAAAGGGACTTGTGGAGGATTATCTTCATCAGGGTTTTCAGATACTTGAGAGGGTCCCCTTCTCTTCTTTCAATTCTTTTCACTTGCCTACATATACAAAGACTTTTACATGCACACACACACTGTCACACAGACAGGCACACAAATATGATTGTACAAGTTAGTACAAGCTTGGTGCATTGTAATATTCCAAAATAGTCCACTAGATGTAAAAACTCTTCAAAGATGTAAAACTCTCTAAAGCTCAGCAAAAGACACTGTAGCATAAGCTTTCATAACTTGGCCTACTTTCTCAGAAACATGGAGTGAAGAGGTACTGAACAAGTAGACCAAATCTTATGAAATCTTAAGTTACAATGTCTTTTGCTCACTTAGTTTCAAAGGTGTTACAAGATCCCTTTGCCTACTGATATCCCAGACTAGACGGCTATGTCGTTGAATTCTTTAAAGAAATCTCAAATACACACATCCTCTGTGCTGGCATCTGAGGAGGACTTAATGGGACAGCTACTGTCTTGAGGTAATACAGCCAAAAGTAATCTTATTCAGCACTGATTCTGTTTGCATACTAAAGCAATTTGTAACTACAATTTGTAACTACAGTTTGTATAACAATTTGTAGTTTTCGAGGTTTTCCAGGAGTAGAGAGAAAAGCAGCAAATGCCAACAGTACTAATAGCTTAACAAGCTGTTTAAATTAGAGCTGATGGATGATGGTGTTCATATGACTTTAAAAGTGCAGAGAGGTTATATGGTATGGTGTAATTATTACAAATCTGGACTGTGAGATGCATTTCTTGGTCACATCTTTTTCACAGCTGGAACTGCTAAGACTCTACATGAACGGGCAACCTCTTTGTGATGCCATTTGTCTTTCTTAGTCCACAGAGCTTTGACACATTTTGACAGCTCTACTGTAAGAAAGGACATGGTGCCGATAATAACATATCCATTTTGAAACTCTGGGGAAACAATGCCATTTTCAGGTTTTATGTTGTTATGGCTGTATGGAAGCTCCTTTTAAAACACTGCACATGGAAGTTACCTGTCACCAAGTGGCAGCAGCTTAGCACCCTGGTGGGAAAATTTCCACTATGCACTGCAAAAGTTACTTTTAAAAATGCTTCCAGTAGTGTGGAGAACATTGATTGATCTGAGTAAGGCAGCCTTAGAAGGTGTTTAAAGCTTCACTCTTATTCACACTTATTTGGGAGCATGTTTGATCCCAGTGGGACTTAATGCTGATGAAACACACATAGGGCTGGGAATCCATATGGTGTTTGTCAGGGAACAGACTGGAACTGCACTTTTAAATGTTATGTCCTATGGTTTGGATGTTCATTGGTGGAGAAATTTAGTTCTCTCTCTCTCTTTAAAAAGCAAACCTCTAGTTCCAACTTCCAAATGTTGGGTTTGTATGGACACTTTGATGTATTTCTTTCTCACTAGTCAGTACATCCTGCTGCTCTCAATGACACATGCTTTGCTTATTCATTAGAAAGCAAGATTAACTTTAAGAATGTGAACTTGATATATGCTGAATTTATTATTCTTGCATGAAAGAATGGAAAGGAAAAGCATCTATGGAATTTAGCTTGTCTGGCCCAAATGCTGAACAGACTACTACTCTCCAATTGTCAATGACATTCAGCTAATGCTAATAGTTCTTTATGAAATATTTCTTGCCCTTATTTCCCCCCCAGTAGATATCCCCCCACATTGTATGAACAATTCATTTAGTACAGTATTTAAGGAATAACTTGCCCCTTAGTGTGGCACTCACAGTGTTGTGGGAACTGCAAGTCTCATCATCAGTCTGATAGCTAGGGCTAATGTAGTCCATCCACATGTCAAGATTAAACTGCTTAAAGCTCGGCATATGCTGAATTTACAGTTCTTGCACGAAAGAATGGAGGGGAGGGGGAAGAAGCACATATGGGGAACTAGCACGGTGCAATAGTTTGAGTGTTGGACTAAGACTCCAGGAGAACAGAGTTCAAATCCCTGCTCAGCCTCTGAAACCCAGTGGGTGACCTAAGGAAAGTCACAGCATTTCAGCTTCAGAGGAAAGCAATGGAACTAATCTTGCCAATAAAACCCCATGATAGGGTCACCATAGTTTTGTCATACATTGGAATCACTTGAAGGGACAAAGCAATAGCAACAAGAACAAGAACAACAAATGTTATCAAACCAGGAGATTGTGCTGACTGGAAGGGAATAAAACAGTAAATCTGACTGTCTGTCCATGAATGTGATGCACTGTCTGCATATTTTTATTTGATTAATAAGAAAATCCTCGTCATTCTAACAAATGGGATCTATATGGAGCATCTACACCAGGGGTGGGCAACTGTGTGAGGGCCAGGGTCTAACTTCCTCTCTAGGTCCTCTATGGGACACTAGGATTGGGGGAGATTGGAGGGGGTCCCTCTTAAATTGAATGTGAATGTTGCACATCAGACAAAAATGTCCAACCATTTCTATAGAAGAATGTACACATGTATTGACTGCACAGAAATCTAAAAGATTCTGGATTTTGTCTGCTAGAACAACATTTGCATTTCCCCTAGATGTAAGTAGTGGCTATTAATTTTTCCTTAGAAAAGTATAAGAAGAAGGTATAAATTTTCCTGCTGTTGACAGCTCCCACCACTGGATCCGGCCTGCTCTGTGCTTCATAGACTGTTCACGACCAGATAGTATAAAGGACCGTATCTTCCTGCATGAGTCTGCTCATGTCTTGAGATCTTTTGGGTATATCATCAGGAAAAGCCCTTTTCTCTGTCTCACCATCCTTTGGTGAAAAGCATGAGTGTAATCTGTCCTGGAAGCACTGACCCTCCCCTCTACTCTCTCATCCATCCAGCCTTTAGTATGAGCACAAATAGTTGTACCTGCTGAAATTTTGTAAGTTCTTTGGCATTGTTTTCCTTTGCTTCATCCTTTAGGTCCTTTGTTATATGCTCCTAGATTCTACCCTAGACTTACTCATGGGTCACATCAAAATCCATAATTCTGGCCCCAAAACCTGCCCTCGATTTATATGTGAGATTGACTTATAGCAGGGTATATAATGTATATGAAGGAATTTTTGAAATTATATGCTGGCTTTCAATCTACAATAGTGGTGGCTGGTGACTTCTACGTTAGTGGGATAGTGAGTCCATTTTGGGTTTGCAGGAGCTATCTAAGGTGCTTACAGTATTTTGGATATAGGGATATAGATTGCACCTTTAAAGTTCAAAGTAAAATCTGGAGTGGATTCAATGTTATATTAACATGGAAGTCACCAACCATCACTAATGTCTAAATTAAGGGTGCTCAGAATGTAAATATGAAATAAATGAGTAATAATAAATATAGAAGGAAGATTACAATGGTTGGTTAACCAATTCAAAAATGTTGGAAACCAAAAATGTCTACTGCCAAAAATGGCTGTACAAACTCATTTTTCCTGGAACAGAAAAACATAACAGAGAAGAAGCCAAAGGTATCTTCTGACACTGCTAAAGGAAGTAACCTTCCCTCCAAGAATGGGCATAAATAGAATTTTGATTATGGCCATGACAAAAATCTAAGACACACATTTTTGGAAACTTAATGAAATACAGCAGTGGCTAAATCCAGTATTGGTTCTACCTGATGTAGATGCAATTAAATCAATGAACGTAAGATAGTTGTGATTAAGAAATCATATTTATTCAATGGATTGATTCCAAGTAAGAATAACAGGATTTAGTCAAATATATAGGATGCCAGACTTATTATGACGTAACACAACTATAATTATAATGCCTGAACAAGTTTTTTATACTTTGGTGGTGCATAAACAGAGATACCAATCTGTTTGCCTCAAGGAATAAGACAGGATGTCTCTCACAATAGTATATGCTGACTGAACAAACTGAGGAGGAAGAAAATATTTTGAGGGAGAGGAAAGTATTCACCTATGCGACATGGAAACTCAGAGGTTAAGAGACACAGCCTTGGAATTAATTACTTTTTCTTTTGGCTGATCATATTTGTGACACTGTTGCCTTTAAGGGAGCATAATCATTAGTACATTTATTACTTGCTTGTAGAAACCTCTTCAGTGTCATGTTGTAGCGGAAACACTGGAATACATTCCCACACCCTGTTAATAAATTACTTTGGAGGCTATGCCTGATTGTGGTTTAAAGGAAATGGGAAAAACTGAAGAGTGGCCTTTCCCCTCTCTACAATTATCAACACAAAGGATTAAAAATACTGATTATATCTTGAAAATTTTGAGTGAATTTAGTTATGCCTGTCTTTCTTTCTTTCCTTCTTCCTTTCTCAAGAAAACCACAATATTAAAAATGACCAGAACTCATACCATGAAACCCTGTGAAGCTGCAAATTAAAAGCTATAATCTATTGTATTGACTGAGGGAAGAGGACCAGCTGCTACTAACAGCTTTTTCCCTTTCTGCCCAAGTTTATGGTAGCAGTTTGCATAACCTCTTTTCAATAAATTCTTGCTAGAGTTGGTTGGGTTTTGCAAAATGGTCTATATGGTTCTTTATGGTCTTACTTCCTTCAGTTTGCAAATCCATACTGTATGTTAGATGAGCTACAACTGTTTGATTCCCTCCCCCCTACACTGTGTGATTCAATCTGTGGATTTTTTGGTAGTACTGTCATGATTTGGCATGGGCAGATACAGGCAGGAAGCTAGTTCTGCACTGCATATACATGTGGATGAAAGGAGTAAAATATTTACTGTACTGAGCTTGGAGACCAGATGCTACTTTATACTTCAGAGACTTTGAAGGAAGAGAAAGCCAGAAAGTCCTGCAATTCATTATATTTGTCTTTGGCACAAGATCCAATTGTGAAATATACCATAGTGTAACCAGAAACAATTATACTAATAAAAAAAAGTCCCATACCTGGCTGCACTGTAGTATCAATTGCTGTCGGCCTTTCTGTTATCATGGCTGTGGTACTGCCTGAAAAGGAATCCCATATGGTATGTCACACAAACCTACTAAGATAGACACATAAATCATAATAAACTTTCCTTGTTTGTACATATAGCTATGTGAGCATTCAGGCATGAATCCCCCTCCCCAAAGAATAAGTAAAACTTGGTCCCCTTTTTCAAGAGAAACAATTTTTGAAAAGTATGATCAGTGTTGTTATCTTGAATATCAGCTAACTTGGAAATATTCTACTAATTTATTAAAAGTTAATGCTGTGTTTAACCTTTCTTTACAGATGTTGCAAACAGGGAGGCATTGCATAATTTGATAATACAAAACAGAACACAGAATGAAGATAGAATGCAGACATATTGATGCCTTCAGTTGGTTTTATTATTATTACTGTTCTTATCTAAATAAACTAAGCATGTCTCAAGCTTTGTTAGAGAGATATGAAAATTCTGAAACAAACTGTCCTACCCCCTTTGGCCTTTCAGAAAGATAGTTAAGTTTCAGTTGTAGAAGTAATATGTCTAGATGTTCAGCCCTGGTCTGGGAGATGTGCCAGCAGTCCTGTGCCTATGAGCAGCTGGGGTCTCATGGAAAATATTAGCTGGTTGCACATATCACTCTTCCACTTGCAACAAATCACAGCATAAGACAAGATGATTGTTGCAGATGTTTACCTATGACATTGCAAGGTGGAAATTTTACATCTAATTGATGTAAAGAGATCTTGTAGCAAGCCTTTACAGACTGCCAGAAATAGTGCAGCTTGAGGCCACTTTAACTGTCCTGGTTCAGTGTTAGGGAATCATGGGAACTGTGTTTTTTTTTCTGGGACATTGAGCCTTCTCTGTCAGAGAGCTCTGGTGCCACAATAAACTACAATTCCCATGATTCCTTAGCACTGAGCCAGGACAGTTAAAGTGGCCTCAAGCTGCACTATTTTGGCAGTCTGTAAAGTCCATAACTGAAAGAAAGAAATTGGCAGCATGAGATTTCATAGACTTCAGTCTACTTCCTCAGATGCATTTGGACTTCTTTCCAGCTGCTTTTAAAATGTTCCACCTTCCTTCTTTGTCTTCAGCTTATTTCAGTTGCTGGAAACTGAGTTCAAAGTTCAGCTGGGGGACAGACAAATGGTGGCCAAATCATGCTCCAAATGCATCTGAGGAAGTAGAGTGAAGTCTACGAAAGCCCATGCTGCCCATTTCTTTCAGTTATAAGCTTATTGCATGGTACTTCGAAGAATGGGAATGGAACGGAACTCAAGGGAATGGAACGGAGCAAAAACGCATTTACTGCAAGGGAGAACACCACTGATGCCGGTGGGAGCTCCCGATCCGTTCCCCAGCTGTTCCTGGCAGCCAATTTTTGAAGGATGGTTCAAATTCGTCCTTCAAAAATCGGCTGCCAGGAACGGCTGTTGAATGGATCGGGGACTCCTGGCAGATCAGTGGTGTTCTCTCATGCAGTAAAATGCGGTTTTGCTCCGTTCCGTTCCCTTGAGTTCCGTTCCATTTCGTTCCAATCCCGTTCTTCGAAGTACTGTGCGTTAAGCTTATTTGTCTCCAAGGTGCTACAAGATCTCTCTACATATTGATTCTACAGACTAACATGGCTATATCTTTGAAATCTAATTGATGTGTGCAAAGTCTCAGTCTTCTGGATCAGGACCAGTCATGCCATGTGAATCACTTAGGGGCTAAGCAGACTGGTGGCCGTGGGCCGCCCTGGGAAGGTGCGCAGCGGGACTGAGGCATCCCCATGCTTCGATCCTGCGGCGCACCTTCGCTGCCCCTGAAAGGAGCGTTAAAATAGCGCTCCTTTCACAAGTCAGCGAAAGTGCGCCTCAAAAGCTTTCACTGACTTTTCCGCAGTTTTTGACGACAAACTTGAAATGTATAGATAAAAACTTCCTTTAAAAAAAGGAGGACCAAACTTATCAAGCAGTAAGATGCTGATTAGTATCAGCCCAGCCCTGCAGGGAAGCTTTTGAAGTGCTACAGTGAGTATGATTGTGATGAGGTTTAATGAAGCTGCATTACTTCGATGCCTAGCAGTAACAGTGATATAATAAAGTATGTGATGAGGATGTGAGATATTCAAGCTATCAAGACTACATCTCAAACAATAGATATATAGGCCAAATAGACATGTAGTACCAATGTTTGTCTTTGCTGACAGAAAATCTTAACTGAGCTAGTAAAAAAAAAGCAATTAGCTTTAAGTTCAATTGTAATTATATAGTTAGGCAAGTTTATGTTGATGCACATTGATAATTACACTCTTCTAGCTTTGTGCAGTTTAATAGAACTGGAAGAGCACAATGTCTTAACACTCTAGATTTTTGGAATAGAGGAACAATCTTTGTTGTGTTCAGTTTCTTTGCAGATAGCAAAATGTACAAATATGTTAAACTGCTTTGCAGTATTATTGTTTTTAAAGTTAATTACTGTCTTTCGTCATATATAGGTATTGCACAAACATATTTGTTTGTACATCCAATTGACTCTAAACGTGACCAATTCAACCTATAGCAAGTAAATGTTGTGAATAGGTAAGTAAGGTATGTACTGCCTTCTGTCTTAAAAGCAAGTGCCTCACAAATAATATTTTCAAACATGCCATTACTTCCAATTCATGAAACTGAAGCATCCATAGTTTTTAAAATACAGAATAACATTTCTTTGTTACTTCTGACTTAGGGCCTTTGCAGATTGCCAGAAATAGTGAAAATTGAGTTCACTTTAACTGCCCTGACTCAGTGCTAGGGAATCATGGGAACTGTAGTTTATTGTGGTACCAGAGCTCTCTGACAGAGAAGGCTCAGTGTCTCAGAAAAAATACAATTCCCATGATTCCCCAGCACTGAGCCTTATTCTCCAAAAAAAGAAGGAAAGGCAGTCTGACAACTGTAATTTGAAAGCAGCCACTGTGAGATGCTTTTTAAAAAGACCATGATAGATAGATTGCTCTGTTTTGAGCATATATGAGGAGGAAAAATTATATTCTGGAAGCAGTTGAAGTGTTGTGCATGTATATATGAACACAAATGTGCTTACTTTTGTAGGGTTTTTCCATTACTTTTATGAGGTTTCCCATCCTTATTTAATTGCCTACTAAAAGGGGAAATACCTTCCTCAAGCCTAGCTAAGGTTAGCTAAAGTCCTCTGAGTATTCACTGCCAAGTCTTTTCTGAGTTAGAAATGTAGATATATAAGCTGCACAGATATATAGGAAACAATAAATGTTTAGCCTTCCAGCTCATAGGGGAGTAGTAATCATGAAATAAATGTAACAGGATGAAATTGAGGCCACTTATTTGCAAGTATCTAGGTCTGGCTGTAAGAGAGGTCCTATCTGCCAGCTTAGACATATAGCCTCTTGGGATAAGAGAGTTCCAAACAGCTACTTCAGCCAACCTCATTATGGCACATAAATGAAACAGCTACACTCTGGTCTTCATAAAAATGAATCCATGGGAGATTTCTGCTTTCTGTAGCTTCTGTTTCTTTCTAGTGGTATATAGATTTCATTGTGTCTCTTCACAAGAGTACGAAGGATGGACCACTGATGATTTTAAGTTCAGTAAGAATGGTATATGATAAAGAAACAGAGGAAGGGTTATTTTGGAGATTATTGCATTACAAAAAAACATGACTTATTCCTGATGAGATGCACTCACGTTTAGGATTAAGCTGTGATATTGCCAGATTTAAATCACTGCTGTTGCCACTGCCTCTGGGCGACTGCAACCCGGCTGCAGTCTGGGTCCCAGCTGCGCTTATCCAGCCACTTTTCCAAAATGCCAAGCTCCCGTTTTGGAAAAGCATCCGGAAAAATGCAGCTGGGACCTGGGCTGCAGCTTGGTTGCAGTCACCTGGCAGCAGTGGTGGCAATTTAAATGTGATAATATCAGGGCTTAATCTGAAATGTGACTGGATCCAATGAGGGATAAGTCACATTATTTTGTAATGCAATAATCTCCTTTCTCTCAGTCCTAATGACCTCATTCCTAAATGGAAACAGAAAGAAATCTACCCCAAATTAGAAGGAGGAATGTTGAGAAGAGGGAAAATGTATCAGCCAAAATCCTCCATAGTACTAAACTCTTAACAGCCCCTTAACAGAAAAGGATACGTTAAAAAGTCAAGTTATTAGCCATATCAATGTTAAAAGACTCTAGGGGGAAAAGCGCTGAGTGTTTGCTGATCTATAAATTGTGGTTAAAATAAAATTTAAAAGTCCCAGAATTTTACTGCAAGCTGTAATTAACTGAATGGATAGATGGACTCAAAATGAAAAGCCAAGCTTTCTTTTCTTTTTTTGGAGGCTGTTGTGTTGTTATAAAAATGGATGAGAAAAACCTTAAAGATGGACTACCCTTTCTTGTTCAATCGGATACTGCCTTTCTACACACCTGTACTCAAGAGTGAGTTGCAACCCAATAAAAGTGGTAAGCTTTTGTTTAACAAAAATGTACCTTAATCCATACTTTCTCCATTATCTCCCAAAGGTGCAAATATACATATATTTAAGTACAAGAAAAGAGATTAAAATTGAACAGATAAATTAAGAGATTAAAACACAATTGACTAATCAACTCAGAGTTCTTAGGAGATTGAGAGTCTAGATTTTTTACACTCATCAAAATTAATTGATTTGCATTGTGAGTACACAAACTGAAAACATATGCTGTAACTGTAATCACGAGGGATAAAGACAAGACAAAAATGGTAACTGTCAGTTGACTTGAATGAAAATGGTGTTGCTGTGAAATGTGGATGATTTTTGCACCTGTCAACTGGAAGTCATCACCTGTTCCACTGTGGCAGTTTGCTTGGTCATCATCACATTCATCCACAAGGTTGCTGTCAGCCGTGGTTGGAATAGATGTAGGTACTGAAACAAAAATTCCAGTGTGGCTCAGTTAAAACACACTCTTGGGTGTTGTTCACCAAAGGGATGACTCTGTGATGAATGAACTCATTTCTTACAGTAACAAGACCTTTCACTTCACATAGGAAACCTTCACTTCTTTTTATCATTTCCCCATACAACCATTATCAATTAAATAAGCAGCAACATAACTGCCCCTTTCATGGAACCCAAATACAATGCTTGAGGCAACCCCTTCACTCTGCCTAATGGTAGGACTGATACTACAGTGTACAGATGTTGTTTGTTCTAGTGTTTGATTGCAAATACTATATATACTCATATAGAAGTCTAGAAATTTTACTCAAAAAATTAACCCCCCAAAAAATCTGAGTCAATTTATACATGGCTCAATCTAAGTACTGTTCTTTAACTCTTCCAAAAAATAAGAACCATCCCCTGGTGAAAGGCAAGAGTCTACTGTGTTCTAGAAGCACTAATACCCCATCTATTTTCTCATCCATACAGCCTTTAGCATGAGCACAAACAATTATGCCTGCTGGAATTTTGTAAGTTCATTGGCACTGTTTTCCTTTGCTTCATCCTATAGATACTTTGTTACATGCCCCTAACTTTTACCCTCGACTTATCCATGGGTCAGATCAAAATCCATAATTCTGGCCCCAAAATCTATCCTCGCTTAATAACGAGGTCGACTTATAGTCAAGTAGATACAGTATATCATAGAATAATTGAATCACAAGGGCCGTCCAGTCCAACCCCCCCCCCCCAATATGTCAAAATAGAAGATTTGGTAAGGAATTATTAAACTTGCTCTGCCTCACAGCTACATCACAAACTGTTACTGAAAGTTTTGCTTGCATGAGTTGTCACAACAATTTGCCATGCATCAAATGTCACATTTCTATAATCTCTCTATGAATAAGGATAGTTAATATTGTTGGCAAATAAAACATGGAAGGTCTACACTGGTTTTGGACATGTGTGGACCATACAGTACCTGTCAGGATCCTCAATGGAGGGAGAAACCCTACTGAAATTAATTAGCATAAATTAGCTAAAGTTCCCATCCAAATGTATTGCAACCTACTCCACAAAACCAAAATAAAATGAAAGCAATGAATAAATACTAGTCCCGTCTGCTTTACTATTGTGGTGCTATACAGTGGCATAACCATCCACCAAAGATTCAAAGAGTGCAAGAGGAGGATACTATGACATTAATGGCAACTAGAGAAGCAAGAAACCAGTCAGTGGTATCATAAGCAGAACTACATGTAAGAAAATAATTAATATAATAGATTAATCTTTGGTTGTGCGTAATTACCTTCAATTTCGCAGCCCAGTAGTTCCATCCTCAGTCCCAAACCACCGTGGGTGGCTCTTTCAGGATAAACACGAATGAATCTTGTTGTTATAGGTTCAAAGGTACGGAGTTCAGGAGTATCATAGTTAGTGTTGCCTTCAAAAACCTGTAAAGGGCAGGTACACAGGACTTTATTACATCAGCCCGTTGTCTTGCCTCAATTGCATTAGCTTAAGGAAATTGAAACATACCAGTTTGGGAACATTCATTATCACACACCCCTGCAATAGTGCTAAGGTGCTGCTTTGGTGATCTATCGTCCCACACTCTCTCTTTTGCATGACCTCCATAACCCTGCCTTCCTGTCCAACACACCTTTCAGTTTTTATTATTTTTGCTGCAATTAAGCAATTATGGCAATGCAATGAGATTTTTTTAAAAGAAATAAAAGGAAAACAGCTTGCTTGGGAACAGCAAGGGAAAGCAGGAGGAGAAGGGGAGAGGAGGAGAATCACTCCCACTGACACAACATGACTGCTGGCATATTGGAGCCACAGCAGAAGGGACCTGTAACACATACAGAAGAAACTGATGGAAAAAGCAGCAATATTGGGAGGAACTGATGGGTTTTATCTATCAGTGAAAAGACACACTCCACTAAGGAATAGAATGGAAAGCAACAGCAGGACAGACGCAACATTGTGTGATAAGTACTGACCAAAGATGCTTTTAGCCTGTTGAAATTCCACTTTGTGATAAAGTCCCCACACATTTTGTTTAATAATCACATGGCAAGTGTATTAAGTTTTTAAAATATCTCTTCTCTTTGAGATGTTTGAAGGGTAAGGAAATCCTAAATATTTTATAAAATATCTGGCATTCCATGTGAAAATCAGGAATGGGCACATAAAGAATCTTTGAGAAGCTGCACATTTAATATTTCTTCAAATCAATCCATCAGGATCAGCAGAGAAACAAAGTGTTTAGCCCTATTTTTATAATGCACAGATCTGGAATTTACATAGATGACTTGGTAGATTCCTACTGGCTCAGATCCTGTCACCGCTCAGGTAGCCACAATCAGATACCTCTTTAAAAAAAGAAAACTTTTATCTGAACCATAATGCTGATAAAGTGGACTGTTACCATCTATGGAGTTGATTCTGGCCCCCTCCCCGGCAGATGGCAAAAAACACAGATGGCCATGCTCCATATTATTCAATGGTGGTGACATGTGTGTGGACACACCTGTGCATTTGTGTGCATGTTCCACTGTTTAATAAAATGGGGTGTGGTGATCCATGGGTGGGCGAATCCATGGATCACCAGCTCACCAATACCAAGGCTATAATGTACTTGAATCTCCTGAAATCTTTTATCTTAATTTGCCTGAATTTGCTGTTTTAATCTGGTATTATACCAAATTCTAAATTCTGTGCCTGCAAATGCTATTCATACCTGGGCTCTTAAGAACTAAAAGATGCACAGAAATACAGAGAAAAGAGCCATATGCATATATTTTACATTTCTTTGAACAAAAGCTGGTTTGATTACAATCACACTCCTTTGGAATCCAAGCTGAAGATAATGATGACATTTTAGGGAATCTCCAGTTTTTAATCTTCCTTCTTTCCTACTATATTTTGACAAGAGCTTCAGCTGCCAAAGTACTGAAACTTTTAGGAGTGGGACAACACACTACACAAAACAGCACATTCCTTTTTAATGACCCAAAAGCTAGGAAAGTAGGGGACAAGAGAATGAAAGAAAGAACACCCAAACTCTGTTTCCTTGTTCATCCATGGTAAATTTGGGGGGAGGGGAGACTACAGGAAAAGGCCAATTACTGATCTTATATTCTAAGGGCCTCGGCAGATGACTAAAAAAGTCGTCTTCCGAGCAGGGAATAGGAGGGGCAGCCGCACGAGCGGCACCCCTTCCTCTCCCCGAGGTTGCCCCCAGAAGCACTGGCCGTCCGCACGGCCGGCGCACCGGGGATGACCTCACGGCGCAGCGCCCACATGCGCTGCGCCGTTTGAGCCAGGGAAAGTGCGCCCGCCGCTTTTGGGGCGCACTTTCCCTTAAATCTAAAAGGAGCGCCAATTTGGTGCTCCTTTTAGATGCGCCGCAGGAGCACCGCGGTCCGGAGGCTGAACTCCGGCAGCGCTCCGGACCAGGGCGTCTCCGACGCCCTGGTCTGCATCCCCCCTTAGTTTGCTTTACTAGTTTGTCCTTCAAAATAAATGTATAGAAAGGCACTGGATTCTAGTGATTCCAGAAATGACTCCAGTTCAGCATATTAAGATCTTGACTTCTCAAGCTACAGTATCAGTCTGTATTCACTGTTTTTAACCCATCCATTACCTCTGGGTGAAAAAGAGACTAAGGGCAGATGCAGACAGGCAGGAAAAGGTGACCTGAAGCTGCCTTTTCCCTAAGCTGCAGCAACCTCACTGCCTGCCCCAAGGGTGCCCTAAATGGGGATGGAGCAACCGCATCAGGAGGAGTCAATGCAGCTTTTCTGAGGCTGTATTGAAGCCCAGTCAACCGCACTGCCGGCCCCGAGGATGCTGCAAAGGGAGATGGAGCAACTGCATGGGCCGGCAGCGGCTGCTTTAATTTTTTTTTGTTCTCTCAGATGCATGCACACGTGTACAGGAACACATCTCTGCACACCTGCGCACGACCTGTCATAGGTTTGTCTGTCACTCTCTGTGTACAAAGGTGACTGAAGTCCGGCATCCCTGCACATCTGCGCAGGACCTGTTATAGGGTGGTATACAGTCTGTCATTTTGTCCGTACAAAGGTGACTGAAGTTCAGCATGCCTGCACACCTGTGCAGGACCTGTCATACAGTCACAGATAATGCAAGGATTCACTGACTTCTGCTTCCCTGAAGGAGTGGGTGCAGTAGACAGGTGCCACTGTCTGATTGCGTTACCCTTGGAGTGAAAGAACGAGTTTGTCAACTGAAAAGCACCTACTCCATCGTCCTCCACAAAACGTGATTGGGGGGAGGGGAGAGGTACATGCAAGGGAGGTTTGTGTGGACAGACTGGATACATGTAGCTGGTGGTCATGCAAGGGACATGGTCAACAGGACATATGGACCAACGTTACTCCAGGACCCCCCCCAGCATGCCAGGAAGTGGTGTGCAGGTCTTATAGAAGAGGTCACAAAAGCTTTTTTCATGCAAACTACTGTGCATTCTGACATGTGATGGAATGCATTTATTATCATAATAGAGAACAGTTGCTAGGGTGCATGTGTAGGGTTACAATTAGGGTTAGGTTAGGGTTCTAATATTCAGGCACACCTGCACTGGTGCATCCACACCTGGATGCATAGGGCACTTTAAATTAAAACCTGCATCATAGGGCACATGCTCTGGATCACTGAGGGGGAAGCAGACGGGAGCTTCCCGTGCG
>CM034710.1:110766995-110786922 GCA_020142125.1 Phrynosoma platyrhinos
TGAAGAAACAGAAAAAAGCTGCTTCTTTTTGGAATGGATTTTCCTGGTATAGGGGGCTTAGAGGGCGGTTTCCTGTTGGCTTTTAGGTGTGCATTGTCTAAACCCCACACCTTCAAGATAGCCTGAAAGCACCTCTTTTTGCCCATCAGTATAGCCCCTAAATCAGAAATGAGAAACTTCTGGTCCATGGGGCAAATTTGGCTTAAGAGACCAGCCTGTATGGCCCATGGATCCTTGAAATGATTCCACGCCCCAGCCATTCCTGAAATTCCATTTGATCAGAAGGCAAAAGAGCCAGGGTAGCAACTGATCCATACCTCTAAGACCATGGCTCACTTTTCTCCACCTTTACTGTCCCTCCATAATGAAGGAAAGGGAGGAGAGTGAAGCCAACTCTGCAGTCAGTTCACCCTTGCATCTTTCTTGGATGAAGAAGGGGGAAATAAGGTTTTGTACTAAAGATGTAATCTTTCACTGATTTCATTTTTGCAGAGAGCAATGTGTCATTTTAGCAATTGCCTTTCCTCTCTGAGAAAGAAAATTGTGCAGTTTATGAATATTATTTTGGGACTCATTCTATGTAAAAAATTACTTTTACTTTGGCTGTTTTGCACAGGATTTTCTGCACAGGAAAGGGCATTTTTGGTACAAAATCCACCTACATCTCCCAAGGGAGGATCTTGGCTACTGCTTCCCATTCAGAAAATGCTTCAGTTGGAAACTTAACTCTGTGCTAAAGTTGCATGTGATTGTTTTGTGCAGAGAATGTAGTTTTCTATGCAGTAAACAACATTTTTATGTACAGAAACAGCTATTTCCTGTACAGAAGAAAGCTGTTTTCTACACAAAATAAATGTGAATTTCACACAGAATACATTCATCAACTGCCATTTTCTGTCCAGGAGATTCTGCTTTCTGTGCAAAACAATCACATGTGAACTTTACCATTAGCATATGAAATAGTGATTTAAATTTCCAGTTTGAAAGGAAAACATGGGGAAACTGATGGATCGTCACTGAGGGTGCGAACGAAGTGGAAGTGCATACAAGTATAACACAGCAAACAGTTAACTTTGCCATACTGGGTACAAGAATGAAGGCTGTAAAAGTCAGGGGCTGCATTAACCCTTTCTAAATTGTGTAGTACCAATACTTATTCAGACATAATAAATAATGTGTATTTACTCAGACATAAATTCCAGTGTACTCAAGAGTTGTGTTTACCCCTAATGTTTAGTTATAGGGATTTGTTTTCCATTCAAATTATGTTTCAAACATTACAAAGCCCCCTGCTGCATAAGACAGGTTATGAAATGGAATACTATTTACAGTATAGGCACAGGTAATTGTAACTATGGAATCCAGCTTTAATTATCATTTAAATAGCAATATATAATAATGGAAACTTTTCTGTAAAAGGTTTCAGAACGATGTACTGACATACAGGCACGGAATTCAATAGTCATTTAATGGTCCCTTGAATCCTAATTATATTGAATCATTGTCTTGTGGCAGCTGTGTAGTCTAGACCTATCTGTGATTTAATTATGACTGTTCATTCATACGCACCAATCTTTTCAGAATGGGGTAAGGGGAGGAAAGATGATATTATTTCATTTATTACTAGGTTTATTGGATTGTTTCAAAGGAAATGAGCCATATTTGCAACAGGGGGAAAAATGAAGCTAGCTTATAGTGAATCACACCATTAGTCTATGTAACCAAGTATTGCCTTGGGTAGTATCTAATCAGGTATTGCATCATCAGCCTAGCAAAACTAGTCTAGAGCCTGGAAGCATTACATTTTGACTCTGGTGGCGCAGTGGTTCCATGCCTGTACTGCAGCCACTCACTCATAGACCACAAGGTTGTGAGTTCAATACTAGCCAGGGCTCAGGCTAGACTCAGGCCTGCATCCCTCCAAGGTCACTAAAATGAGTACCCAACTGTTGGGGGGCAATGAGCTTACAGTTGTAAACCGCTTAGACATCCCATAGTGTGATATAAAGCAGTATATAAATGAAACTGCTTTGCTTTTTTAACTTCCCAAATCCCCCAGTGGCCAAGCTAGCAGTGTGATTTTGGAAATTGTAATCTAAATGTAACTTTTCCAAGTTCCCATCTACTCTGACTAGAAGTGACTCTGCAGGGTCTCTGGAAGAGAGTACTTTGCACATTGATGACCCAATCTCCCTTGAAACTGGTGATGGCACAGGTTGAACCTGTTTCATGTGATCTATCAGTAAACTGTCTTCTTCAATAAAAACTAGGTTTACTCCAAAAGAGTAATTAAATTTCAAAATGTGGGCTCAGGTTACCAGAAGTAACACAAAGGGGCATGTCCAACAATAAAGGCAAAATACTGGAAGTAGACGGAGAGTTTATGACAAATGAGTGGAAGAGAAAGGGAAACAATATTCATGAAGTTCATGTAAATCCATATAAATGGAATCCCAGGTTTGGATGCCAACAATGGCTGGCATCCTGTTCAATATTTAAAAAATCATAAGATGGATTTATGATCTCTTAACTTTTAGGATTCACATTTATGGCTGACAGTGACTTAACCTGACCTCTTAAGCCCAGCAATGTCCCAGTTGAAGAGTTTCTCAGGACTGTAGATTGAGGGAATGGGAAATGATATTTGCAACATATTTCTCTAAGTCATGGGACATGTTGAGATAAACAGCTGTTGCAGGACTCTCAGAAACCCTTCAGCTGGGTCACTGCCTGGTTTGAGAGGTAAGTTTTTATGGGAGGTAATGGCTGAATCAGCTATGAAGATGGAACTCTGTTGCTTGAGCTACAACTGCCAGGGCAGGATCTCACCCCATGTTATTAAAATAATGTCTGGTTTCACCTTTATTATTACAATTAAGGCCAGGAGCTTGATTCTGTGCTTGTCACTGTAAGATGTTAGAAGAGACATGTGTTTGTAATAGTACCTGGATTACACAGCATCCTCATCAGATGGATCAGATGGAACTGTCTGGCACTATCTCTGCTTATCTTCAGGAGGAAATTTAATATTGTAACATTTGATTGCTGTCTAGCATTAATATATACAGGTCAAGTTTCCCTTATCCAATATACTTGGGACCATAAGTGTTTTGCATTTTGGATTTTTTTGGGGGGGGCGGATTGGAGATGGGGCCCAAGTCTAAATGAGATTAGTTATGTTTCATTTATACTTTATAAACATAGCATGAAGATAATTTTATACATAATATTTTAAATAATTTTGTGCATGAAACAAAAGTTTATGTACACTGAACAAACAGAAAGCAAAGGTGTCACTCTCTTAGCCATCCATGTGAACAAATTTGGATTTTGGAATATTTTGGATTTCAGAATTCCGAATAAGGGATATGTTTTGGTTTGTATATGCTTTGGTTTGTTGATAATTTTGATATTGGTATTTTTAAATATAGTTTGCTTCTTTTATTCATGTTACAACATGCTGATTATTTTATTTCCTGTTTTCAATTGCATTTTTGTCATTTTAAGTCACTCTGAATATCTTGTATAGAAAAGTGATGCAAACACTTATTAAACCAATTGTGCTGTGGCAGCTGGTTGTTATAGCAAAATCTATCGTATTGTGCTCTCCTTCCAGCAAGGTAGTGAATAGACTGTATTTCAATTCAAGAAGCAGAACTACTTTTAATTTATTATTTTAATCAGTGTAGCTACCCTTGCGTATAGCCAAGCTTGATTAATGTTTTTAAAATACCTAGGTCCTGTTTTAAATTCACCAGCATCTTAAATCCAATGAATTTATCAAATTTCCCCATGGAAGAAACATATTTAAATGTGTTGAATATTTTAGTAGGATTATAAGTGTTATAAAACATGACTTTTTTTTTTTTTAAAAAAGTACTAATCTCTGAAGCTTATTTCTGTTAGAAATGAAAACTCTTGAGTGGACTTAATGTATTTGCCAATGCTCATTTTTGTCAAGACTTATAGTTTTGACAGTGATGGCAACTGCCTTGAATTTAATATCAGGAGGCCAAGCAGCATAAGGTATGTCACATCAAAAGCATATGTTGCTCTCTATTCCCCCCCCCCAGGGCTTGGAAGGATATGTCAAAACAACATGTCTGTATTTATTTATTTTACAAAAACAAGTCTTTAGTTTTCATTGCTAGATCATTGACTCTTCACACTTTACAGTGAATACTTTATTGCAGTATCAAGGTCATTTGAAAGCAGACTTGCTTTTGCGTTTATTTCCAAGAGAAAATTGAAAAGAAATGGTTGCAGCTGTTCTAAACTGGATTATGATCAGGGAGAACAAAGTTCATATTCCTACATAGGTGACCATGGGCCAGTCACCCTCTCTCAGCCTAAGCTGACTCACTGGATCATTGTGAGGAGAAAATGGAATGAGGAAAATCATTATTCCTGGAGGAAGGGTAAAATATATACATAATAAATGCATATAATTGAGAAAAGCTGCAACACTCCAAGGATCTGGCCAAATATTTTCAAAAGATTTGCAAGGAAACTTGGCCTCAGAAAAAACTGAGAATTTCAAAGCTTTTGACACCTCCATGCTGGAATGGGCCTGTGTATGACTACCAGCCATTCATATTCGTTCAGAAATAAATGAAGCAGCAAATACTATCTCCCAAGAAATCAGCCCTAGTCTCATAGTCTATAAACACCACTACATTCTTGTCAAAAATATCATTCATTTCTTTTAAATGTCAGCTTCCCAGTGTCAGGAAAACTTCCATCTTCATCTTGACAACAAGGCTGTTTGAGATGCAACAGAGGAATGCTATATCTCCGAGGCAGATGGGTGTTCAAGGGAAATGGAACATCAAATAATTTCTTACAGGATGTACAGAATCCATCCATACTGGATATGATCAGAAGCCATATCTGCTGACAATCATGCTGATGCTTAAAACTGGATTATTTTATCTACTTTTTGACAAGTTGGATTCCACACCTCTTTCTTAGGGCCTTTGCAGACTGCTAGAAATAGTGCAAATTGAATCCACTTTAAGGGTTAGGGGTAGGGAATCATGGGAACTGTATTTTATTGTGGCACCAGAGCTCTCTGACAGAGAAGGCTCAATGTCTCAGAAAAAAACAACAACAATTCCCATGATTCCCTAGCACTAACCCTAACCCTTAAAGTGGACTCAATTTGCACTATTTCTGGCAGTCTGCAAAGGCCCTTAGTTGTCCCAATTACAGCTCCGTTTGGTGAGAGAGGCCACATGTTACAGTAAACCTGCCCTGTCTACTTGCTAGGTGCTGCAAGAAGAAACCTCAGCAGAGTTTGGAAAAGTTTCTCCCTTAGATTACAATTGTCAGAATGCTCTCAGCCAGCATTGCCACTAGTTGTGCTACATAAGAAATTCTGGAAGTTGTATTCCAATGCCTAGATCCAACTGTTTGTGTCAATTAGAATATTGATTGAATAGGATATTAACAAATATGTTCCATGAGTTTATGGGTGTTTAGCTTGGATTAACTAAATTGGATTTGCCCCCTTCCCCAGTAGCTTCCAGCCTCTGTACCTGGGCTTCTGGTTTCTAGGATGAGGAACCTGGGAAATCATATGACTTGCAGGAACAAAGACTGTCTCATGGCTGCTAACTACCTCAGTCTCCCTGAGGATATTAAGTTCTTATCATTGAGAACAAAAACCTACCACTCATGCATACCACCCAACTACTTCTGCACACTGGGGATTACTCTTGCATAGAAGAGATGAGGAAGGCAGACATCTGATGGTAACAGAACAGGCATTTGCCTCCATTTCCTGCTTTGGTTTGATTAGTTTTATCAGTGCAAATGTAAGACACTCACTGCACACACTATCACAACCCCTTCAGAAGAATCTCATCCAGACTGAAATGCATGGGTGCATTAACAATAAATATTAATCCTCTGAAATTGACAAGGCAAAAATGCTCTTGTATTGATTTCAACATGCCAAGTGTTCTAGTAAGACTGAAAATAAGCCCTCTGAACCAAAGTCAGTTCTGGTGTTTGACAATGACAAACAAACATTTCCTCTCCATATTTGTTTCTTGATGTGACAACATATAATCCAGCATGTTTATATAAGCCAAAGAAAAATATGGATTAGTTTATGGAATAACAGGGTAAGACATATGATGCAAGGCCACTGTGTTTTGATCAGCACAGACCAATATGACAGAGAGAGCCTCAAGTATACAAAATCACAATGAATACAAAAGACTGGCAGAAAAGGTGCTTCTGGCTAATTTTTGAGGGACAAGGAAGAAAAGATGAGGCACAGAGTTCTGGTTGATTTGAAGTTAAACAACTTGTGTTTCTTTAGATATTGTAGGACTCTACTCCCATATTATATGGAAAAAACTTGTAATGACAGACAATCCCAATGGAAGACGCTCCAAACAGATATTTAGCATTTCCCTCCCCCCCTTATAGAATGAAGATATATCTGCTGATAGTATTAAACAATAGGTTTTATACAAAGCTTTTCCAGCTCCAGGGCACAACACTTTGACTCTTTTCTAGATACACCAGAAACTATCTCATACCAACCAGACTATCTGTCTAGCTCAGTTTTGTCAACTCTGACTCACAGCAGCTGTCTAGTTTCTCAGGCAGAAAGAAGTCTGTCATACAGCAGTGACTGGTGGCTTCTAAGGCAGTGGGCTGTGAATATACTCTGGATATACTTCAAATTTAAAGGAGTTATCCAAGGTTCTAAGCTCTATCCTTTAAACAGGTTCACTACCTTAGAGAGCTCCTTTAAACTTTCAATTAAAATCCGTAGCAGATGCATCACCCAATTGATACAGAAGCCACAAGCTGCCTCTGCTTTCATATCACTTGCCTGCTGATCATTTTAAACTGGATATGCTAAGGGTTCAGCCTAGGACCTTCAGCATGCAAATCATAAGTCACTGCTAGCTCACCTTAGCCTTCTTTTTGCTGGCATCCATAATCCATTTCCAGTCTGATCCATTGTAGCTAAATCCAAGCTTGAATTTCCTCATGAAGACCTTGTTCTCTCTGTGTTTACCTCCCTGGACAATTATGCCTCGCACGATCTTCTCTTCACCAAGGTCTATTTGGAGCCATTCCTTTGCATATGTGTGCGTGGCAGGTGGGGGTAATGCCCACCCTACTCGACTAGTTATAAGACGGACATTTTCTGGGATCCAGTTTCTCTCAAATTCATTTGATGCAGTAATCTGAGAGTCTGTGATCAGACCGGATACCATACCCAGCATGCCAGAGCAAGGATAATCTAAAGAAAGAGAAGAAAATTATATACAAATGATGTTTGAAGTGGTCATAGCACTTCACATAAGTTTTTTTTTTTTTTAGTAATTCTTTCAACAACCATATACAATAGATCACTGGACTGGATTAGACAATCCTATATGCAGGGTCAGAATGCTATGAGCTTGGAGTATTTGGTAGATGGTAACAGGCTGGAACTAAAGAAAAAGTTAACAAAAGGTAATGGCAGTGTGTCTCTGAATAAATTTTACCAAGTAAACCATATGGTTACGATACATTGGACTCCACTTGAAGGCACATAACAACAACAACAACAACAACAAAGACCAGAGTAACTAAAAAGACTAAGGGGCTAAGCAGACAGCACTTTGCACTGTCTTCAGAGCAAGGAAGGGGAGGGGCAGCCACACGCTGGGCGCCCCAACCCCTTCCCCAAAATGTCCTCGGAGCAGCCGGCCCTCCATACGGCTGGCGCTCCAAGGATGACCTCCCACTGCAGTGTCCATACACGCTGCAGCGGAAGAGTCGCTGAAGGTGTGCCGACAGCCTTTTGCAGTGCACCTTCAGCGATTTGTGGAAGGAGCGCTATTTTAGCTCTCCTTCCAGGGGCGGCGAAGCAGTGCCACGGGGCTGAGGTGTGCGGATACCTCGGCCCCGCGGCGCAGCTTCCTGGGGCGGCCCCGTGCCGCCCGTCTGCTTCCCCCTTAAGTGGCTGTACAGACCAGACAAAAGGGCCGGTGTCAGGGTGGAGTGGGAATGTGGTGACTGCACACCGCACACCCAGACTTTGCCCCCAAGCTGCCATCACATTGCCCCCGAACCAGAGGCAACAACTACATGCCGTGCGCTGCAGGAGTGAAGAAGAGCTGTGGTGGCGGCGAAAGGGGTGCTGGAAAAATGCTGGATTGGGGTCACAGCATGCAGTTGCCATGGCCCCGATCTGGTGCACAAAGGTGGAGTGTTAAGCCGCCCCTTACCTGCTGTCTGTTTTGCCAATATGAGACACAGCTGTGTTAGTCTGGAATATCTGTATGCAAAGGGATCTTGTAGCACTTTGAGACTGTGTGAAAGAAGCTATAGCATTCCTCACTCTCAAAGGTGCTACAAGATCCTTTTCCATAAAAAGATTAAGTATCTGTACATCTATTCTGTACCCCAGTTTAGGATTCCCAAGCCATTTATATGGTCCATGTATCCAGGAATAGCCATTTTAGAACACAAAACAGACCACGTGCTGGGGATTTTTCATAATCCTGATGGTAGCTACAATGTCAAACTAATTATGACAATCCTTTGCATGTTTATTCAGACATAAGTCTCACTGTGTTCAACAAATCTTATTGGAAGCTATATCTGCAGAAGATAGCAGCCTTCTTATATTTATTTTCTTTTCTATTAAAATATTTATAAAATCAGAATAGTCAATGTCAGTTTTATTTATAAGAAAATAAAATATCTTAGTCATTACCTGTTATTTTGCATCCATATACTTCAAATCTTAGGGATATCCCAGTTTCCCAGCTTGCAGGTTTAATTCTAACAAAACGTGTCAGGACTGGTTTGGGGAAAGTTCTGTAAGCAATGTCAGTGGGATTGGTGTTCCCCACGAACACCTACAGAAAGAGAGGAAGATATCAAACTTCTCTTGAATATATTTGAATATATCCCTAAATATATGATGGTTAATAACAATAAACAGATTTCACAAAGCATGGTGGAGATATGGGTAAAATCCCCCACAAACTATCATTGAGTTCCTGTGAATTCTGCAGACTTTGTTGCTGTGTTCCTTCAAGTCATTTCCAATTTATGGCAACCCTAAGATGAACCTATCAAGGGTTTTTTTCTGGGCAAGATTTGTTCAGAGGAGGGCTTCTCTTGCCTTCCTCTGAGGCTGAGAGAGTGTGATTTACGCATGGTCACTCAGTGGGTTTCCATGACAGAGTAGGGATTTGAACCTTGGCCTCCAAAGTCATAATCCAATGCTCAAACCACTATACCACACTGGTTCTCTGAGGACTAGATAAAATTAAAGCCATAATCACATATGGGAGTGTTTAGTGTGCTGTTCCACAGGTTTTTATTCTTGTTTTTTTAATTCTAGTTTAATTGGATTTCAACAAAATGTTTTTAGGGTTTTGTGGGTTTTTTGGGCTGTGAGGCTGTATTCTAGAAGAATGTATTCCTGACATTTTTCTTGCATCTGTGGCTGGCATATCAGCCTCACAGCCTGAAAAACCCACAAAACCTTCAACTTCAAAATGATTTTATTTTATTTATTTATAAATTTGTATGTGTTTCAATCTGTTTTATTTAAAGTTTTGTAAGCTCCCTTGAGCAGCAGTTTGGGGCATGACATACATGTGTGTGTGTGTGTGTGTGTGTGTGTGTGTATTCTCTCATCAAACAAAAGAAACAATAATGCCATACAAAGATAACATGCATCTGTTTTGATCAGTTAAAGAATTTCTACCAGAAGAAAGTCAAATTCTCCACTGACTGAGTTTAAGGAAGGTGACTAATTTCCTTCTTCATTAAACAATGCAAAACACCAAATTTCCTGATCTTAGGCTTTTGCCTTTTATGGGCAGTACTTCTTACACACTCCCCAGGTTTCCTGTTTTGTTCTTTGCTCAGAGCAGAGAAGGCCAAAGGAAGTTGGCTATCTCATCCAACAGACTTCAACTTATCAACCTATACACTTAACTTGTTCTTCATCTTCACAGTGGAATTAACTGATTTGAAACCATTCATTCTCTGTCCCAGGCCACAGACAACCTATTGCATTGAAGTTTCCCTGACGTGCACCTTCTATATTTGATTTGTTTCTTCCATCACAGTCTTGCTAAGAATTACTCTTCCTTTCTTAATGGGAAGGAAATGGTCATGGAAGAATATCAGCATGAATGTCTATACTATCAATCATCTGTTCAACTTATCCATATTAATTGCACAGGGAAGCTAAGCCAAGGCCTGTGGTAAAGCCTGGCTTTTTTCAGTATAAGAAGACAGACAGGATGAAACAGGAAGGCTGTTATTTGTTATGCATGATAAGAAAGTGTAGCCATAGTACAGTTGTTGCTTTCTGCAAGACTTTTAGGAATGAGCTAAGAACCATAGCAATGCTGAGGGTTGTTTTAGGCTTTGATTGGTAAATCTTGCATAATATCATGGTGCCCTATATCAAATCAAGCAACAGATATCTATCTCCTCAAGTGGTATTCTCTCCCTGTCTCTCTCTCTTTCATGCACACACACAAAGAAAAATGGAATCTTAGGCAAATCCTTCTCTTAATAAAACAGAACACATACAGCTAAAGTCTGTGGCATGAAAATTACTGTATTTCCAATTGGACTAACTTTGTGAACTGGTGCAATCCTTGCTAACTGCCAGCTCTTGTAACTCAGTACTTTTCTTCATGTCAGAAATCTGAACCCAAGAACCCACTTCAAACAATTCACCGCATATAGTCGTACCTCTGTATTCATGGGGGGTCCGTTCTGGACCCCCCACCCCGATTACGAAAATCCGTGAATGCTCAAATCCCATTAAAAGTAATGGCGGCGCAACGCATGCACACACCACCATTAACTAAAATGGGGACTTGCCATCCTAGGATGGTTAAATCTGTGGATGGCAAGTCTACCAATAAGAAGGGTGTATTTGTTTTTCTCCTTCACTAATTTGGGTGATCACAGCATTTTCTCTTTAGGGGAACCAGATGTAAAATTCAGCCAGCTCCCTTTGTATTTAATAGCTGTAAAAAAAAAGGGGGGATTTTGTTAGGGTTAGGGTTTTTTTTATGACAGGTTGTTAGAAAAGGGTGAAAAAGCTCCGCCTAGCAAAATGAACTTCTTCTATACGACAAACTGACTAAACCTGAAGAAATCTGTATCTGATCATCCTTCTCTCTCCTGTCCTTTCTCTAAACACAATTCCAAGAGAGAGAAAAGGAAAGACAATTGTGGCAGAGTCAACAGTGTCATAATACTTTCACTCAGGTCAATACTCATTTGTGCCTCACAGCTAGATCTTGGAAAAGTTACTTTTCTGGATTAGAACTCTCACAACAACTGACTGTGCTGGCTGTGGGATCATAGAATCACAAAGTTGGAAGAGACCTCAAGGGCTGTCTAATCCCCTGCCGTGCAGGAATATACAATCAAAGCATCCCTGACAGATGGTCATCCAGCCTCTGTTTAAAAACAACCAAAGAAGGAGACTCCACCATACTCTGAGGCAGCATATTCCACTGTCAAACAGCTCTTACAGTTAGGAATTCATCCTAATGTTTAGGTGGAATCTCTTTTCCTCTAGTGTGAACTCATTGCTCCAGGTCTTATTCGCTTGAGCTGTTGAAAACAATTTTGCTCCATCTTTAGTATGACATCCCTTCAAATATTTAAACAGGGTTATCATATCTCTTCTCTGGGCTAAACATTCTCTTCTCCAGGCTAAACATACCAGGCTCTCAAAGGGGGGAAGCACACGAGAGCTTCCCAGACGCCGCGGGACCGCAGCGCTGCGGGACTGCAGCCTCCGCACCGCGGCGCTCCTGCGGCGTCCCTAAAAGGAGCTCCAAATTGGCGCTCCTTTTAGAAGACAGGGAAAGTGTGCCCTAAACGCGTAGGGCGCACTTTCCCTGCCTTTTCCGCCGCAGCGTGTGAGGACGCTGCGGCGGGAGGTTGCCCCTGGAGCACCGGCCGTGCGGAGGGCCGGCAGCTCTGAGGGCAACCTCGGGAAGAGGAAGGGGCGCTGCGCATGCGGCTGCCCCTCCTCTTCCAGGGCTCGGAGACGACTCAATTAGTCGTCTGCCGAGGCCCAAAGTCACTTCTCATAGGACATGGTTTCCAGACCTTTCGACATTTTGGTCACCCTCGTCTGGACACGCTCCAGCTTGTCAACATCATTTTTGAATTGTGGTGCCCAGAATTGGACACACTATTCCAGTATTCCTGACCAAAGCAGAATAGAATGGTACTGTTACTTCCTTCAATATAGACATTGCAGTTCTGCTGACATCTAATCAGTTGCAGACTACTACTATAGATAGTAACATACTAAGAAATACTCAAAGCTAGCCTATGTCTTCTGTCTCTTTTTACAACTTTCTTGTATCCATGTTTATGAAGGTTTTTAGCATTCATTATACTGAATGATGTCAATATCATTCATCTCTATCCTGCCTTTTAACTATTGTGATAGTCAAGACTACACACTAAGTCCCACTGAACTTTTTTCTGACTATAAGAACATAAAGGTTCAAACCTCTCTTTGAAATCACTCTCTGAGGCCATCAGCACAGACCTTTCTCATTTGCTTGCTGTCAAAGGTGCGTAAACTGCTGTGTTCAAGGGAAAGGGCCTTTTTCAATGATGGCCTCACTTATCTGGAATTAACTTCTGTTTGAAGTTATTAGCCTCCCACATTTGCTGGTCTTCAAGAAATGTAATTGCTTAATTATCCTATTTGTTTATCCTGTTTTTTCTATTATTATTTGTTTTATAGTGTTTACATTGTATTTATTATATTATTTGTTTTATATTATTTTAATCTTGCATTTTACCATTAAATATGTCATTAAAATAATTGCAATTAGATATAACGAAAAGCCTTATTGGGTCAGACCAATCATCTAGTTTGACATCTTATTTTGTGAAGTAATTATCTAGATGCCTCTGGGAAGACCACAGACAGAGCTTGAACATAATTGCCCTCTTCTACTATTCCATCTCAGCAGCTAATATTCTATAACATACTATAAAACCACCATGGTATCAAAATTGGGCATTGTCACATCTTGATATCGGTGCTATAATCACAATTGACAAGGTCTATAGTCCAGCATCCTGACTCTCTCTAAGCTAAAACTGTGCACTGCTGCCATGTTTACAATGCAGTACGGAGTAGTCATGAATCCACTGCACCAAGACAAAGAGGCAGGACTCAGCTGTATTAGTAAAAATGGCAGGCTGAAACTTATATTAGTGAGAGATGCCATATGCAATACTAACTTCCAAAATCACCCCATCCATGCCTTGAATATTGTATTGTATAAGTAAGAATGGGTTCATGCTTGAGCAAGCCATAGCCAAGCTGTTCAGTTAGGGATGGGCTGTAACTGTATTTATCCACATCACAGATACGTGATTCCCCCCAGTCATTCCAAGCTCACTCAGGATTACTTGCACAGTTATTTACAGTGCACAGTTATTTAGATGGCTCAGCATTCTCTTCCCTCATCTTCATTCCTGCCAGTTGCGATGAAGCCCTTCACACAATGCAAGAATTATAAACTACAACCAGGGTGTTGATGTAGGAAGACAAACAGAAGAAGAAATAGAAATAATAAAGCCAAAGTCCCAAAAGCCCAAGAGGAGGCAAAACAACAAAACTCTACAGTGGTCCCTCCACATTCGCTGGGGTTAGGGGTGAAGGACCCACCCCCCCGAATGTGAAAAAACTGCTATTACAAAAACACTACTCTTTTTATCTGAGAAAACACTTCTCTAGGAATCTCCAGGTCCTCCAGTGCAACTCTATGGTCAACACCTGCCAGAAGTTGATCCTACAATCACGCTGCAGGACCTACAAATGCCTAGAGAAGTGTTTTCCCTAGGAGATTCTAGGTTCTCGAGTACAACTCTATGGTCAACTTCTGGCAGAGTGGCACTAGAGGACCTAAAGATTTCTGGAGAGAACATCTTAATCAAAACTGCAAATAATCCACAAATCCACAAAAGTCAAAGCTGCAAATGTGGAGGGCCAATTGTATAATTGTATGGACTCCCCCCCCAAAAAAGAAAAGGACTCCAGTAGATCTCAATGTTGATGTCATTGTTTCATCTCTGGCTACATGGAGATGCTTCTGCAATCCTGTCTGTTCCCTACAAAGCATGGAATGGTTGTGACAGCGATCTTCTTGGTCTTAAGGCTGTACCTAATAAGATGCTAGCCCCAATGATATTTGTCATTTTCCAAGCTGTAACAATTGGTTGTTTTACTACAGGATTATTATTTTATCTTTGTACATACAGTTTAGCTAAGTTAAGTGGAGCAAGGTGTTTTTTTTTTAAACAAAAGAAAACCTATTCGGGAAATACTGTAGAAAATCTAATGCAAAGAAGAAACTTTCAATATTTCAATACTTGTCACTTCTGTGTTACAAACATTTGGGAGTTCTTTTTTCATTTTTATATATAATAAAATGAATAATGGTTTTGTTTAAAAAGAATAAACAATTTTAAGTATAAAGTACTTTAGAAACCCATGGGCAGTCACTGCAGGGATAAAAACCCTTACCAAAGGTTTATTATTTCCATCTTTTACAGAAATCCAGTCTTCACCATTAGAGCTGACATCCACTCGATATGTTTTCAAAAAATACTTTTTCTTGGTTTCCTTTGAGATGGCTCCCTGGGTCCCAATGGCAGAAACAAAGCGGAGAAGGCCAAGGTCCACCTACAGACAGAACAATAGAGGGAGAAACATGCAGAGAAGTGAAATATAACTATTGATCCTAATGCAGGGGTAGGCAACCTAAGGCCCGGGGTCCGGATGCGGCCCCCCCAAGGCTTTTGGACCAGGCTCAGGCCACTGCTGCCGCCGGCTGCCATGATATTGATTATTGTTATTATTACTTGTTCTTGGGGTTTTCTTGGCAAAATCTCCACAGGGTTTTTGCCATGGCTTTTCTGGGGCTGAGAGAGTGCATGCATATTTTTTTAAATTTTTTAATTAAAAAAAATATTTTAATTAATTTATTTATTTATTTTTGGTGCTTCGGCCCCCCAATTGTCTGAGGGACAGCAACCCAGCCCCCGGCTCAAAAAGGTTACCTACCCCTGTCCTAATGTCTCATGCCTTGATTCAGAAGTGTGATCCAACAGGTGTGGCAGGTGTAATTGTTTTTTCTACACAGAAGATTTGTGAGAAAACTGGTCAGAGGTATTTACCCTTGTGTGTGCAATCAGACATGGAACTCTCATGCACAATGAAAATCACAATAGTTTCCAACTGCTTGTCCTCCACATAAACAATACAGTACTTGCATTTACAATCTAAAGGCAAAGGCTGCATCCACACTGAATAAATAATCCAGACTGACACCACTTTAACTGCCATGGATCAATGAAATTCTGGGAATTGTAGTTTTGTGAGCTATTTAGCCTTCTCTGTCACAGAGCTCTAGTGCCATAACAAACTACAATTCCCAGAATTCCCTAGCATTGAAACATGGCAGTTAAAGTGGTGTTGACCTTGATTATTTCTGCAGTGCTGATGCAGCCATAGATGTGCTAGTCTGGATCAGTATGTAAAGCAGAGGCAGGCAACCTTTCTGAGACCTGGGCCGGTCTCCTGTAGCCCAGGTCTCAGCTGGGCCAAGGGGGGGGAATTGCGCGCGCACCCTCCATCGCCACGTGCGATCCCCCTGTGCACGCGGCTGCCGCCGCAGAGCACACGGCCACAGCTGCCGCGGCACATGTCACGGCCTCCATTTTGGAAATCAAAATGGCAGCCGTGACGCGGTTGCGCATGTGCAAGAGTACTGCGCATGCGCAAACGTGTTGCGACTGCCATTTTGATTTCCAAAATGGCGAGCGTGGTGAGCGCGGCCGCAGTCCAGTAAATCCGGGGCCAGTAAGTCCGGGGCCCAGGGTGTTAACCGGCCCCCGGGCTGTAGGTTGCTGGTCCCTGATGTAAAGGGATTTTGTACAACCTTTGAGACTGGGGTCCAATACACACTGCAGAAATAATCCAGTTTGACAGGACTTTAACTGCCTTGGCTCAATGCTAGGGAATTCTGGGAACTGTAGTTTTGTGAGACATTTAACCTTCTCTGGCAGAGAGCTCTGGTGCCACAATAAACTACATATCCCAGAATTCCCTAGCAGTTAAAGTCCTGTCAAACTGGATTATTTCTGCAGTGTGGATTGGATTTAACTGAGAGAAAGAAGTTGGTAGCATAAGCTTTTGTAGCTTAAATCTACTTCATCACATGCATTACTCTTTACTCCAGGCGTGTGCTGGAGTAGACTTAAGTTTACAAAAGCAGCTTACGCTACTAACCTCTTTCTCTCAGTTTTCTTTTTCCCGGTCTCAAAGGTTCTACAAAATCCCTTTGAATAGTAACACTTGTAAATTTCAAAACTTACAAACAGGTATTTGTTTTGTGTCCATCTGTTGTATTTTAATCCCCCTTCCCCCTCCTCACATCTGGAGACAATAAATTATCTCACTGACTGGTTTTCCTGATATCTTCATGTTAATATGAATCCACAAGGCTATGAGTGGCAATGGTACATACATGCAAGTATCTAGTCACAGATCTTCCAAACCTCCCCAAAATGTCAAAGGACTCTCTGGAACAGCACTCTATGAGATTTAAGGGCCTACTGCTGAATTGGAAAATCACCAAATCCCTTTAAATTGTGTTCATGAAAACACTTTGTGTGTCAATGCACAGGTCTTTATGAATCCCAGTTATTGCATTAACCCTCCTCACACAGCAAAGCAGCTGAATGCTGCAGAAGCAAATAGATCAAGGGTTAGATGAGACCAGGAATCCAATATAAAACATTGTGTTCCATATGTGTGTGTGAGGGAGACAGAGAGGGAGAGATGTTTTTAGTATGTTAACCTATTGCACAACCAATCATACTTCTTTATCTCAGTTACCCAAAATATGTGAAAACATTTGCTTGACTAGTTATGAGGAACAAACACTTAAACAACTGAATTTCTTAAGTATCATTATAATCAAAACCAAACATGTCTTTCCCCCTTTAAAATGTAGCATTTGAGGACTGTATGTAGATGTCTGAATGCCTCTTGCACGTCACAAGCTTTTAAATTATTTTTGAAACTTGCAGGATACAGATTGTATGTCTCTAGTGTCCCACAAGCATCCTTTTTCCTGGAAGTATGTCATACATCCAAAAGCAAGCATGGGGGTGAAGTGGGTGGGTGGATGGGTTAAATCAACATGCTTGGCATTCTCTCAGGAAAAGTATGAAGGAAGCCCAACTGAAGACAGAAGGCTGCTATTTAGATCTGCATGGCAAATATGCATGCCTTGAGACATAAAAAGTCACTATGGGCCTCTACAGACAGTGTTTTGTGCCGTATTGGATGCAGGGAAGGGAAGGGACAGCCACACGCCGGGCGCCCCAATCCTACGCCGAAGACGTCATCACGGCACGTGCTGCTAGGCACAGCATGTGCCATCAGGACGTCATCATGTGCAGTGTCTTAATGCACTGCACCGGAAGAGGCACAAAAGAACCGCGCAGTGGCTCCTAATGCGTCCCTTCTGCTGGCTCCGAAAGGACCACAGCATTTTAGCGCTCCTTTCAGGGCCAGCAGAAGGGAGGATTGGGGCTGAGGCATGGGGAAGCCTTAGCCCCAATCCTCCGCTTCCCAGGACGGCCTATGGCCGCCCGTCTGCATCCCCCCTATCCTATCTTTGTTAAAAAGAGTACCGACTTCTGGTGTTTCTGCTAAAACTTTTTAAAAAGGCTGCTAAAACTCAGACTTGCATTTTACAAATGTTCATGCAGATTCATCCTGTATCTAATTATGCATATATAAAAAAGCCCAGATTTTATTGGCGGGTTGCAGTGGAGTGGCTGTAAGGTTATTGTTAGTTGTCATGAGAAATAAACAATTGAATAACACTTGCAACAAGTTCCTATGAGCATCCTTGTCCTCCTGCTGAAATGCCTGCCACCTGGCTTACTGTTTCATTTTTAGAAAATGTATCCTGGCCATACAACTACAGTACAACAATCCAAAATTCACAAAACAGCTATACCTTTATTAGGCCAACCAAAATGGACAAAATACATGATGTAATCTTTCAAAGCTCCAAAATGTGCAACATGTATTTTGTGCATTTTGCTTGGCCTAATAAAGGTATAGCTGTTTTGTGGATTTTGGATATTATCGTGTTTCACTTTTGCATGTGTGGGTGCTTCCAAGCTGCCTGCCGACTAATGGCAAGGATTATTCAGAGGTGGCTTTGCCAGTTCCTTCCTCTGAACTTGGTATTCATTGGTGGTCACCCATCCAAGTACAACCCAGGGCTGATCCTGCTTAGCTTCCAAGATCAGACAGGATTTGGTGCCTTTAGGATATTTTGTTCACTTTTACCTCCCTCCAATAAGGGGCCAATAAGGTGATTAGCAAATTATGTCCCATCTTTGCAGCTGGTGATTTCGAAGCATTCAAAGCCCTTTCCAAAGATGGTAAGGGAGTTTTGTTGTTTATGTGTGCCTTCCAGTTGTTTTTGACTTATGGCGACCCTAAGGAGACCCTATCATGGAATTTTCTTGCCAAGATTTGTTCAGAGGAGGTTTGCCATTGCCTTCCCCTGAGACCAAGAACATGTGACTTACTGAAGGTCATCCAGTGGGTTTCATGGTCAAGTTGGGGGTTGAACCCTGGTCTCCAGAGTTGCAGTCAAACACTCAAACCACTATGCCACACTAGCTCTTGGAGTAGTGAAACAAATAAATAAAATTGCTTCCAAAGTGGAAACACAGCAAGACCACCTTTCCTTTAATGGAGGATGCCTTATTATATTCTGGCATGGAGGCTTTGCTGCCATCCATTTGGGAGGCATGCACCAGAATGAACTGTCTGATGCATAGAAAATACAAAAGTTACTTTCTGGGACCACAACATCTCAAATACTCCATACAATAGGACCAATAGCCATGCTGGCTGGATAGCAGTTCTCATCTAAAGAGTAACTTTTATATCTTCTGCTTGTACAAGACCATGGGTGGTGATGGCTGGGCATGTAGTTTACCTCCCTGGAAATGAGAGGGTTTGCAGGGCCAGAAATGGTGGTGAGTGACACCTCTGAGCTACTCTAGCATATTGCTCACCTTTGACAGAAAGATTTGTTCAGAAAGAAGGAAAACATTCTTGCTCTTAAAAGTTGAGAAAAGGAGGTAGAATAGCCATGACTAGTTTGTTTCTAATGAAAAGCAGACGTATAAGCTGCAGTTGGAAATAAAAGTACCGTGGTGGATAGGCTACTTCATCCTTTTTATTTGTCCTTTTCTTATTAAAAATAACAAATATTTAGAGGAGGGTAGGGTGAAGAGAGAATCATGCCACTCAACATCACTTGATGTTTGGAACAAAAAACAATCTGAAGGTTAATGGGGGGACTATCAGCATTATCTTGCAGAACAATCTCAACTTAAGTTGAAAAACTCTCCAAATTGCACAGTGTTGATTGCGAAGAGTGTTGTATTTTTGATTTGTGTCCAGTTATAACATTCAGTTCCAGGATGAAGGACTCTTTAAAAATCTAGATGTTTGAAGGGATGCAGAGCCGAGTTACTTAAATGAAATCCTTTCTTTGAAAAAATCAAACAGCTCTTGAGTTCTGAAATGATTATGGTCCCAGGATCATACTGTTCGAAGTGATTTGAAATAACTCTAAATGGAATTTTCATGTGGGTATTATTTTTCTCCTTCCACTTCTTTTTTTTTTTATCTTTCTCTCCACCCTTTGAAAATAATCAGTAAATGCTTCATTTTGAGTGAAGTCAAGCAATGATCCATTATAAGAATTCTACAAATTAGAAACCATAGAAAACCCTAGTCTCAGAAAATCAGAAAATGGCTACTTCAGGAGTCAATAGTCTG
>CM034710.1:110788628-110807294 GCA_020142125.1 Phrynosoma platyrhinos
TCCGAGTGGCGGTTCCTGGTGACCCTAAGGTGAAACTATCATGGGGCAATCTTTCAGAGGGGGATTTCCATTGCCATGTTCTGAGGCCGAGAGAGTGTGCCTTGGGGTTTCTCTTGGAAGTCCCAACCCTGGAAGGCAGAAGGCAGAAGTCCTGCGCCTGGCACCTGGTGACACTCAGTGCAGGAATGCCACTGAGTTTAGGCACATGGTTTCTAAAAGGTTAATCGTCACTGCTCTATAGCAATAGCAAGTACATTTCATCAGTGCACTTAAGCACTCCCTAAGTGGTTTACAATGTGTAAGCTAATTACTCATTTTAGAAACTTATGGAAGGATACCAGGCTGAATTGACCCTGGAGCCCCTGGCTGGTATCGAACTCACAACCTTGCGACTGTGAGTGAGTGAGTGACTGCAGTACTGGCATTTAACCACTGTGCCACCAAGATTTCTTAACACTGAGGCTAAGAGAGTGTAACACTTATTATTTTCAGCAAATTTCAAAATCATACATCAGACTTGTACGCCATTTACTAATTCCAATTCGTGAATCTCTCTACACAGGTAGGAGCCTTTCCACAATGACTTGTATTAATTTGGTTTCCTATTGTGCCTGAATACTGAAACAGTGGCTTCGACTCAGACTGCAATCCTGTCTTAGAAACTGATATCAAATCCAGGTTCACAATCCTGGTTACAGTCACAGTTTACAGTCAGAATTTAACCACTTTCTTGTTTGAACACATTAGGAAATGTAGTCTTATATCTTCCAACATGTCATAGGTGAAAACAGGAACAAACATGTGAATTTGTAAAGCGTGTTTAGCTGAGTGACATGAGGATGAGGTTGAAAGGATGTGATCAAGTGTCAAAGTTATTAATGAATGAGGAAGAACTTAGAAAACTGTAAAACAGGGAAACGTCTGGATTTATGTACTAAATTTAGGAAACAATAGCAACAATCCTAAATCAATGAATATATTTTGGGTGTGTATGCCACATGATTATAAATATACTATGCATTGATGGAAAATCAATCAAACCTTGCTCTGACTGACAACTTTCTCTCAGTCTCACAATCACTGCATGAGTGTTGTGTTTACAACCACCCTGTTTGCTCAATACACAAACACTTATCAGATCCATATATATTCCCAGCTACCCCATAAAGCTCATGTAGTCACTGTTTCTCAGCCCAACCAACTTCATAGGCTTGTTAAGATAAAAATAGGGAATGGGGAAAAACATGTATAATAAGTTCGGCTCCAAGAAGTAAATGGAACCGATTTAATTCAAATATATATAGTTCAGGGAAAACGTCAACATATGATTATCATAAAGAATGTGATCTGTGGCCTTTCAGAGTGTTACATGAGTTAAAATCTTGTAGGCTTTTATTGGAACTGCACTCAATGGGGCATATTTCTGCACAGATATGTTTGTTACTGTATTTTTAACATAAATGAACTATTCTATAGAGGAAACTCTATTGCTCTTCCCCTCTCTGGTGTGACCAGATGTCATAACTGCAAGGAGGACAAGGCACCAAAAATGTAGCACATTCAAGAAAAATGAAGGACATTACAAAATAAAAGCTAAAAACACTAATATATGAATTAATTTCATGTGGTTTATTTACAGCTATATTACATATACTGTATTTTCTTAGGTACTCAACTGTATTTTTTTATGAACTTATCTTTGCTAAAATGCCTTGCAAGATACTCATAGAACTCTGAGCAAGACAAATGCTTAAAATTGTACTTTACTAGCAACAAACTCTTCACTGACCCCCTAAGCAGACGGGCGGTCGTGGGACGCCCTGGGAAGGTGCGCCGCGGGACTGAGGCATCCCCATGCCTCGATCCATCGGCGCACCATCGGCGCACCTGGAAAGGAGTGCTAAAATAGCGCTCCTTTCATATGTCGCCGAAAGTGTGCCGCAAAAGGTTGCGGCGCACTTTCGGCGACCCTTCTGCTGCAGCGTGTCCGGATGCTGCGGCGGGAGGTCCTCCTCGGAGCGCCAGTCGTGCGGAGGGCTGGCGGCTCCGAGGACGACCTCGGGAGGGGGATGGGGCGCCGAGCGTGCGGCTGCCCCTCCCCTTCCTTGCGCAGAAGATGGCTCTATTAGCCGTCTGCCGAGGCCCTGAATCTACGAGCAGACACATTTCTCAAAGGGGAACAGCAAACATGGTGTTACTCAATGGGTTTCTTAGTCATGCTCAAAATGGAGGACATTTTGGAATTCCTCTTGGACAGAAGGTTGAAATGTAGGACATGTCCTGGAAAAGGAAGATATCAGATCATATTGTCCCTCCCTCTCTCTCATACACGCTAGTTCCTTCAGAAATATACATTCCCCCTCCCACACAAATATCCAATGCACACACTCTCCCTTGTTACATTCATGCACAGATAAGCAAACCAACCCATATTTTCTTAAGACACACACAGACTGGAAAGAAAACTGTGATCTGCTTCTTCCCTACTGCTACTGTGTCCCTACCTTTCCTTTCCTTTCTTTTCCTTTTCCTTTTAACCCCCCTTTTTAAACAAGAAATAGACAGCCCGCCCCTTCTCCCCGATTTCTTTCCTTTCCCCAAGACTGTTTCCCACCCACATTTTGGAAAATATCCAATAGCTGGTGGTAGGGAGAGCTCATACTGGAGTTCTGAAACTGGGATTCTGACAAGATAGGAAGTATACAAGGAACCATGTAGTTTCCTAGGGACATGCTTGCCATTTTTGGGACCTTTGGAAGGTATGTGGTTTAACAAGTCCCAGAAGAATTGCATAAGGCATGCAAGGGAAGGGGGCACATGGTACCAGTTAACAAGTCCTTCTAAGCCTCCTGTATGGCAAAGGGCATATTGTACCTAAATGCCCAAACAAACTTATCACACATACTGATAAGATTTAGGGAACCTGCCAGGGAGATGGGAATGTGGGTGAACAAATTTTTGGTGATGGCTCTGGCTAGGATGGTTCCCTCCTTGCTCTCCTTTTGTAATCAGATGATGGCCTTCTATTCCATCAGGCCTTGGGGAACAGATTGCTTCATATAGTCTGCATCCACACTGCAGAAATAATCCAGTTGGACACCACTTTAATTGCTATGGGTCAATGCTATGGAATTCTGGGAACTGTAGTTTTGTGAGACATTTAGCCTTTGCTGTCAGATAGCTCTGGAGCCACAACAAACTACAATTTCCAGAAATCCATAGCGCTGAGTCATGGCAGTTAAACTGGTGTCCAACTGGATTATTTCTGCAGTACAGATGCAGCCATAATGGATTTTCTGTTATAGTACTGTACTGTTTTTCATCTGTGCTTTGGAATTAATGTTTTCTATGATTTTGCTTTCATCATTAGTTTAATATTAATTTAATCATGACTCTTTGTACATTTTTAGTTATACGTGGTTTTATTTATATTACTTTTATTCTGGAAACCACCTTGGGTCCTATTGTTTGGGAAAAGGTTAGATATAAATAAATAATTGACTGATTAATCAGTTAACTTCAACTGACAGCTGCTTACGACCCCATTGTTCTTGACTTTCTTGGGGTTGTCATGGAGTTTTCTTGGCAAGATTTGTTCAGAGAGGATTTGCCTTTGCCTTCCTTTGAGATTGAGAGTGTGTGGCTTAGTGGAAAGGGCATTATAAATAAATGTTGTTATTACTGTTATTAAGTCATTAGTGGATTTCCATGGCAGAGCAGGGATTCGAACCTGGATCTACCGAATCGTAGTCCAATGTTCAAACCACTACACCATGCTGGCTCTCTCCCTTTAATTCCAGTCTTTTTCTGGTTGCGTTCTTTAGTATGTAACCTTTAAAAACAATTTATATTGTGTTAAATTAGTAATACAAGTGAGTACCACAAACATACATAGTATAAGCAAATAAAGTGCTGATGGTGTACAGGACTGGAAATATATCTTTTTCCCTCCTGAGCAAAAGATGGTGAAAGACAAAACAGTTTTTCTTGCTTTTCCCCCCCATCAGCCTTCTTATTTGGTCCCAGTGAGAGCAAATTGGCTCTTCATATGAAAGAAGTATTGTCTCTTTATTTTCCACAGTAATTCTTGGCAGCTAGTAAATATGTTTTTACAGCTTAGCTTCTGCCATATATGCTACAAAAAGAATGACATGGAAAAGTCTGTGTACAGCAGGCCTGGCCAGCTTTTGTAATCCACCAGTAGGGTTGCTAGGTATTCCTTACTAGAAAAGATTTCCCTGTTTTGAGGACTGTAAAGCTTATCCCTTATAGGGCTGGTAAGTGCTTCTTGATATAAAGAACGTCTCCTATTTGATGGTTGGAAAGCTTTTCGTTTCATATAGACCGAACAAGATGCCAAACACACACACAAACGCACACACATAATAAATAAATAAATGAATAAATAAACATATTTTGCTGGTGTGCACCCTTCTATAAAGATGTGTGCATCATGCAGATTTATGGATGTGGACAATATGCTAATTTTTACATTGCTAAGTTAACTGAAATCAGTATTTTCATTTGGAACTGAGGTAGAGCACAAATTTTTAAATAGATACTTCCCAATTGTCAACCCTGCATGAATTTTGTCAGTCCCTTATTCCTAGCTTGAAAACCTGGCAACTCTACTCACCAGCTATGCAATGTTCCCTAAAAGGGACACAAAAGGTATATTTTTCTTTTCCTGGCAGGAACTGGGAAATCAGGGCAGAAGGACCATGAAGTACTTGAAGTCCACCATATAAGACTAGAGGAAGGTGTTCAGTTTGTTGTGTCCCCAAGATGTTCAAGCCTGGCATTCACATTTCATTTAGAATCATTTCTAAAGTAGGGCATTTAGCTAGTATGCAGTAAATCATCTAGCAAATGAATGAAAATGCATGGTTAACAGCTATGCGCAAGGCAGACTGTAAAATCCATCTTCCTGTCTTCAATAATCAGACAAACATAACCAAGCCATGAGTGCAAAAGAATAATTTCCAAAATGAAAATCTGTTGTGCACAATAAAACACAATCCACTGAGGCTTCAATGGCAAGGGAACAGTTGTCATTACCAGACGTTTTTACACTCTCATGGTAGAATTGTCTTTTCTGCTGCCTGAGAAAATAAAAGATGAAGGGCCGGGATTTAACAGGAAGCTTTTTGTTTGTGAGCATGTCTTGTGGGTTGGAAGGCAGCAGAATCTGTCATTTGATCTCTTATATGTGGAAAAGTCAATATTTTCAGGGAATTGTGCCATTTCCTTAGATAGCAAGCAATGCTCTGTGTTCAATTAGCCATTATTGTATATTATTGTTCTGATATCTGTTGTACTGCTCGTGCTTACAATCAACTATATTTTATTATCTTGTTGAGATAATAAAATCTTGTTTTGATTTAGAAATGGGTTTGACTCAGTTGAATAACAATAACAGTAACAATAACAATCATCATCATCATCATCATCATCATCATCATCATCATCATCATCATCATCCCACCCCCCCCACCCCATTGGGACTCAAAGTAGCTTACAATTTTAAAAAAATACAATTAAAAATATACAAAAGTGAGCTCACAGATGTCACAATGTATCCCCTTGTTCACTGACGTGCCACTTTCACAATATCTCTTACATGCAGGGGGACAAGGAATTCAAAGGGAAATGTGGCTGAGGGGGGTTGCAGACTGCCAGAAATAGTGCAAATTGAGTCCACTTTTAGGGTTAGGGTTAGTGCCAGGGAATCATGGGAATTGTTTTTTCTGAGACATTGAGCCTTCTCTGTCAGAGAGCTCTGGTGCCACAATAAATTACAGTTCCCATGATTCCCTAACTCTAACCCTAACCCTAAAAGTGGACTCAATTTGCACTATTTCTGGCAGTCTGCAACCCCCCTGAGAAAGTTGGTTCTGGAGTAAAAATAATCTCATGGTGAAAAAATGGAAGCAATGTCCACAACCAAGCCCACACAATGAGGCAGAAATTGAAAAAGTTACTTTTTGGATTTTAAATCCCCAGATCCACCAGACATCATGGTCACTGGCTACTCTAGATGGGGATTCTGCTAGTGATCATCCCAATCTTTAAAAGCTCTGAGGCAACAGCAGTGTCACATTGTAAGAACTCACCTATTATTTGCAGAATAGCAACTCTGTGGGACCATTATGATGATGACAGCTCACCATTGGCTAGGCTGGTTAGGGCTGCTGGGAGCTGCAGTCCAGAAACATTGCGAGGGTCACAGGATTCTCACTACTGCATTAGTACTTTCTCTCAGCACTTTGTTAGTCAGTGAAAAGCTATCCTAAATGGGACTTTATGAGTGCCTTTAGTGAACTCACACATAGCCAATCTGTACTTTTCTTGTACTGCAACTTGCTGGATATATTTCTTACTGTGCTTGAGTCTAGTTTTTCTTCCAGAAAAGGAAAACAAATGCTCACTCAGACCAGAACTGATGGTCCACTTCGTATTGTACCTTTGTCATTGTCTTATTTTTAAACAGGAAAATTATCTTTCAGTGAAGGGGAAAATGCATATGTACTGTATGAAATGTGACATGTGATTTTTCTTACTGTCAGTGGATTAATCTGGCTACGTATTTCATTTTCCTCCCTACAATGCACACACAAAATATCTGTATGTGAACCTTCCATGTATGACATGATTATGTCTATCTCTGTAAAAAAAATCCACTAGCATATGAAACAGCTACTGGTATGTTGCTTTGGTCAATTCATTTCTGCTCACCCATAAGTCCCTTTCTGAAATATGAAAATAATAGTGGTCTACCTCATTGGGTTGTTGTGAAGCACTAGAACACTCTCTGCACTAGAACGGGAATGATAGATAACAGCAAAAGGAAGACTTATTTCCAATGAAAGTGTTTTTGTAACTGAAAATTTCACTGTAGATGAACTAGAAAAAGGGCTTTTGACACTTGTCACTGGTACATTCCTAAACCCTGTTACCTCCCAAAGTTATAAGAGAAATGGCCTATCTTTTTGACAGGGAAAAGAGAATGCATGTGTGGGCTGTGTCACATCTGGATTCATGGCACATTCTCCTACTCTTATGCTAATTTTTGGTTTTTGCATAAATCAGAAGCGACTAATTAAAAAAGAAATATTTAATTCTGACATGTTCTTTGAACTAGCATTCCATCTGGTTCTGTTTTTTGAATAGTAAAAATCTGCTATAGCTGTAAAAATTGGCAAGCAGTACTCTGGTAAGGGGAGACAAAAGCGACTCAGTACAGCAGGTTCATACACTAGCATTCTGGCTTGAGACACTTCCAGAATTCAGCATACCAAACTACTCCAGCATGAAAACTATAAAAATTAAATGTGAAAGAGAAAACAAATGCTATTTCTATCCTGGGAGAAGACAGCACTGCTGTTATACATTAGTTCTGTGTGGTATTTTTAGGGCTAGCCTTTGAAAAAAAATTGGTTGAGAAACAACATAGAATACAATACATCCCACTGAAACTAGCTAAGTGTGCTTTATGGCTTGATTTCACTGGCCAAGCAAGCAAAGCAGAAATAAAATATTAAGCAGTAGTCCATCTGCACACAAACCTCTGGAGATGATATTTTCAGAGGAATCTGAAAACATATTCCTTTCCTAGTTTACCTCTTGCTTGGCAACATCTTAAAATGTGGAGACGAAAGAATAATACATTCCTATGACAAAGACTGTGAATGCGGCAATCTAAAGCAATCACCTTCTTATGTAATTGGAAAGTCTTCTGCAGCAGGAACAGAGGCTGATTAACTCCTGGCATCTAAGGAATTGCTTTCCGCCTACAAGGACCATGGCTTATTGTAAAATATTACTTCTCTGAAGCCAAAAGCTTTGCTTTGGCACTACATTAGCTTGCAAATGTACACCTAGGACATTTCACAATTGCTGGGTCAACAAAAGAAAGAAATGTGAATGGACTCCTCTCCCCTCCCTTGGGCTAAAGTTCTTAAAAACCCTTGTTAAGCTATAAATTATTCAGAAATGTAATACTTTTAATTAACATTTTTGAATACTTTTTTGTGATTTAGATTTAATTTTAAACCATAGCTTAATCCTGCCATTTGGAACTCAGACAAGTATTTTGCAGCCTGGATAAAACCTGTCTGGAATAGAGTTCAGAGACTATGGGACCGCGAAAGTCTCCTGCTGAACTGTACTCTTAGAAGATGAACTTTTAAAACCTCAGAAGCAGGCAACAAGTGTTCCCAGGTTTGGCTGTTGATTCTTCCCATGGCATGTATTGCTCTTTCCATTTTTCCTGCCAGACACTCTCAAAACAGACAAGCATAGATTGTGGCTACAAAAATGGTATTGCAGGATGGCAGGAATTACCGCTTTCTCAATAGCCGTTGTATTAATTTCAGTTGTGTTTTTACATGCATTAAACATGCACATGGAATATTTGCCCTAAATGGGAATACATAGAGCACACCTGGTCTGGCATCCTGTTGGTTAGTCCCAGCTAGAGTAGACCCATTCAATCAATATCTGAATGGTGAGTCAACACATAGGTAACTCCCACTGATTCATTGGGTCTGCACTAGTCAGGACAGGCAACAGGATTTAGATACCAGTTTCTTCTGTGGCACAGATGAACAGTTCCATATCTGAACACATTATAAGACAACTTTGTATTGAATCTAGTCCAGCTTTATCTGTCCTCCTCAGTAGCAGTGGGTCTACATGGTCTAAGGCAGAGATCTTTTCCCAGCTTTACTACTTGAGATCATTTTAGCAGGAGATGCCAAGGAAGGCCCGCATGGTGTAATGGTTGGAGTGTTGGATTAGGACACTGGGAGACCAGGGTTTGAATCCCATCTCAGCCATGGAAGCCCTGAATCCTATCGTTGGCTAGCTGGAAGTAGCATCTTGAGGGAAGCACTTTGCCTATTTTTGGAGTAATTGTATCATTATAATTGTATCATTATTACTGTGGAGCACAGCCAATAGCTAATTTTCTCATGGACAAGAACCCATATGCTTCAGACTACCAAGAAATATGACAACTTTCCCAAAGTTAAAATGTCTGCCAAATATAGCAAGTGGGTTGAAGGATCCATTGCAGAGGGAGAATAACTCTTCTCCTCAACAATCACTGTTCCTCTAACTTAATTCCTCTCTCTTCTACCCTCCAACCGTCTTTGGCAGGGACAGTTCTGATTAATCCTCTGTTATTGCATTTTTAGAAAACTGATTTTAAAATGTCCTAATTTCTCTGTCCTGTTACTACTTTCTTCCATTGTTGCAAACTGAGTTCAAAGTGCAAAAGCAGTTTGCAATCAATTAACAACAAAGGGTGAAGAATCTCTCCTTTCGCTGTAGACCCAGGACCCACCCTACATGCCAACTTTCTGTCCAGCAGGAATTCCAAAATGTCCTCCATTCTGAGCTTGACTAGGAAGCATGTTCTCCAAGGGCCTAAGCAGACAGTGCTTTGCGCCGTCTTCAAGGCAAAGAAGGGAAGGGGCAGCCTCACACTGGGTGCCCCAACCCCTTCCTCAACACATCATCGGAGCGCCCTTTGGAAGAGGTGCCGAAGGTGCCCCCAAGGCCTTTTGCAGTGCACCTTTGGCATCTTGTGGAAGGAGCGCTATTTTAGCGCTCCTTCAAGGGCTTGCGAAGCTGCGGGTTGGGGCTGAGGAGTGCAGATACCTTGGCCCCAATCTGCAGCTTCCCGGGGCGGCCCATGGCTGCTCGCCTGCTTAGGCCCCAAGTCTACAAGGCTGGGAGGGCACCACTTCAACTCCCCATGTCCTTCAAGTCCTGCAAGGCTAAGAGGGCAGCACCTCACCCAGGGAAGAGTCCTCCATATGACACCCATGGCTGAGGCATCCCAGGGGCTTGGAGGACATGGGGAGTTGAAGTGGTGCCCTCCCAAACTTGCAGAACATGGAGGACATGCTTCCTAGTCAAGCTCAGAATGGAGGACATTTTGGAATTTCTCCTGGACAGAAAGTTGGAATGTATGGTAGGTCCTGGGAAAGGAGAGCAGAGGAAATGGTGGATTTTCCCAAAAACTAGTGAGAGATGGGATAATAGTGAGGGATGGGATTCTGGCCATGGCACCCATGACACCCTCCTGTGTTTTCTTGAATATGTTACCAGTTGCATCACCGATGACACAGGCATTTTGAAGGGGCACAAACTAGTGGGAATGACTATCGTGCCAAAAAGAAGCAAATAAAGAAAAGACCCACTTCTATAATCAATTCACCAACTTGGAGCAAAAGCGAATTGCAAACCGGGTTAAATGTAAGTGGGAATGAGCCCTGGGAAGATTTTAAGCCAAGACTGAAGTGAGGTGAAGGGAAGCAGGCAGTGGGAGTGTGTGGGAGCGATGAGATTTTAAGCGGGATCTGGAATGAGTGAAATGGAAGGTGGAGGTGGGAGCATTTGCAATGGGACTGGAATTAGTGAAGTGAATGGAAGGAGAGGGTGGGGAAATTTGTAAGTAGAGGGATGAGATTTTAAGCAGGGACTTGAGTATATGAAGTGGATGGAAGGAGGGGGTGGAAGCATTTGCGAGGAGATTTTAAGCCAAGACTGAAATGAAATTAATGGTAAGAGGGGGTGAGGATATTTGTGAAGAATAAGGTTTTAAGTGAGTGAGTGAGGGGGATGAGAAGAGGGGGAGTATTTATGTGACATTTGATTGCTGCAGTAATCTGAGGCTTGCCCATGCCAAGGTACAGCAAGCATTATTAGCTATTTAAATTACTGGAGTTAATTCACTTTGCAGGGGCTCCATAGGTTTGAGGGGCACCTTTTTGGGTTTCGTGTGGCCTCATGTGGCCTGTGACTTTATTTTGCCAGTTGACATAAAACATGGTGAGATAGATGGAACAATGTATACACCACAGTAATGAAGTAGGAGATAGCTAATAATTCTCCACTGCAGGATACAGTATCTCTACATACATCACCATGAGCTTCTCGGAGTATTGCTCAGATCCCAGAGTAAGCAGGAAGTGTGTCCATCGATGTAAAAGCCTTCCTTCCTATATTTTTTCCACTATGCATGTTTTAAAAACAAAAGATGCAGTTCTACTGATGAAGCTAAGCAGTGTTGCTTTGTAAGCTATCTGGATGGGAGATTGCCTAGAAACCATATGTGAACTGCTTTTAAGGAAGAGCTGCACAACAATGTGATAAATAAATGAATAAACTTGCTATTCACACTGGGTTGCTATAAGAATAGTTTCAATATGCTCAGAAAAGCTAGACAGTGAAATCTAGAGACGCTTCCCGTATTTCTGCACCACCAGAACAAGGCAGGACATTTTAATTGCCTGACGATTCAATTTCTCAACCTTTTCTCTCGGTGTCTATTGTTTCTGGCAGAACTGATACGATCTCAGTGAAAATGTCATATGGTTCTGAAAATTTCATATGGACCTGAGCTGCAGCTTGTGCATTAATCACTCAGTGGGTGAGTGTGTATCATCTGGGGAGCAGCACTGGCTGTACTACTCAAAGAATAAACTTGATCTGGTGAATTCAGCACAGGAGGGCACACAGAAGAAAAATAACAGACTACATAGGTACCGGTTGCTTGTCAGATGTTAACTTTAAACATCCAGTCTAAATTGAAGCCTGGGCTTCCTTTTAATGGACACAAAAGATGGGCTTCAGTTTGCTTAATTGAAGCAGGCTTTTTTTAAAAAAAGTTGCTGGAAACTGTTGTTTGTCAGACAGATGTACAGCTTCAAATGAGGCCTTTAGAGAGTATATTTTAAAGTAAAGTAAAGCAAAATCACTTCAGGTTTGTATAAAATGGAACTGTTTTTCAGTCCTGTCTGCATTGATGGCAGGAAGTGACAGTAACACTCCCCACCCCAAATGAGTTTGCACAGGCAGGGAGATGGTATGCATTGGCTTTGAAAGAATGGATCATTGACTCAATGAAGCAAAGATCATTTGACCTTCTCTCCCCCATCAGTATGAGAGCGCAGTAAAGAGGGCAAAGTTCAAGGAAGGAATAACGGAAGGCTGGAAAACACATGGATGTGGAGAGTGTATGATCACAGAGCAAAAGACTTAATGGGACATACTGTGGACTGAATAAGACCCAGATGGCCTCCAAACTCTTCTCCCTTCCATCATAGTACAGATGTGGAAACAAGTTTGGGGAGAAATAGAAAAACAGATCCTAAATGTGATGGCAAGCTGCTCTGTAATTAAATCTGCACAGTAGCAGATGCTGCGCTATCAGTGTTTACTTGTTTCCCTACAGCATCCTTGCACCCTCTTCTGTTGCTACATATGGACTGATATCACTTTTCCAGGGCTTGTGTCTTTGGGACTGAACAATATGGGTTTCAGGCTGTGAACCTGTCTGTCTCCTTTTGATAGCTTGGGTCCTAATGGTGAAAACACTCATTACCACCCAGATGATCTTGCCAAGGCTGCCAACACCCTGATGTTCTGAATGTACAAATGAAGGCAGTGTGTTTTATCTCTACTAGGGCTTCTGTGTCTTTAATTACTACCACTGTAGATTTCCCCGTCATTCTAGCTCCAACTTGTGAAAAGCTGTGCTTTCTGGATTTCTTCAGTTATTGTGCAAGGTAGTTGCTGGACAGCCCAATATGAAAAAGAGGCTTAATGACAACCCTATTTATAGCAATTATATCCTAATCTGTTGCCTGTTATTGGCTTTTTTGAATACTGAGATATATTTCTTGATGAGATATCATCAAAGACAGGTGTATGGATTTATTTTGCATGAGGAGATGAACTGTGTTGTATCTTGCATTAAGAGCCCATGCATCTTCCAGTAGGAAAATTAAGTAAGATACTACTTTAATGTGAGTATATGTGAGATACATAAAATTGTGCTAAACAATGTAATTATAGATATATACCTTGGGTAGTGCCAGGCAACTGAATCAATTACTGAATGGCAAGTCAATGCTACTTATCTTCTTGATTCAATGGACTTACCCAAATTCATACTAAGAAGAAGACTTGGCCACAATACCTGTTTTGTGACACTGAGTGATATCAATATTTTGGTAAAATATTTTGATCATAAAATATCAACCAAAGATAGATTGGTTACATTGACATGTATCTTTACAGAGAAGCAAGTTCCACTGAACATAATGAGGCTTAATTCTAAGCAGTTCTAAGCAGGGTTGCGCAGCCATGTAAAGTGGTGTCTAGACCTCTGGGGTAACCTAGAGAACTGGATGGAGATCCCAGAGGGCCCTAAGGGTCTCCACCATTAATGCATAACATTCTTAGCATTGCCATTAAAAAAAGATGATGTAGAAGATGATGGGAAAGAATCAAGACTGGGATGCCAGAAGTCCATTGCCTTTAAGAGCAGATAATATCAGACTAGATTGACAGTTTGAGCTGAAACAAATCAGCTTCCTATCTTCTGAACAATGACAAGAAAATAAACCTCTTAATGTGTGGTTTTCTTTCCTTCTCACTTTCTTTCTTCCCCCCCCCCCTTGCACAAAATAAAGATAGAAAACCAGTTTTGTGCTGTTTCCTTCTCAACTGAACAGTCTGTGCTGCTTGTTATAATTTTCTGGAGTGGCATTATGAAATGTGAAATGACACAAACTGAACATATAACTTGTGTTCATTAAAGTGGGGTTGCGGGTTGGAGAGGTGCAGAGAGGAAATGAATTGACAGTAACCTGGCTTTCATGTCAGTGCACTCTCTAAAGATGAGTAAGCCTGACAATGAGGACTGTGAACTTCTGCTTTCAGGCAACCTTTCAAAGCCAATGAAGACTTGAAAGCCAAGTGATTTCTAGGTTTCATCTTAACCAAACAGTTGTACAATTCAGCCATATACGGACTAAGCTTCCTCTCCAATGTGGGAGCAGAGGGAAAGATTCAAGCAAAAACAACTTGGGTCCTATATCCCTTTAGGCTCTCATGTGAAGCATTTAGATAAGCTCCCTCAGTGAAGCCAACTTAAACAACTGAATGAAACAAGTGTAAACTTACTGGAAAAAAATTACACGCTGTGTGCCAGCCTATATACATATAAGAAAATGTGTATGTGTGTCTGCCTGCCATAGAAACAGCCAACTGTACAGATGTTAATGTGGGATGCCATATGATAAACTGCAATTATTTTTATACCTGCTGCTAGAATAAATCCCCTTTGCATCAATGTTTATCAGTCTGCCTTCCCTGTCCTGCAGTTACAAAGTTATAAATATTAAAGGAATATGGATTGCTCGATAATTTGAATGGAAAAAGACAGAAGCTCCATTTGGGGCACCTTTTGTTTTGAGTAAGTACTTTATGCCAATAATGCTTTAACTACAATCAATATTTTTCTTGTGAGAGACAGAAATGTAAGCATTGTTGATGTTTCAATCAATGGAATCTGTTGGAAGAATTAATATCACAAAAGCTGTTATCTCCAGTAGAACTTCCAAGTTTTGAAAAGAAACAAGAAGGGGGAATTAGATTCTTCTCATCCTGATTCCACCCAAGTATCAAGTATTTGACCTATGAGTAAAGAAGAGCTCAGAAGATATTTTAATATTAAAAGGTAGTTCATAAAGCTGCCAAAGAGTCTTCTGAAAGGTGATGGGTCACCAGAGCTCAATGCAACAGAACAGATACATCCTCTAGTCTTAAAGAGCAAGAGAGGACTAAGCAAGCATGGTGTATGAGAGCTGTGATCAGGGTCTCTTTTTTCTCACATTCACAGGACATCTATACAGCTGATAATGTGATCAGAGCAATGGCACCAGGGTAGAGATGTTTCATATGTGCTTCCATATTTCACCTTCCAAGCTGTTATTTGTTCTCACGTTCCTATTTTTCCTCTGTTATTCCAAGTACATTTGTGGCTCTTTACTTTTAACAAAAATGGCTTGAAGCAAAATAAACCCCCATCCCCAATGCTAATTCCCTAAATGTTGATTCAAGTCTATTTTCCCACTTGTAGGGGATGAAAAGCAATTTTGGCCCAACATGTGTGTGATTTAGTTTATAGAAAATGGATGGATGGATGGGTGAATGGAAGAAAGGGTTAATGACCACCTCTACATGACTTAAAATAAGGAAGAAGCCCCAATGGCTGCTTGAAAGTAAACAATGCTCCTGATCATCAGGAGATCCTCTACTTTCATCCAAAGCATCAAGTCAGGCTGTCCTGAGCTCAGTGCAGATAGAAAAGAGGTGCAAAAAGGTATTGTTCAGTTTCCCACAGCTGAGGAAATGCTTTGCTCTGGAGATTTGCCAAAACTCAAGCCTGGAATCCTTGACAAGTATTGGAAGACCTATTTATTCATAGTGGATATTGGCAGCAGGAATAAGCCAATGTAGACCTTCATGTGTGTCAATATTAACACCACTTTTTATAAAATCTGTTTTGCTGCTGCTGCCACCAGATGCAGCTCTGCACAGATGTCATGGTTTATTTCCACTTAAAATCTATATATAACCCCCCTGAAAATGGGAATTATCTATTAGGTTCTGGATGGCCCTTGTGGTCTCTTCCAACTCTATGATTCTATGATTCTATGAATATTAGTTTCTAATATGCAGCATTCTTCCCTGTTCTCAATATGAACTATTCATAAACAAATGAAACTGAAGTCCTCTGGGTAGTAGCGGTGCTTGTTACTTTCCTCCTTTTTTTAGTGGGGGCCAAAAACTAAAAAGCTTTCTTCTAAAGCCACTTGTCTAAGTGTAGATGAAGCTGAGTCAGTGACACAATGCAGCATCAAGCTATTATATTTTTAAAAAAATTAGAGATGGGAGAGCGGCAGTATTGAAGAAGCAAGTGAGGAGTGTACTTTAGAGGTGAAAGTGAGGGAATAGCAAAGATGGGACAGTGAGTGGTGCAGGAGGTTGAGCACAAGAAGCAAAGGAGGGCATAAGGTGAGTAACGTCTAGGGAGGAAAAAGAATGAAGGTGAGGAAAATTAGGACCATAGAGATAGAGCAGAGGCATCACTAGGGTGATGTGGTGTGGGCAGACCACGCCAGGTGACACCCCAGAAAAGAGTGTCACCCAGTGGGGCGTAACATCCAGATGGACTGGCATGGCTACTGGGAAAGTGAGAAAGGGTATCGCTTCCCTTTCCTGTTCCAGCTGCTGCATCGGACCTAGATGGGCTGTCCGGAGAGCATAGCATCACCTCCCTCAGTAGTGGCACTTGCTGGGGGGAGATGCCTTAAGGGTCTGGTGCAAGCAGTCATGCCAGATCCTGAAGTCCTGTGAAACTTCAGATTTTCATGAAAGGGACTCAAACAATTATATATATAAAAGAAGATTATTTTTGGGGGACAGACTAATTCCACATTTATTTATCTTGGATATGGTATGGGCATTTGAACTGTTTATTCACACATATTCCCTGCTGAGTTAAATATGCATAAGAGAAGAATGTCACAACTCCACAGTGTAAACCAGGGGTAGGCAACCTTTCCCCTTTAAGGGCCGAGGGACTTCAGCTCCCAGAATCCCAGAAGCTATTGCCCAACATGGGAGTATTGGCCAACATGGCAAAGGCTTCTGGGAGCTGAAGTCCCTCGGCCCGTAAAGGGGAAAGGTTGCCTACCCCTGGTGTAAACTGTATCTGGGAAACAAAACTGCAGCTAGAAGGATGAGGATATAGAGTGAAGTACAAGGATGGTATTAAGGGGTGAAGGTAGAGGGAAACATAGGACCTTTACAAACTGCCAGAAGTAATGCAACTTGAGACCACTTTAACTGCCCTGGCTCAGTGCTAGGGAATCATGGGAATTGTAGTTTTTGTGGCACTAGAGCTCTCTGACAGAAAAGGTTCGTTTCAGAAAAAACTACAATTCTCTTGATTCCCTAGCATTAAGCCAGGACAGTTAAAGTGGTCTCAAGTTGCATTATTTCTAGCAGTCTGTAAAGGCCCTATAGTTACTTATCCCACATTGCACATGTCTTGTTTACATGCACTATGTTTTTTTGTGTGTACTGAATTCAAGCCTTGCTGCTCACTTTAAGAGTGAAAAAGATCTTTGTTTCTGCCTAAGCAAATAGTTATTTTATTGTATTTTAACATGTTGATTGTTTTAGTTGAACCTTAAGTAAGCAGCCCTGGAGACATTTTATTTGAAGGGCAGGTTATAAACAAACAAACAAGCTGCCTGGCTAGTAATTATACTGGAAATTCATGGGACATATATTCATAAGATATGATGATTTGTATATATCACAAACAGCAGAGAAATAAATTGTAGTAGACATTTTGACTTACAACAATATAAAACAAAAATGTTAACTTCATGCATCTCTAACAATCTGGCAACAGACCTGGATTTGCTACAGTCTTCTATGGAGTCTGTTAATCACTTACCAGTTGTGTAAGTGCATGCAAACTCCTTGCATCCATATCATTATAAATTCTAAAAATTTAACATACTAAGTTTATGATGTCTCCCTTTCCACAACTCCATCCCTTCTTATGCACAATAGTAATTGTGGGATAGGGAAAGCCTCTGGCTAGAATTAACTAAAGTCAGTAATACAGCAGTCCAAAAAGAAGAAATGTAAGGTGCTAACTATGTTTACAAACACATAGGTTTTGCTCAAGGGTTTTTAAACCATGATACAAAAGTTATATAAATGTAATGGCTTCCTATGTACTGCTTAAATGTAACTGTTGGTTCGAAATATGCACATTAAATGTACTCTGTAAAAATATAGTTTCTGCTGCCAGGGGAAAAAAAACTGCCATCCGTTTAAAAAGGAATGTAGTACTGAAAGTCCAATCATAAAATCCTTACATGTTATGGATTTGATTAACATTTTACTCCCTTAGGATTCCCAATTGTACAATAACAGGAGTTTCTTAGTTTTTAAATACCACAGACAGGAACAGATTTCACTAAAACCAGATGTGGAACCCTTGTGTTGGCCTTCTTACTGGTTTTGAGAGCTAGAACTGTTGGTAATTGATACCTATTAACATGTTTGTTGTTTAGATTGCAGAAATGGAAACATGATACTGCTTTTCCCATGAAAGAGTATGATAATGAAGGGCAGTTAAACTTGCACTTTAACTGTAGTTCCTTACTCTTGATTAAATTAAAAGGTTATTTGGAAAAATCCTGATAATAATGTTACTCCTTTGGAAAGGAGTTGAAATGCAAGCAGAATATGAAATCTGCCAAGTCTTGATGAACATAAAGGAGCAATTAAATCCCCTTTTGGATTTTGTTCCAAATGGAAATGGATATTTTCCAGTGAACCAACATGGCTATCATGACTAAAATGACTCCAGTGGTGGGAGGTGAGTTGCAGACCAAAGGAGTAACATTTCCAAGCTTGGGTCACATCCAGCCACCTCAGCTGGCTTTGGCAATATATCCTTTAAGACCACTTAAAATTAGGGACATCTATGGAGCAATTCTACTCTGATGTCCATGGGCATAGATTTGGACATTTATACTGATTACACATTACTAACAGCCAGAGATTGGTATCAATTCTTTTACATCTTCTGTGCAAGTTGAGCATATACTTTTTCTCTTGATGTGCCTTTTGAAAGCCATTGATATGTTTGAATTGTTATCCTACCCTGATTTTTATGAATTCAAAGTTGATGGAAATTTTCTAGTTCTCAGGATGTAAATTAACTTTAGTTACTATAGACCAGGGGTAGGCAACCTTTTTGAGCCGGGGGCCGGGTTG
>CM034710.1:110825577-110836246 GCA_020142125.1 Phrynosoma platyrhinos
CCCCCCCCCAGTGTGAACAACAAAGGGGATTAAAAGGGGAGTAAACAGCCCCAGAAAGATTCGATCACAAATAACCCGGTTTCTACACTGGGTTATTTTGTAGTGGAAATGAGCCCTTGGAGGCACGTAACAAATATTCTTCTTGCCTGAAGGGGTGACACTGGCTTCCTCATGGCTTCACTATGTAAAGGGCAACTACTATGGGTACTTGTCAAAAGTCCTGGTGACTGATAGATGGTGATAGAGGGGAAGGGAAGTTCCACTCTTATTGTTCTTCACCACAAGGCATTAGTAGAGGCGATGCACATGTATAGCCAGTACTAAACCTATGCATGTGTAACATGACCTACTTCCTAGATTACCTTTTCTTATACTGGGATCCTGTCACTTAATTTACCTCTTCTCCGAAACCTACTCAGGGTTATCTTAAGGCAGGGATAGGCAACCTTTTTGAGCCGGGGCCGGGTTGCTGTCCCTCAGACAATTGGGGGGCCGAAGCAAAAATAAATAAATTTTTAAAATTATTTTTTTTAAAAAAAATATGCATGCACACTCTCTCAGCCCCAGAAAAGCCATGATGGCAAAAACCCTGTGGAGATTTTGCCAAGAAAACCCCCAAGAACAAGTAATAACAACAATAATCAATATCATCATGGCAGGCGGCTGTGGGCAGCAGGGGTTGTCGGCGGCGGCGGCAGGACCAGCCTGGGGCCGGTCCAAAGGCCTCGTTGGGCCGCATCCGGCCCCCGGGCCGCAGGTTGCCTACCCCTGTCTTAAGGGAAACAGAGTACTTCTAAAAAAGGGACAATGGAATGTATCTTCAGGTCTCAAGCAATGCGTAACTGGGACCCAATAAATCTAGGGCAGTGGTTAAATCGAAACTGTTTCATTTTCTAGGCTTCTCTTTAAATGTAAACAAATACCAGGGGCTCTACATATTCAGTTCACTGTTGCAGTCTATCCTTCCAAAGCTTCTATAGTACATTCTTTCTTTTAAACTGCTTCTCTCAGCTGGTCAGGAGTCACACTCAGTAGTCTAACTGCCTAACTATTTTCTTCTTCCCTCCAGCCCTCTTTCAGAACATTCTGAGGCCTCTGAAAGGTTGAACACTGAAGAGAAAAGACACAAGTTCTGTCAATCACATCATGGCTGTGAGATGGATTTGCTAACACCAATGGTTAGCAAACTAAGCCTAATAACATTTAATCAATATACAGACTGGACTTACTATATTTCCATGGGGGTACAATTCAGAGACATAGCCTTGTTAGTCTAGAATACTAAGCTGGTGTCAAGATCCCTTTGCATACTACTATCTTTCGCTGTGTAATGTTTAAGATTTCTGGAAATAAAAGCTCAGTACTGTATTTCTCTGAATACAAATGTAATTTCCTTTGTCACCTTTTCTGCTCTATGAATTTTCTTTCAAGTTGCAAATAAAAAAGAGAAAAAGATTCACCCCCAAAGTTCTTCTCTTCCACTGTTCACTGTGGCATATGCACATAAAGCTATTGAAGACAGTTGCTTGCACATCACTGCCTGTATGAGTTCCGTAGCTCCCTGAGTTCTAACACTGGCACCCTAAGGGCTAGTGTTCAGGCTGAAGAAATCCTAATGTTAAACTCTATTAAACTTGTAACAGCAGCAGTAAGCCACAGGACAATACCATAAAATCCTTCAGTGCTGTCTTCATTAGTGATAACAACATGCAAAATAAATCTTGAGCCCACATCAGTACATGTTTACCATAAATGAACTAAGTGCAACTTCACTGAAATGAAAGGTATTTTATGCATATGTTTCTCCACATGAATTCTTGCATTAGGGCAATTTTGAGAGCAAAACTTCCTGTTATCAGAAACACAGAGCTGTCACTGGAAATGGCAACACAATGTTATGTGCTTGTTCCCCTTATAACATCTAATTTAATTGATTTCATGTCCTAATGTCATTATGCTGGGGGAATTTTTCCAACCTCCTCTCCTTGATTACTGCTGATGGAGGCAGTGAAATATTCAATATAATGATATTAAGACACAACAGAAAAGTTGTGTCTCATCTAATGGAGGGTGTGAGAGACAATATAGGACTGGCATTTTTGGCCAGTATTTCTGCCAACGTTGCTTGTCAAATGCCACCTTGAGCATATTTCATGTCCAGTATCTTGTACAATTAACATTATTCTCCATCTTTTCCTTTAACTACCTTTGTTTCAAAACAAGCCAAGGCTTTATCTCTCAAAACTCAATATGGCCTCTTCATCATGTTATAGAAATACCGTCTTATGACATGCAGCTCAATTCCTGGAAGTATGTCTTACCTTCAGGGAATCCATCCCAGATTTCTAATCGGTCATAGCGACAGAACACTCCTCCTGGAGGATTTGAATCAGGTTCCAGTTCAAAGCTTTCAAATTCTAATATAATCTCTGACATCTTTGGTGCAAAAACGATGTAAGTGCATTCAAGGCTATTGGGATATTTTTCAGGGAAACCTGGTGATCTGATCACCCCACTCATTGATGTAAAGTTTCTGGAGCATTCTGGTCCTGCAGAACAAAAGAAATAAAAATAAAAAGCAATAAGGTTATGGAATTGCAGTTATCTACAAAACACACTGGATCATTCTATCTTTCCAAACAGCAGAGTTGCTTTTCAGTGAAGCACCTTACTTTAATCACCGTATTAATCACCCAGCTAACTTGGTTCCTTCTATTGATAATTGATATTAAAATATAATTCACATTTATTGCATGAATTCCAATTTTCAATTTGTAGGAAAATAATTTGAAAAAGAAAACTTGTGCCAGCTCTGAGGAAGAGAGGGAAAATTATGACAGAGTCATATGGGAACAATGAAAGTGTAAGTTGCAGAAATCTCGACAGCCCTGGGGAAATAATTATAGTCCCTTCAAGCTTAAATCTTTAAATCTTAAGGTTGACAGCCTTTTATTGGTAAAATAGAACATTTTGGAAGAGGAGGGGGAGTGGATTCAGTAGATGGAGCAGTGGTTTCAGATTCCTAGAGCAGTGCCTCAGTAATTCTGCCAGATGTGACCTATGCCTCCTTGACAAACTAGATGTGAAAGGTAATTCGTACTTGTACCAAGGATGACTGACTCATTCTGAGCGGTGTTGACACAGGTGCACCAGTAAAGTGTTGCTGTTAGTGAAGGCATGATAAACTGTGTGATTACTGGTAGTGTTGCTGGAATCCAACTAATATCAGTGTTGACACACTAACCTTATGCTCATAACATTAGCCATAGTGTAGTCCTAGATGTGTTCCATAACATACTTACACTCAGAAATAATGGGCACACTCAGAAATAATGGGCATGACCCATGTAAGTATTCTTGATGCATTAATTAGCAACAGAGGATGCTCAGTCTTACAAAACTATGTTTTCTCACTTATTGTTCATGGTGCTTATTTGGATTGTTTTAGCTATGTAAAAAAATATATCACTTTATGAGCCTTGGTGTGTTTTTAAAAATACAGTCAGCTCTCCATATCCATGGATTCTACATTCATGGATTCAACCATCCATGGCTTGAAAATATTTTTTTAAAATCCAAAAGGTAAACCTTGATATTGCCATTTTATACAAGGACATCATTTTACTACACCACTTATATAATGTGACTTGAGGATCCTAAGATATTGGTATCCACAAGGGTCCTGATACCAAACGCCAGCAGATACAAAGGATCCACTGTAAACATGATACATTTGCCATCATTAGTCATCTTTCCCTTGTCCAGTGAAGATGATGCATATCTTGATGCAAGCTTCCACACACATATTATTAGTTGGAACAGGAGCTGCATTTGTATTTATAAATATGAAGGTGCATGAGAATGCAGAAATCATTTATCTCTTTTACTATCTATATTAGATATTAATGGAAGATATGTTCATCTGTGAACTCAAATGTGGAATGTCTTCCCCTTGTTGATGGGAATACAAATCTGAACACACATTTTAAAAGAAGTGTAGAGCTGACAGAAAAGTTCCTCAGTTTATTTGTAAGTATTGGTGATGAAATTCATTCACAGATGCTCAGAAACCTGCTTCCATATACTAATCTTTGTTCTTAGATGGGAGGATCTGCTTTTTTTCAAGACTTTTCCAGAGGTCATCTTTTTTAAGAATGCCACAGGAAATGTTGGGGAGTTGCTAATGGAGCTGAGCACTCTTAAACTTCACTTTAACACCCCTTAATGCTATTTTAAAATAATATTTTGAATGCTTCAAGGTCAGGTTTAATGTTTAAACAAATAAAAGGTAGGTAAGCAGACATCTGAGCAAGTGTGGTATATGATCAAGCTCTATCATGAAAGCACTTCAGAACAGACATATTACTGCTCAGAAAAGTGGATCATTTTCACTTCAGTCCTACAGAGTTAAAAAAAAAACACCCTTGGACCTTTTTGGGCAACAGCAAGACTATTTCTGTATCCTGTTTCCATGAAAAACTACTCAGAAATAGTTGATCCATAAGCAAGGCATGACAGTGAGGCTGCAGATTTATCACATCAGCCTGTTTATACATAACAATAACATTAGTGAGGCAAACTCTTCAATCTTGTGAGTGGCTGGTTTGGCAAGCCATGGTCCATTCTGCACCAGCTCTATAATCTCACCTTCCTATTTATGAATGCCCTACTCCAGGGGTAGGCAACCTTTCCCCTTTAAGGGCCGAAGGACTTCAGCTCCCAGAAGCCTCAGCCATGTTGGCCAATAGTCCCATGCTGGCCAATAGCTCCTGGGATTCTGGGAGCTGAAGTCCCTCAGCCCTAAACGGGGGAAAGGCTGCCTACCCCTGCCCTACTCAGTGCATGTGTGCCATTCAACTTTTTAATTTTAATTTTTGCCTCAGTTCTGTTATTATGGGGAAAATATTAAAAAATTATTTTTATTCTATCATTTAGCAGTAATTACAAAATCACAGCAGATATAACAATTAAAAAAGAAAGAAAGGCACAGAGTAAAAAGAACCTCAGCCTGCTTGGGAATAGTGAGTGGTGGGGAGAGAGGAGGAGAATCACATCCCGTCATGCCATCTGATTGTCATAATATTGTTACTGCTGTGGGAGACATCTATCACACCAGGGGGCTAAAAGAATAGCAGCAATATTGGAAGCCATTAGTGGGTTTCCCCTATAAATTAAAAGGTGTGCTCCACCAATTTAAAGGCAAAGCAGCAACAGGAGAGACATTACATCAGATGATAAGTACTGCCCAAAGATACTTTTATTCTGTTGAAATTCTGTTTTGCTAGTCTTGTGTGACAAAGTTCTGAAAGACAGTGACTTGCACCAATCCATATGGTAATATCCAAGGACAACTGGATTTCCCATATCTCCATAAATCCATTCAGGAAAACTATTGATTTATGATATTGTCTGAAATTTGCTTTTTTCCACTAAATCCTGTGGGTAGGCTCCAGCATTTGCCTTTCATGGACAAAATCATGGAGGGTATCTTCCTCACATATTGAACAACCTGTCCCACACCTCACAGACAGTAGGGTTCCTCCTATCTTCTGCAAACCATTTTGAGGTGCTTGGAGAGGCTACTATGAGAAAAAGGAGTAGGGAAATCTATTTCTATTAACCAGTTGCACATGCCTTAAATCTGGATACTACCCATTGTCAGAAAGCATATTCAAGGGTAATTGTATTGGCTATGCAGCAGAATACAACATACTTGTAATCAAAAATAAACACTGTGGTGATATCTTTGTTGAGCCAGCCAAAAGACATAAAACACATTACGCCAGTTTTCAAAGCTCACTGGCTTTTTTATCTGGCAAGAATGTTAAAACATAGGAGAAAAAATGATGTTGGAGTTACAGGACTGCATCTTGTCTGAGATGTTTGTTTAAAGTTGTATTTGAAGATGATGGTTTGGTGCAGGTAACACCCCAACCTTTTTGGTCATGTGGAGACTCAGGACAAAAGTAATAACCAGATAATAACATTTTGGTTTCATTAAAATAACAAAGTAACTTCCTTTGAGATCCAGGCTATCTCTGTCCTGTGTAAGGCTATTTTTATAGGCGAAAAACAGTGAACCTGTCATAAGCCTCTATATATGGTCACATCTGGAGATACGTTTGTCACAGGTAAAACTGGTGCACATGGACTGGCAGAGACACATTGATAACCTGATAACCTAATACACTAAGGAGAAGCAAGCTTGTTACTGCCCACCTGCTGTCTAATGATTGTGTAACACATCTGGATAGTGCTGGGTTTTGGGAAGGCAGAGGGAGGTAATTTTTCTAGTCCTACCACCTAACATTTCTTTGATAGGAGATGCCAAGGTTTGGAGATATCATCATCAATACTGTTGCTTCTATATGCACAGTTCCAATGCAAAGTATAAAAACAGTACTTTCTGGACCACAACTCACAAGTCAGTATGGCAGCTAGTATTCCAGAAAGGTAATTTTTCCAAGCCCTGCTACAAAATCTCTTTTCCAGGCCAGAAGAGCAGCCTAGGGATTCTATGATTGAAGCTGGATCCAGTGGACATTTTAAAGAGATGTTCATACATCAAAAGCTTAGCAACTTTGTTATAATAAAAATAAAGTATAGGTCTATATCAGCAGATTGTATTCTCTTTAGAAATGATGGCAGGAAGCACAATAAATACTTAGATCCAGTCACTGATACAGGTAGATCCCCAAGAGAAGGCTGGTCTGTTAGATGCATATGTATATAAATAATGGCACACCATAGGAAATGGACTCCTGAAATGATATAAAACATGTTGTCTCTTGCTGATCTGGCCATCATCCAGGTAGAGAGAATGTTCAGGAGACAATTGAGAAGCATGAGTTTGTGTTTGACTGTGCCTAAACAGCCTCTGAGACACATAAAATGGAAAATCCAGACCATGACAAAGAGGCTGTATTTTGCCAAAATGTATAATCTAAGCTTCTCTAGCTTTAGTGAATTCTGATTTAGGAAGTTACATTACAATTGTCATGAATGTTTTCTACTTTGCTTCAAACAAAGACAGAGATTTAGAGACTGGCTCCAGTTCTGTCTTTTGCAACAGACTAGCAAGCTTTTGCAGAAATATATAACACTCTCAAGGCTTAGAAGTTACAAGTTAGAACCAACTTTTCTGTAATAAAAAGTTACAGGATGGGCATGCAATGGCGATGTATCCAAGTTTTATCTGAGAAGTAATGTAACAAGTGGGAATGGCTCCACTTGGATTTGGTGTAATAAGTTCTCCTGTTTAGCTGTTTTTTAAAGAGATGATGATGATGATGATGATGATGATTCATGCCTTTTTTTTCAATACTGGGATTCAAGATGGGCAAAATATAAAAACTAATATATTTTAAAATATATACAAAAATACTAGTAAAATAGAGAAGTTATATACTCAATTGCAATTAAACAATCCACAGCACAAAAACCATTTACAAACCTATTAAAAGCAAAAGTAAACAAAAGAACAAGTCAGTAACCCATTAAAAAGTCCACTGCAGTTAATCCCTAAAATTCTGTTGGAATAGAATTGTTTTCACTTGTTGGCAGAAAGACAGCAAGGAGGGAGCCACCCTAACTTCCATAGGAAGGGAATTCTAAAGTATGGGAGTAATCACTGAGAAGGTCCTTTCCATTGTTCCAACCCAAGGCTTCAGATGGTTAGATTAAATCTGCTGTGCCAGCAGTAGCAACAGAGTACTGACTGAATTATTGAGAAAATCACACCAATGTGTATAGCATTGACAGGACCATAATTTGGAGACCTACAAGCTGTCAGTTGGAGACTCAAGAGGTATATAGTCTAGGACAGGCATGGGTTAGCTTCCAGAGAGGACTATCAGAGGCACAAAGGGTACATACTGTATTCCATTACATACATGATATTATCTCAGAAGGAGCAGTTATAAGTCTGAGGAGTCAGCATGTAGACTGACAAGAGGTACTGAGGATGCGGCATGCCATAGCAATCAAATGCACAATGAACACCTCTAAAAAGTTGCTTAAACTAATGAACCAAGTTCAAAACAGCACATGTGTAGATATCCAAACCTTTACTGGTTCCCAAGATCACCTGGCCACTGTACCAGAATATCTCGTTCTGGCATGCTTTCTAGTTATCCCAATTTGGCAGGCACTGCAAAAACTTTCTGATATATGATGATTCTAAAGACTTGGCCAAAGGTGGGTTGTGTTTGCCCCCCATGAGGCTAAGAGAGTGTGACTTGCCTAAGGTCACCCAATGAATTTTCATGACTGAGTGGGGATTTGAGCCCTGGTCTTCAGAGTAATAATCCAATGATCAAACCATAGCAACATGCTGGCTCTTTTTGGCAGGATAGTCCTAATTAATCTTCTGTAATCCCACATTATTTTACTGTTATTATTGTTATTATTATAATCAAGAATAAAGGGAGGAAGTGGGAAGAGAGAAGAACTTAAGTTTAAAATGTCCCAGTTCCTGTCTCCTTCCACTTTTCCTCTTTGTCCTTTTCTGATTTCCCCTGCTGTAAATCGAGTTCAAAGTGCAAAAATAGTTTGCACTCAATTAACTCACTGTGGGAAGAAAATGAGAAGAGATAGAATCTTCCCCTTCCCTGAAGACCCAGATAAAAGCAAACTGCTATAGCCTCTCCTAGCTTGTGTGTTCTTCCTCATTAACAACTTTTGCCTTTTTGATGTTGCTTGGCCACATTTGTTCTGATTTTCACTCTGAAATGCTGGAGGGTTTGCTTTGATCACTACATGGATGGCACTGCAGAGCAGCAAAGATTTAGCCCAGAGCTTCCACATCCTTGGAGAAGTTTGATGACAGAGAAACAAAGCACTTGGGTATTATTGTTGTCACATGTATTATGTGAAATGGCCAGTTTTTGGAGTTTTGGGATATCATCACATAGTCATTTACCAAGATGTAATTCCACTGATCACAATGAGACTTATTTCTGAGTAGACAGGATCGTGTTGTTAAATTTTATAATCTAAACCTGTTTTAAAGAAGCATTTTCAATATAATGTTTTCTACATGAACTTTGATAAGCTATCTTTTAAAAACCGAACTGTCAGGTTGAAGTCACATCCATTTCTTTAATTGTTTAATGTGTGAACACTATATAGAGATCCTGCTTTCAACAGATACATTAATTTAATGTTAATTAAGAAAATTAAAACATTCAGAAAAAAGAAAATGAATTCTATGATTTCACAGCAAATGTAAGTCTTGAACTAGACATGTATATATAATCTCCATTCTTGAACATGGCAATATCATTTCCACTTTGATATACTGTGACATAAACCTGAGTTAGAATTACTTTGGGAGCTATAACTTTGAATGTTCTGACTTTTGTGTGTGCAAATTCTCATTCATAATGTTGCCTTAATGTAACTAATGCCTTTCAGAGAAAGATTTAAGGGATCATGCAAGAAAATAAATGCAGGGATTTGCAGAGACAACTGAAATACCAAGGAAAGGGGGACCCATTGAAAATGCTTGCTTTTGCAAGTAGCTCCTCAAGAAGTTAAGGACTTTGCTCACTTCATACCAGCCTTTAAAGTACATCATTTAATTGGTACGGCACTGAAACTGCAGCCCCCAAGAATCTGAAATGCTTTTATTGTGAAAGGAAAACTTTTGTTCCTATAAAAGTTAACACCCTGGGGGTTTACTTTATTCATTAATTATCTGGTTTGGGTTAAGGTCTCTACTAACTACTGAATGCACAATTCATTAGGCTGCATCCAAGCACAGTTAAGGCTTGTGCCAAAAAATGATCTCACTACTACTCTGGGCCATTTCTTCTACAAAGGATTTGACCACGGGGTACAACCATTTGCCAGCCTTTCTAATAGGAGAAACCCTTCTTGCCCTCTTCAATGTTGTGTTCTATTTCTAGAAATGCCTGCATTTGTCTTTCTTTATTGAAAGCCATGAGGTGATGCTTGACACCAGCCATAACTATTGCTCTTCTTCTGTTTTTGGAGCAGAAATTCTTAAAGCTACTCTGAGAATCTTCCTTGTCCTCTGTTGTATTCAATTTAAAAGATGTACAAGCTGCTTTTTAGGTAAAGTATTCCTAAGGTGGCATGTACAACAAAAAGCAAGACTACAATAACAATAAAATAATAACAGAAATAATAAAAGGCAGATGACAACATGTATTATACTAAGGCTGTACTTGGGGGCTATGCAGACGGGCAAAAAGGGGTGCTTTGAGGGTGACTTGTAGGTGTAGCCTTTAGATGACGCACGCCTAAAAGTCTCCAGGAAAGCGCCCTCTAGCCGACCAAAAAAGGAGCCACTTTTTTCCGCTCCTTTGGTGAAGATGCGCACCTTCTCATGTGTGTATGTATGCAGCAACACTGATGCACCACAAAACAGCCATATAAATACACTGTCACACATGCGGTGGAAATTGACTCGGTGATCCAGAGCATGTGCCCTATGATGCAGCTTTAATTTAAAGCACCCTAGGCTTTCAGATGTGGATGCAGTGGCACAGGTGCGCTTGAATATTAGAACCCTAAACCTAACCCTAATTGTAACCCTACAGATGCACCCTAGCAACTGTCTTCTGTTATGACAATAAATGCATTATGTTGGATGTATGCTTGCTGTCAAAATGCACAGCAGTTTGCATGAAAGAGGCTTTTGTGA
>CM034710.1:110836346-110849016 GCA_020142125.1 Phrynosoma platyrhinos
GGTCCTGTGCAGGTGCACAGGAATGTTTTCCTGCACAGATGCACAGGTGTAGAGAGATGGTCCTGTGCACCTGCACATACATTTGAGAACAACAACAACAACAACAACAACAACAACAAAAATTAAAGCAGCCACTGTTGTTGCTCCATTTCCTTTTGCAGCGTCCTTGGGGCTGGCGATGCGGTTGCTGGGGCTTCAATACAGCCTCGGAAAAGCTGCATTGACTCCCCCCCAGTGTGGTTGCTTCGTCCCCATTTAGGGCAACCTCAGGGCAGGCAGTGCAGTTGTTGCAGCTTAGGGAAAAGGCAACTTCAGGTCACCTTTTCCTGCCGGTCTGCATAGCCCCTTGGACGCAGTGAAAAAGGTACAGCTTTAGCACCTGGTTGTGAAGATGGAACCTTGGGAACATCAACTGAGACAGAGTTCCAGTTCCCAAAATTTTCGTTGTGAATCCAGAGGAGACACAGTGAGTCCCAGACTGTAATGGTTAGCAATCAATAGAGACTGAAGTGTCATAAATCATCTAACAAATAAATACTAATTAAATACTAGTTTTCAAAATAAGTGAAATGTATTCTAAAAACAAACAAAAAATAGGAACAAGAAAACCATATTGAGTTAATATGTCTTATCAGAAGCACAATTCTGCCAGTACCAGCCCAGGACACATTTAAACATTTAAATTTAAAACAAAAACTTGGAAAATTGCAACTTCATCAGTTCTGTTCCTAAATATACTTGTATTTTGTGTGTGTGTGTGTGTGTCTTGATTAGAGAAGAATGTCCAGAATCTTGCATTTCTTTATGCATGGAAATCATGTTTTACAATTGTCATAGCAATCTTGCCATGTTCAAATAAGAGAGATGCATACAGAATATTTCTACCAATGGCTTCTACATTCATAGCAAGATAGTATACCTCTGAATGCCAAATGCTACAGGCAAACAATATAGCCTCTAATTATCATGTCTTGAACAATAGATTCCCAAACTGTGTCCTCCAGATGCCCAATTGTGACCTAGCTGATGATGGGGGTTGCAATCCATGGCAATGGTACTGGGAACTGTAGTCCAGTAACACATCTGGATCCATCAGTAAAGGATGCCCGCTATCATGATCCTTGTCTCTCCAGATAAAACTTTATTATGCATTTATCAAAATCATCATAAAGGCAGCTGCTTGCTGTGTATTGTTCTCTGAGCTCTACAGTTTATCCCATAAACTCCACCCACCAATCTGCCATAAAGTGTTGTCTGAACTCCCCCTTCCCCAGAGAGCATGTCTCTTCAGACTGAACAATCATAATTGTTAATTATTTTATATCAAAAATAATTAGCGCGGCAGAAACACCGCAAGAGTGTTACTCACCTCTTTTAAAAATTTCATAGCGAATGGAAAAGCCTGCTCCATGAGTTTCATAATCAGAGACAAACTTGATTAAGAGGTATGGTCCTGTAGATATCACAGGAGGGGGGGCAATCTTGCCACAAAACTTTCCCCACACTCGTCCGTTTGCGTTGTCTCCATCAATCACTTCAACATAATCATACCTGGTAGATAAATTGAAGAAAGAAACTTTTAACTTCCAGGAAAGAATAGAGAGCTAATTAATTTAGGAGCCATAGCCATACAGCATACATAATGAAGAAAAATGCTTGCCTGTTTGGAAGCTGCATTATGCTGAGAGATGTAAGGAAAATGAAATAATTAAAATGGACTACATCATGTCTGTAGACATCATCTGGCAACATGGAACTATTAGGAAGAATGGTGCCCATTATGCTTACAGACAATGTCAGCTAAAGTAACCAATTAACAGGAAAAAAGAAATCTCATGAGCACTATTCTGTATTATTAAATTGCATTCCTTTGTCTATAGTAGCATTGTTATCAATACATAATACACAGAGTTCTTTTCATATGGTGAAGTTCTTGTCTGAATTCTAAAATGTCTTTCTGGCTTTCATTTCAGTACAATACTTTAATATCTGTAGGCAACTCTCCAAACACAAGCTTAAAGAATAATAAATGAAGTTCCAAATATTTAACATGCTTTCCTACTCCATTTTCTTGATCACTATATATCTAAGCACACATCTTTTTTTTTTATATAGCACATCACTTTACATATACAGATAAAGTTGGATCAGAGACAAAAAAAAGAACCTTGTTTTAAATTTTGTATTAGCACTGGGAGGTTCTAAGTGAATGAAATGATATACTGATATTCAAGCGGTGTACAATAAAGTCTTTACATCCTATCAAGCTCTGATACAGATAACACAAATGGGGACATTGGATCTGATTTATACTCAGTGAAACCAGCCCAATCACAATCAAGCTTACTATAGCTTGAGGCAGTTTTCTGAAGCCTTAGAGCAGGAGTTTTCCTGGCTTTGTTTCTCAAGAACCTTCTTAATGCCAGAAACTGACCCCAGAATTCTTTTAATCCAAGGAATGTTTGCTACCAAATAATTATGCTCCCTGTCTTATCGCAAATGCCATCATACATGAATGCAAGAATTAAAGTAGTGAATTTTGATTTTCTGAGTTAATGGTCAGGATGAAAAGAATCACACTAGTTTTGAACAACTTGTAACACTTTAGACTTTTATTTCTTGAACACTTTCACCAAAGTGCAGAACTCCTCAAAGAAATGATTTCTAGCACAATGCCCTAGACTTTCTACTCTGGCATGCAGACACCTAGCACAGCAAGGTGTCTGCATGCCAGAAAAGAGAAAGGAAGTAGCTTCCCCTGTGCTACTTCTAACAGCACTATATTATATTACTTCATAGATACAGAAAGGAGAAAGAAAAATATAACTAAGGAGTTGGTGGGTTTGTGGGTAATGTGTTAAGGTAGAAAAAGCTATTGGGCCACTAATGGCACTATCTTTCTGCAGTGGAGCAAATCTGGCCAAATAATTTCAATAAGACTTGAGTGAAAACCCAACAATATAACCATAATCCAATTTTATGCTCCAACTGCAGAGGCAGAAGAAGAAGAAATTGAACGATTCTATGCTGGAGTCCAGGAGGAAACTGATCACACACCAAAACAGGTGTACTGTTGTCAAGCCAGGTGTTTCCCACTGTATATCTGTGCATTTCATTTTTCTTCTGCCCAATTTCAACATTTCTTTCTGTTGAAATTCATTTTGTGAGTTTTGGCCCAGCTTTTTAATTTATTAAGGTCATTTTGAATTTTGATCCTGTCCTCTGGGGTATTAGATACCCCTCCTAATTTGGTGTCATCTGAAAATTTTATAAACATGCCCTCTATTCCATCATCCAAGGCACGGATAAAAATATTAAATAGCACTGGGCCCAGGACAGAACCCTGTGCCACCCCTCTAGTCTCTTCTTTCCAGAACGAGAAGCAGCCATTGGTAAAAAGTCTTTGGGTTTGATTGGTAAACCAATTACAAATCCACCTAATGGTAGCATTGTCTAGCCCACATTTTACTAGCTTGTTTGCAAGAATATCATGAGGGACCTTGTTGAAGTCCTTACTGAAATCTAGATACACTACATCCGTAGCATTCCTTTCATCTAGCACAGGGGAAGGCAACCTTTCCCCTTTAAGGGACGAGGGACTTCAACTCCCATGATCCCAGGAGCTATTGGCCAACATGGGACTATTGGCCAACATGGCTGAGGCTTCTGGGAGCTGAAGTCCCTCGGCCCTTAAAGGGGAAAGCTTGCCTACCCCTGATCTAGCATGCTGGTAATTTTTATCAAAAAGAGAGATCAGACATGTCTTGCTTTTGAGAAACCCATGGTACCTTTTTGTACTTATGGCATTCCCTTCCAAATGTTAACAGACTCTCTGTGATCTGCTCTAGAATTTTTTCTGCTGCTGATGTCAGGCTGACTGGATAGTAATTGTTTGTATTCCCTCCCCCCACCCCTTTTGAGAATGGAGACAACTTTTGCCTTCCCCCAGTCTTATAAGATTTCTCCTATTCTCCAGGAATTCTCAAAGATTATTGACATTTGTTCTGAGATTACATTTGCCAGTTCTTTTAATAACCTTGGATGTAGTTCATCTGGCTTGGGGACTTGAATTCATTTCAATTGACCAGGTATTCCTGTATTACCTCCTTAGCTATTCTATGCGGCATTCCCCCACTGTTATCTGCTCCAGCTTTCTCAGGTTGAGCACCATTTTCCTTTTGTGAGAAGACCAAGACTTAGGGCCTCTGCAGACCGGCCCAAAGGGCTGGCCTGGAGGCAGAGATGGGGAGGGGCAGCCACATGCCGGTTGCGCCAACACCAGCCCGATGAGGTTCTGAGGTTGTGCACCATTATGCCCTGCGCGCAGTGTGAGGACATCCTCCTTGCACAGCGTCCTGATGGGCTACACCAGTCGAGGTGAGAAAAAGCCGCATGTCGGCTCTTAGGGCGCCCTTTTTTTGCTCTTTTCAAGGTGGCAAAAGGGTGGCATGCGCTAGCCACAGCCCTGATCCTTCGCTTCCCAGGGCAGCCTAGAGCCGTCTGTCGGCAGCCCCCCTTAGTTGATTAGTTTTGCCTTTTCTCTGTCTCCTGTTAGCATTTCACCATCTTCTCCATGCATTGGCCCTACTATTTCCTTCTTCTTCCTTTTGCTAAGAACAAAAAAAAGTCCCTTTCTATTGTTCTTAACATCCAAGCCCTTGTATTTCCCATCACCATATATGAATGAGAGAACTTGACAGTGAAAAAAGCTGATAGGAAGAAAATCAACTGTTTTGAGATGTGGTGCTGGAGAAGAGTACTAAGAATGCCATGGATAGCCAAGAAAACAAATAAATGTGTTCTAGAACACATCAAGCTTGAACTCCCTCTGGAAGCCAAGATGAGTAAACTGAGGCTGTTGTACTTTGGTCACATCATGAGGAAATATGAATCGAATATGAAGTATTTTAAGAATTTCTGTTTGATTCAGACAGGTATCACTGTTTTGTGAATTATGGATGTTATTGTATAACCCTGATCAGATCTGCATTTCCTTTCCTTCTCCCAAATTCAGAACTATTGCCAAAGTTCAGGACTACTGGCTCAGAATACAAATTCTGTATTTAGTTTTTAATGTTAGACTACACTACAAATCAAATGGCATTTCTCCAAAAAGATTTTCTTTAGCTATGAATAGAAAAGTAGTATGTATAATATTCGGAGCATGTTTCGTCAGCGTTTAGCAGATGCGATTGCCAAAGTCAACTGCCTTATACATGGCACATGCACAAAGCTTTCATTGGCTGCTTAAGATCTATGACTAGATCACTCAACTAAAGCACCATTTATTTGGTGAATATCTTCTCTGTTTGATTATGTTTTCTCTATTGTTTCGTGCAAGTGTTTGATGTGGTTGCCTTTCAAATCTGAAACTCTTACACTGATACTAGGAATGGAGGATGGGAGAACTTTCGAATAACTCTCTGCCATAGTATGTTAGGAGCTGTACTTCTCAGGGAGAAATATGACAAAATATATGTGCATGACAAGATCAGTATACCCCTACATTGCAAGATGAAAGAGAAAATTTTGAATATAGCAAATAATTTCATTACATCCTAACTTTCTCTTTAAGGCTAGCCCTTTGTCCTTAATGGGAAATCACCTTAACAGAACAGAGTGTATTGGAACTGTTTCAAACCACCCACTGAGAAGGAGTGCAATCATTATACTGAAAGGAAATTGCCTATCAGTGGTTGATACAGCACAATGACTGATAAATGCTCCCTCAGTTAACTGGAAAGATTTCTTCCAATGTTCTTTTTCTATTCACATCTTTCTGATTCTTCTTCATTATTAAAGTCTTCGGGGCTATGCAAACTGGCCTAAAGGGCCGGCCTGGGAGTGAAGTTGGGGTGTGGCAGTCGCCCACCGGCCGCCCCAACTCAACCCCAATGCCATCCTGACACCGTGCACCTGTCTGCATGTTGTGTGGCATCAGGATGCCCTCCTGGCACAGCGTGTACACAAGCTGCACCAAAAGGGCATGGAAGAGCCACGGCGCTGGCTCTTAAGGCAGTCTTTTGCCACCACTAAAAGGAGCAGCATTTTGTGCTCTTTTGGGGGCAGCAAAAAGGAGGATCGGAGCTGTGACGTGCAGTTGCTGCGGCCCTGATCCGCCACTCCCAGGGGCGGCTCAGTGCCACCCCTCTAGGTGGGTCTGTAAAGGCCCTTTGATGTACACAAAGATGCTCACACATACAACATACTATTTTTTGTTGTTACTAATTCATCTAGAAGGGGAAAGGATTGTTTGTGGCTATATACAGTAAAAAATGAAGTAAGGGATGAGGTGGCTTAGTGGTTAAGACACTGAGTCTGCCAATTGTAAGGTCAGCAGGTTGGCAGCTTGAGACCCAAGCACCACATGACGGAGTAGTTTCCATCACTAGTCTCAGCTTCTGTAAACCTAGAAGTTCGCAAGCATGTAAAAGTGCAAGTAGATAAATAGGTACCTGGTGGGAAGGTAACAGCGTTCTGTGCAGTCATGCTGGCCACATGACCACAGAGTCATCTTTGACAATGCTGGCTTCCTCAGCTTAGTAACAGAGATAAGCATCATCTCCTGCAGTCAGACATGACCAGACAATTATGTCAAAGAGGAAAGCTTTACCTTTTAAAGTAAGAGAAATATTTCCTCTCAGGGACCTGTTTTCCCCTACACTATGCCAAAGTTCTTGGTGTGTATGTGGGTGCACAGATGCACACTTAATTTTATTTTAGAAAAACAACAAAAAAAATGCAAACATGCAGTCCAGAGTATGACAGGTTGCATGTATGTACAAAATATCTTATGATATTCACAAGGATAAGTGCTGGGATTTAACACTCCCCAAAAAGAAACATTATGAAAAAAGGAGTAGTTTTATACTCATTTGAGTACTGTTCACTTGAGCTTTTGTAAACTCAGCACAAGAGGTCTGCAGATTGCTTTTGTGTTTTTCTTCAGAAAGGAAATAGCTGAACTTGAGAGCCATCCATCTTCCTCAAGCCTGAAACTTGAGAAAACCAGTTTGAAACAAGTTTGAAAAGTAGTGGAGAATCAAACAGCTCTTCCCCTTGGTTACCAAAGCACGTAGTCTGTCACTGACATATATATAATCTTCCTTGACTAGGGATGTAAATCGTCTTATGTCACTTTCACATGCAAGCACACAGAATATCAGGAGTTTTCCCTTCTGTTATGTGAGATTAATACACTTTTTGAGCATTTTCAAATTATGTAATTTTTGGCATTTCAGGATTTTTTGAGAAAATTTTCTTTGAACATTTCTTGTGTTTTGCATAAAAGTAACTGTTTTCTTGACAAAAATTTCATTTTTGAGCAAAACAACATTTCTGAGAAAATGACTTTCCCTTCAGAATATGAAAAATCTCAATTTTTCAGCGGGGTTTCATGATGTATGGGGACACCCATTCTTGTAAACAATGAAAGAATTTTCAAGTATTGTTTATAACCCTATCCTTGACCCAGGTCTGTTCCAAGTTCATTGACTATTGTTCAGAGCAGCTGCTTGTAAATATATCCATATGACTCAAAAGCAGATGATTAAAAAACATGCACCTATAACAGGTCTTACAATCTGATTACAAAGATCATGGCAAAATTGGGGCACTATTAAGGTGATTTCCCATTAAGGACAAAGGACTAGCTTTAAAGAGAAATTCAGGAGGTCATGAAATGGCATTTCATCAATCCCTGGTGTTTAGGGCTTATTTTTAATATTTGAGCCCAGACTAGAATAGAACCTCTTTATGTTGCAGTAAAATGAAATGAAAACAACATAAAATTCTTTATATTGCAGAAAAACCTTTTAAAATTCATTATGACGTTTTATCCAAACAATCTCATTTTCTTTCTGTTATCCCATTATAACTGACATTAATATGCTGTATTAATTTGTTCTGGCCATTTCATTCTATTGCTATGCAGACTGTAATGTCCAAAATTATATCTATGTGTGGAGAATGTTTTTCTTTAAATGGCAGTAATGTAAACAACATCTGACAATTTTGAAGTTAGGCAAGGAAACAAATGTCTTTACCATGACCAGTGCCACCCTTAACAATACAGTTTCAAACTGTCTGGGGCCCATTAGTTATGTTTACAGGAGATCTCAGGAGACAACTGCAAAGATGATATCACTAGTTAAAGTGGATAGCTAAAGGCTCTCTAAATTAAAAATGACATTACCTCACCGGTTAAAATTGTATGCCAGCTTTGGTATACTGTATATCAAATTGAAAATAAAGCTGACACTGATGGTACTGTAAGCATTAACATATGTGAAATATTGTGCTAACAGCATTTCCTCTTACATGCCTGATGTTTTAGCAGCCATTGATCAGCGTATTAGCTTCGCTGTCCTATTTCAAAGACAAGGAAATAAAAGAGGAAATGTTCACTTAGTTTTGCAGATGTTTCTTGTGGTTAAGCTGGTCTGCAAAGAGATCAGAAAGGTGGATTTTTTTACTACAGTTGCCTTTCTATCTTGAATATATTCTGAACTGGGATTTTTGTGGTCATTCTATGGGCATGTCTACATGGGCCAATTAAATTGGTTCTCTCCCCCCCCCCCACCCTCATTGTAACCTATTTACATGATGCATGGCCAAAGCCCAGACTTGAGTATGGACTGTCTTCATGGTGTGAGGCCAATCCCAGACTGAATCCACTCTATCCCTCCCTTAAACTGATGTTAAAAACCTCACCTTTTGCTCTGGATTGTGCAGGAAAATTCAGAGCATTCCGTAGTGACATCTATACATGTGTCCCACTGTGCTGCCCCACTTCACCACCAGCGTTGGCATGAGTCACTCTCTCTGAGGCCACCATGAAGTGCCCTGACATGTAATCAATGCTGGGCATCTTGTTTCTGGCCTCCGAGGGAACAACTTGCACTGGGGACACCATTGGGTGGGACAGTGGAATGCATATCTGGACACCCACCAAGCATCTCTGGGTTAACTGGGGGAATACAGGGCAAGAATACTCTGGGAGTAGCTGGCTGGTGTAAATGAGTCCTTTGTCTTTGGCAAAGAATGCTGCAAGAATGTTCCCTGCGGTCTCTCAGCTACAAGCGGCAGTATCTCCAGGGCTGGTGTAAGGCATGTGGGTTCTCATGCCTTCTTGTATTGCTCATGAGTGCTGATTATTTATATAGGCATCATTTTGTCAAAATGACATCAATGCTCTGAATTGTGAAATATTTATTGTTAACTGAAGTTAACTAAAAGAAACATAAAGCTACCAGCTGTTTTCTAAATTTAGAGGATCAGCTGCTTGATATGGAATCCAGCTGAAGCTAAAACACTAGGATTTAAGTCACTTAACAGCAGTTCTAGCATAGCAGTTTATAACCAATGGTGAGGAATGCTGGGAGCTGAAGTCCAACAACATCTGATGGGCTTCGTGATTTCCACTGCTAGTGTATAATGACCAAATTTAACATGTGCTTAAATGTAATAAGATTGACCCAGGACATGTCCAGCTCACATTGCCCAACACATATTAAGTAAACCAAGGGAATGGAAACATTCTGCATGCAAGCCCAACTCTTTTTGTCCAGACACTCAAGTTCCCACTGAAGCCCCAAAATTGCAATTGCTGCTTGTTGGTGGGCACCTTCAAGTCAATAATCAATCAGCCATTTTTTTTCCAGCCAAAACCCAAACCAAACTAAACCAAACAACACCCCCCCAAAAAAACCCCCAGGATTCTGAGGTAGAATGGAAATGCTGGTTTTCTTCACAAGATTCATTCAGATGAGGTTTGACACTGCTTTCCTCTGAGGCTGAGAGAGTATGATGTGTCCAAGGTCACTCAGTGGGCTTCCATGGCTAAGCAGGGATTTGAACCCAGCTTTCCCAGAGTCCTAGTCCAACACTCAGATCACTAAATCATGCTGCCTCTATCCTATCCCAAGCTCCAGATCTCTCTCCCCACTCCATCACCCCCAAATGAGCAAAAAGACTACATGGAATGGTGGTAAACTTTAAAATATTTACAGCCTACTTTAGAATTTATTTTTATTTTTTAGAATTTATTTGGCTGGAAAATCACTGAAACCTGGGAGTATAACTTGAAAGGAGACTTGTGGTCACTTCTGTGGCTGAGTTTGACTGATTTTCAGCCAAATATTAGGAGGTATGGCTTGCTGTAGGTGTGAAGATTGTCCCCTCCTCTTTCCACACTTGCTCAGCCTTGCATTACTGTGTATCACTTTTTAGATTTGCTGTGCAGTGGTACGCATGGCCTCTCTTAGAAGCAAATGAAACATGCGACACATTGATCCAGTCTAGCGTATGCTTACTTGTTACAAAAAGTCTCCTTATACCTCATCCAAGATCAAAAGCACATGAAAAGGAGCGGGAGGTGGAAAACTGATAAAGCAGGAAGGATCCAAATGTTTCTCTTCCCATGCTGCTCTCTTGCTGAAAACGACAACCTGAGCAATTGATTTGCCAGTTTTGGTTACAGTATTTGACTGGTGCTTAGGGGAGTTAGGTTCAAGCCTCCAAACAGCCATGAAACTTAATGTCTGATATTTGGCAAGTCACTGTGTCACAGCCTGATCTCCCTTACTAAGTTGTTGTGAGGATAAAGTAGGGAGTCATATATGCTGCCTTTGAGCTCACTGATGGAAAGACAAGACAGAAGGGGAACAAACATATAGATAAATGTGATTTACCTAGGTGTTGTTTTAGCCTTAGCTTAAGGCAGAAAGCAGCTTAACTAACACTGAAGACCAGACTTAGGACCTGCACTCCAGTACAATAGGACTCCATTAGTTTGCTGTTGAGATCTTTACATTTAATCCCTTCCTAGAATAAACACCTTCCAGAATCCCACAAAGGACATTGTTTAGCACAAAAATGATCCCTATGGTGCCTGTCAATTCTATTGTAGCCACAAAAGAAACTCAGATGTTTTAGTGTTCAGCAGAAACAGCCAAATGTTTTCACAGATGTATTCAGATCACAAAGAATGTGCTCCAGCCTATCACAAATTCTGTATATTGTTTGACACAATTATTGTTTTATAAATTCTGTGATGGCCACATGACAAGCTGAACTGCATAAGTATGTAGATGGGAAAATGGAAATTAAGAACAGGCAATGATCTATGAAAACTTGCATCACAAAGACTGTATCCAGCAATTACAATTTCTTAACTGAAATTATTCAGTATGAAAAGTTTCATCTGAGCAGTGAATGAGCGTCTAGTTTATTGGGAATGCTAAATAAAACTACACCTGTTATTTCAACATTTATTTTAAAATAGCACTTAAGATCAAAGTGCAAAAGTATAAAACAATAAAAACAGACAAATGCACCACCATAGCTATTGCTATTGAAGGAGCTAGCGAAAGCAGCTTGCATCTCCCTCTGGAGCTGGTACCAGTTCTACTCCATAAGTCTGTCATTAGAAAATGCTGTGCCAATGATGCATTTGGCACACTGGCATTCCTCTAAGGAGACTAAATGTGTCACTTCAGCAGCATACCCAGACTGGATTGGCACATATCCCAGGAAGCTGAGTTCGCAATTGTGCAATTGTGAATCTCTCAGCCAGCAAAATCATTGCTCTGTTATTGCTATCAATGGTATGGCAAGTATTTCTACAACATTATACCTCTATGGGGTCCAGAAGAGTGCAGCTATCTCAATGTGGATATCTAGCCAAACACCACTTAAAGCTTTGGTTTATAAACAGCAGCAGCATTTTGGGAAATGGGAGAAACAAAATTTGACTACTTGTGGCTTGTGTTTGGGTACATGCCCAGATTATGGTAAATAAACATAACTATACGATCCCATTTGCACTCCCTAGGTCCTCCTGAGAACTCTTGTTTCCATATTCTTTGGAGACTCTAACACTGCAGAAACATTTTTAGTTTTAAGGCCGGCTGCATATGGCTCCCTGTTATATATCAGCAACTCAAGGGCATTGTGAGAATTTCTTCCTCTCACCTCAACTACTTTTCCAATTCCACAATTAGTGGCTTAACATGCTGCTACTAGACAGTCCTAATTTAATGGTTCAATAAAAAAACAATGTCTGGGAAAGATTCCCACCAGCATTATGAAAGAACATAGTATTCCTCTAAGGATTTTTATGTAAGAGTTGCCAAAGACCAGCTCTTAATGTGTAAAGCATAGACTTACAGATTTGTGGTTGGGATGAGGAAGCCGTGTTCTCTGTCTTTCTCTCTCTCTCTCTCTGTGTATGTGTATATATATATATACATATACATATACATATACATATATATATATATATATATATATATATATATATATATATATATAGACACACATGCATAACGTTGTGTGAACTGCAAGGCAGCCACAAAATAGACTGGAAATTATTCTTCATTCCCAGTTTCAGTATGAGATGACAATGATTTGCCTATGTTTGTTTATCTTCTTTCACAGCAACCTTGCACATGCAGCATTTCCATACTCTTTTACTGTCCTGATTTAGCCAGGACAATCCCAAAGCATCTGTCATTCCACTTTTGTTGTTGTTGTTAACTGCCCTCAAGTTGATCTTGACCCATGGTGACCCTATGGATGAGACATCTCCAAAACCCTCTGTCCTCCACTGCTTTGTTTAATTCCTGCAACTCCTTAATACCCATAACCTCCTTAATAGACTCCATCCATC
>CM034710.1:110849116-110870918 GCA_020142125.1 Phrynosoma platyrhinos
TTGCATTTTAGAATCTTTTCTAGTTCTTTCATAGCCACCCTCCCCTTTGTTAGGGCCTCTGCAGACCAGCCCAAAGGGGCTCCTGGAGGCAGAGATGGGGCGGGACAGCCGCACGCTGGTCACCCCAACCCCACGCCGGTGCTGTCCTGATGCCACACGCGTGGCATCAGGGAGCCCTCCCAGTGCAATGTTCTGGCATGTTCTGGAAGAGGTGCGCGCCAGCTCTTAGGGTGCCCTTTTGCCGCCTCTGAAAGGTGGGGCATTTTGCTACTCTTTTCAGGGTGGTAAAAGGGAGGATTGGGGTCTTAGTCTTCTGATTTCCTGAATGTAGTCCCCATTTCTATCAATGTTTGATCCCAGGTATGGGAATTCTTTTACTATTTCTATTTCTTCATTGCCTAGGTTGAACTTGAGAAGGTCCTCAGTGGTCATTATTTTTGTTTTCTTTATGTTCAACATTTTTAGCTACTTTTAAAATGTTTCAGTTTCTCTATCATCCTCCCACTCTCCCCCTTTTCTTCAGCTTACTTCAACTGCTGCAAAGTAAACGTAGGGGGGAAGCAGACGACTGCTTCCCAGTCGCCGCGGGTCGGGGCGCCGGCGGAGCGGAGGCTCCGCACCGCAGCGCCCCTGCGGCGAATCTAAAAGGAACACCAAATTGGCGCTCCTTTTAGATTTCAGGGAAAGTGCGCCCTAAAAGCGTCGGGCGCACTTTCCCTGACTCAAACGGCGCAGCGCATGTGGGCGCTGCGCCGTGAGGTCATCCCCGGTGCGCCGGCCGTGTGGACGGCCGGCGCTTCTGGGGGCGACCTCGGGGAGAGGAAGGGGCGCCGCTCGTGCGGCTGCCCCTCCTCTTCCCTGCCCGGAAGACGACTTTTTTAGTCGTCTGCTTAGGGCCTCAGTGTGCAAAAGTAGGTTGCACTAAATTAACTCAGCAGGGAGAAGAAAAAGAGGAGGGGATGTAACCTTGCCTTTTCCAGTAGACTCAGGAAAAGCAAACTGCTGTAGTCTCTCCTAGCTTGTTTGCTCTTCCTTACTTATAACTTTTGCCATCTTGACCACACTCTGATGTTGCTTGGCCCTACCTGTCCTGGTTTTCATCTGTGAAATGTTGGAGGGTCTGTCTTCCAAGTACTGCCACTTGAAGTGATGGAAGCTCCCTTGTATAGCACTGACTGGTATAGACATCAGCTACTGTACCAAGTTGCTTGCAGTTGCAGAGATTTCTTTGTCAATGGACAATAGGATCTTACACCTTCTGGGCTACAGTCTATACTCCAATCCACACTGCAGAAATAATACCTTTTGGGTATTGTCCTCTGAGTAAAAGAAACTTCTTTACACAGGCTGATTATAGCTACCTGGCTTATAATACCTAGTTTTATCAAAAAAATAAAATAACATGTCAAGTGTTTCCCGATAAACCCATGGTTTTAACTTTAGGTGACAAGGGATGAAAAAAGTGTTTTTACAAATGCATTTTCAAAATAATAACAGATGCGGTTATTGCTGTCCATGTATTAAAATTATACATGTCAATAAATATTTGACATTTATAAATAATATACCAGACCTAAGCATGCAACTCATTTTAAGTATACAGTCAGCCTCCGTTTTCGTGGCCTTGGAGTCCGCATTCCTTGCCTGTTTGTGGGTGGCAAATGGAGGGGGACAAAATGGGGCATGTTCCAAGGGTGATTGAATATTGCAGATTTTCCATTTTCGTGGGGGGTCTGGAACGGATCCCCCACAAAAGCAGAGGGGCGACTGTATTTGTTTTTTAGGATCTATGTTTGAGAATGAAACTATATATGCAATTATTTCTTTCACCTTTTTAATCTGTAACTAAATGGCAGCTACTGATAATTGTAATGTTTGTACCTAAGGTTGTTTTGCTATTGTAGGTTTTCTTGACAAGAATTATTCAGAGGAAGTTTGCTATTTCTTTCCTCCAAGGCTGAGAGTGTATGACTTGCTCAGTGTCTTCCAGTGCTTTTCCATGGCTAAACGGGGATTTGAACCCTGGTCTTCTGGAATTCTAGTTCAACTCTCTAACCATTATACCATGCTTGCTTCCATTAATAATGTTCCCCCCCCCTTTTTTTTTTGACATTGTCAAAGGCTGTTGTTTCCTTGCTGGAAGAAAAATCCTACTGCCAGTAAAGCAAACCCAGGATACAGATCAGAAGGAAGGGCAAAATATAATTCCCCAAGTACCACTGCTCCATTTTGCTTTTAGATAAAATAATAAATGTTATAAAATCCAATCATAATTAGGTAATGAATATTACAACTCAGTTTGATGCTTATGAAGAAAAACATGGAACATTTCAATATAACGAAACCGCAAACAAGTATGAACCATAGAATACTACAAGAAAGACTTATTGCTTCTTCATCAGTAGGCTCACATACTATTACAGACCTATTTATAACATTGTGGAATTTATAGCTGACATTGGACAGTATGGATGCCAGAGATCTCAACCTAAATCCTAGATTGCAAAGGGATCTTGTAGCACCTTTGACACTAACTGTGCAAAAGTAGTAGTAGTATAAGCTTTTGTAGACTTGGTTTACTTCCTCAGATATATCTGATCAAGTAGAACAAGTCTACAGAAGCTTAGCTACAACTTCTTTTAGTTGCAAAGTTACTACAAGATGCCCTTGCACACTGATATTCTAGACTGACATGGCCATGACTCTGAATTCTAAATACTAGATTGTTAATGAGTCACATTGAGGTCATCCCCAGCAGTATTTATCTAGAAAGATAGAGCCAAACAAATATGCACAGACAAAATTCACACTTGGTTTTCAAAACTCTCTTCACTAGCCTACAAGTTTAAGAATCTTGCCCTAGGTATAATCAGTAGAATGCATTTTTTTTTAGAAAAAAAATCTGAAATAAATATATGATCTGTTGCTGAATATATTAAGAGCCATGCTCTTATTCCTAAAGTTATCTCATTACTACACAGGTCTTATTTTGGGAATCTCTCTCAGTCCTCTAGTTTCTCACATGTTGAAACCTTAAGTCCATGCTTCTTCATTACTAGCTCATATTTATGGTCAAATTAAATAGCTTAAGGACCAGGAAAAAAATCTACTACAAAAGTAATGATGTACTGCATAGGTGAGTGGTTTCTTCAACCAATAGATGGTGCTGTATTATTTTCTTACTGTTCAATGTTTTCTATAGGAACATGCAATAATTTCATTTCAGTTTATTTTTATAAGAATTGACCAAAACCCACAAATCCCTTCCCATTTGGGTTGGAAAATACTATAGGTTTTTAAAATTAAAATGTCGAAGTAACTGAAACTGACAGGTCATCCATCTAGTCTCTAGTCTTAAAAGTCAGGGTATTCATCTATGAAAGAATTATAAGTTCTTCCTCATGCTAACCAGGTCTGCAGTAGCCCACATTCTTTTCCAGTTTTCTTCCATTCAAGTCCTGCCCTCCTGTCTGTCCCTGGCTTCCACTCCACCAAAACCATCTCAAGAAGTAGACTGAAGAGGCCTAAAGGGCTGGCCTGGGGGTGAAGTTGGGGCAGGGCAGCTACAGCTTGCAGACAGACTGCACCGAAAGGGTGCGGAAGAGCCATGGCGCTGGCTCTTAGGGTGGCCTTTTGCTGCCCATAAAAGGAGTGGTATTTTGCTGCTCTTTTGCGGCAGCAAAAGGAAGGATCAGGGCCGTGGCATGGGCTTGCCATGGCCCCGATATGCTGCTAGCAGGGACAGCCCAGCGCTGCCTGCCTGCATAGCCCATGAAGTCTACGAAAGCTCATGCTGCCAATTTCTTTGTTTATTTCAGTTGGTCTCAAAGGTGCTACAGAACCTCTCTACATATGTATAAACTAGAGTAGACTTACTGGATCAATCGTATTTACAGAAGTGTTGACTTATCATTCAGCAATTGATTCAATGACTCTGCTCTAGTTGGGACTACAATTAGATTTAGACTTCTGCTATTGTACACCACACATTCACAGCATGCTATCCCTTCAAGTCCCTACCATGTCCTCACTGTCATCTTCCACTTTGGCCAAGTATTGAAGACTATTCTCATTATCATTTGGTAAGCAATTGCATATCAAAAAAATACTTGAGAAAAGGGGAGTGTAAATTTCTCATGTAGGTTGATCACCTTAATTTCATGACAGAACAAACATCAATTGAGTACAACCTAACCACTGAATGAGCTATTGAAAGTGTTGGACCAGGACCAGGGAGATCAAGATTCAAATCTCCATCATGTCAGAAAGCTCTCTGGGTCACTAGGATGATAACAACATGTCATTACCTCGCCTCATTTACAGAGTATATGTTAGATACTATGTTCTTCTCGCCAATGTGTGAAGGCCCTAAATCAGAAAGGTAAAGTACCAACTTCTACCCTTTGAAGTTTTGTCCTTTCTTGTCTCTCTATGTTAAGTTCTTAACACCATGCTGATTCTCTATGTGCAAGAGATCTATTTATACAATAGATTTTTCTGAGGAGATTACTCAACTCCCTTACTGACAATTTTAATTAGCAGTGGGATTGATAACAAATGAATTGCTTGAGCTTGAGAACAGAAGCACTAAAGTGACAGATTTTAGTTATGAAAAATATTACATTATTTTAATTTTTTTTCAATGATACATCTTACCCTTTCCCTACCAAAAAACCCTCTCTTCATTATATAAGAAATCTTCACAAATGCAAAAAGGGGCAAAAGGATGGAATGTATACACTTAGCAGTTTAAAGACTTCAGAGTTGATGGAGCTTTCCAGTGTCAAGCTGGTGAAGTTCAGTCTTTATAGGAAAAATTCACATGCCTTTAATTACTCTAAATCCAGTCCCCAAGTAAAAATGTGCCATCTGGAAGATATTAGAGTCATTTACAACTTGTTCGCTTTCCTACTTCACTGTAAAATCTTAGTTTCTGCCAACTTTCCACTGTTCTCTTCAAAATAAAAAAATGCAGTCTTATTTTATTAGCTGTATATTACAGAAGTCAGAAGATTTATGAAATTACCAAGTCATTTTTGAAGATTCTGATTAATTCTGTTATTCACTTACTCTCCAGTTTCAAAGCATTTTTGGATTTTATTTTATCCAGGTCTTTAATTTTTGAAATAATAAAAATAATAATGGGATTAAGCCAGCTTCCTTCTGAAGAAAATCTTCATAGAAATATGAAAAGGAGAGAGAAGGAAAAGGTGAAATAGATGGGTAGGAGCCTCACTATTATTTGTTTGTTTGTGTAATAGGTTCACGACCATGATTTTCAAAGCAGAAGTCTCTGAGAAAGAAGCCACAATTCATTTTATCTTTCTTATTCAGAGGGAACATATAAATAACTATCGTATATATTTGCAATATAAGAACAGCTGAGTCCACAGCTCACAGTTAAGGGATAGTGGTCTCTCCATAAGGATCCATGGGCACACACTCCACCAGCAAGAAGGCAGGTTATCTAAAGAAAATAATTAAATGTTGACATAGTACTTTGGATTGTATGCACAAGTCCAGATGTTGAACTCATCTGTTATTCAAATAGACTGTTACACACTGAAGGTCTGTAAACATATGGACTGCAGGAGCACTATGGTCTCCCAAGAAAGCCCCAAAGTGGAGCAACAGAACAATCCTACAAAGGACCAAGAAAGCAAAATGTGCTACAGTTTCCAAAGATACTGTTTCTTGTATATGGCAGTAGGGTTTTTTTTTCCACATCAAGGCAACAACTTGAGTCTTAAGATCCTTTCTCTCAGTCCAACCACCACTGGTCCATTTGGTAAGGACACAAGAGAGGGCCTTTTTAGTGGCTGCTTCCAAGCTGAAACATTCCCTTCCATAGGAGACTAGGCTGGCTCCCTCTCTGCTTTCCTTTTGCTGGCAGGGGAAAAAAAAAACCCTTTTATCCCAATAGGAATGTAATGATTAATTGGTTGCAGGGAGCCTCTTTAATAGGGTATACATGAGCTGTATGATAAGCGATATTTTAATTATTTCATTATCAGGTTTGCTTGTTATGTAGAAGGAACGTATGCTCGGGACAGCTCTGGCAGTCACATATCCTATGACAAGGTGCCAAGGCACACAATGCTGCATCCTTGCTAAAACTAAGCAGACTAAACAGTGTCTGGATGTGCTCAGGAAGTCTTTCCATGTGATTATGAGCCACAAATGCCACAAATGTATTCATTCAGTAATTAGAGGTGATGCCCTCTATTTGCCTGTTTTAAGCTCAAGTCTCTTCAAACACCAGTTTTTCTGTGAAGTGAGAGGCTTTTACCAGTATTTCTGTTGGTGGAAAGGTAATAGCTATCATGGCAGTGGGATAACTACAGTGTGGGAGAAGATTTCATGTGATTCATCTCCTAGCTATCCTACCGAAATGGCTGTACAGCAATATCAGCTGCATTGAAATCCCTAGGTGTGGGAGGAGAAAGCAAGATGGAAACCTTTCCCATCTTCACCTCCTAGGAATTCTCAATGACTGTTGTCCCATCACTTCTAAAAGCATCATGGGAATCATGCCATACCTTCCAATGTCCTGATTTGGCAGGAATAGTCCTGAGTAATCCTCTCTTATCTCCCATTTTCAGAAGCTTTTAAAAGGTCCCAGTTTCTCTCTCCTATTCTCACTTTTGCTCTTTGTCCTCAGCTTAGTACAGTTGGTGCAAATGGAGTTCAAAGTGCAAAGTAGTTTATACTCAATTAACTCAATGGGGAGAGGGGAAACAGGAGACAAGGGAGTAGAATATTGTTGTCCTTGTAGGCACAAAAAAGGCAAACTGTTGCAGTCTCTCCTAGCCTGTCTGTACCTCCTCATTACTAACTTTTGCCATCTTGACAATGTTGCTTGGAGATATTTGTCCCAATTTTAATCTATGAAATGTTGAAGGGTATGCCCAAGTCATTAGCTGGCCCAGAAGTGGTGGAAACTGTGTAGCCTACCAGATGTAGTTGAATTGCAAGTCCCAGAAGCCTGAGACAGCATGTCTAAGGGTGGGGAAAGCTGGGAGCTACAGTTCAGTAACACAGTCCCACCTTTGAGCTAGCATATGGGGACAAGCAGCCTCTGAGCTACGGGATCCCCATTCTTGCTATACAACTTCATTACTGAGGCGTTTGATTCCATTAAAGCAATAGCAAAATTCCCTTAAAGGTCAGTGAAGATGTTGTTAGTTGTTATTGTTTCCTCTCCCTGCAGTATTTAGATATATTTTTAGCGATTCACTGTATTTTAACTATCGGTTATATTAGGTAAACTAGTTTGGAAATAACTTGAATAGTAGTATAAAATATTGCAAATATATGAAACAAAATCAGTGAGAAAATGCTTGAGTACTGAAATAAGGGCAGCTGCTTAGTAAGCTAAAAATGTGGAAACTTTCAAGTGTTGAAATAAAGGCTATAATATGACTTGGACGAGGAGAGGTTTAAAAAACAACAGACAACCAATTAGTGCAATTTTCTGTTACATGGTGAACACAACCAATTTATCCATATAAAACAAAACAAAAAACAACACTAAATCCATTAAGTGTTGCTTTTGATGTGCCTGACTGATTTAATGATTTGCTTTTGGTTTGATGCTGTTAACATGTAGTGCTTAATGCACTAATAAGGTCTCTTAATTGGTATGTATGGAATCATTGGGTTCTTTCCTTGGAATATCTAATGAGTGCAGAAAATAAAATTTGAATCAAAATGAGATCTGTTTCTCATATGATCCTTTGACATACTGTAACAGTTTAGAAGAATATTTTTGGTTTTGTAATACTACATACTACACCAGCTGAACCTTTTAATCTCCTGGTTAATTAGAACTTATTAGTTATGATACAAGTAGTCATAAAGAACACAGTTGAGAAATATAGATAGATAGATATTCATTTTTCTTTCTAAAATATTGATATAAAAATAGCTTTTGAAATTCTGTTTTCTTTAGAGGTTAACAAATGTCCTCTATAATCAGTACCTATGCTCAGTTAAACAAGAGATATAAAGGAGCTAAAATGTTGGTACACACTACAGCTACAAAATACAGTTATTTTGCAATTGCCTTCCAGAATAGTTGGGCCATGATAATCTATAAGTGCATCCTACCTGATTAATAAATATACAAACAATGCCATGAATGAACATTAAACCCCACTAATACCAGTGGCTAAGCGCTCAAAATGTTTCATTATGCTACATTTAAAAAAAAAACACCTTTGGCTCAAATCCTGTAATGAATACCATGTGAACTGACTCCAAAATATACATAGACTTGGTCACAGGAATACATCATTAGTATGGATTAACAACTTCCCCCATATGTCTGTATAAGCCAGTTTTTATGGCATACCCTCTTCAACTGGTGACTGCACACTACAATATTTACTTTCAGTAATATTTTATGGTACTGTTTGAAATGTAAAATCTGTCATATAATCTTGAAACATTCAATCTTTTTTTAAAAATGCAGATATACTTTTATCAAGAAGTGGACAACACACACATTGGTGGGTACACATAGGTAACTAATTGCCAAAAAACAAAAACAAAGGATATCTAGAATCATTTCTCCTTTTACCACTTATACAGGATCTCAAAAAGGTAATATTTTCAAATAACGCTCAGGAAATTTTGTCTCTAGTATGAACACTCACTCCACTATTGTCTCTACTTGAATGTTTGGTAAATATCTGTACTGCTTTGAAAACCCATGCCAAATGAATATGTTTGAATATAGATGACAGTGAGATGACAGTATACACAAACAATGACTCAAATGTATATCAAATAATTCCACCTCTCAATAATTCTCCAGTCTGGTTGGGCTTTAAGGGTTATAGATAGGTTCAAGCTTCTTTCCACAAGTACAATTAACATTATAGTCATTTACTGGAAAGTATGTCCCAGTGAACTCAACAGGAGTTACTTCTCAGCAGACATGGATATGACTGTAGTGTCTGTAACTTAAAGTTATTGGCATAAACATAATCAAATAAAGCCATAACTTCTCTCACAAACAGAGAAATGCTTTCCTTAAGCCCTGTTTAGTGCTGACTCACATTATCTTGAATTTAAAGTATAGCTTGCTGTAACATGGTACCAAATCATAACTTCAGTATATAAAAGCTGATCCTGTTGAGTAGTTTTTAGTGCCATTTTTATTGTGTGTGCTGTTTAATCTGAAATGTAAATATAGCTCCAGTTATAACTGCATTGATATTATGATAAAATATCCCATAGAAATTTAAAGCCACTAAGCCTAAGTTCAGCTTCTTTGTATCATATATCCCTGGAATGTCACAGCTTTTATGAGTTATGTGACCTTGTGATTTATATGGGCCTTGAGAAATAACTATGTGTTTAGAATGGGGGGAAACCAAGGCCAATAAAACTTCCCAGTAGCCTAAACGCAGGAACAGCTTGTTAGCTAGGGTCAGCCTCATGACCCAAAACATAGTGACAGCTCATTGTTATGACTGCAACAGGGGATGGATTCAGACCTGGTTTTTCAAAAAAGAAATATACCATCCCCAATGATTTTGCCTTTCAAAGCAATTTTAAAACTATTGATTTGAAGTGGAGATTAGTGAAATATAGTATGGAATTCTTCTGGCCCATGAATTCACTCTCTCATTCTCTTTCTAGGGGCAAATTTGGTTTTCCAAATGGAAAAGAAAGTAAAATCTTTGCCATCTCCTACATTAATTTTGGGAACAGCCCTTTTGGATCAGACTAAAGACCTGGTCCTACACTCAGTTCCTACAGTTGCCAGCCACTTGCATTTGGAATGGCCACAAGTAGAACATGAATTCAAAAGCACCCCCACTTGTGCTTCCCTGCAAATTTGGAATTAGGGCCTCAGCACACGGAGGCCCTGGAGCCGCCGCCGGACGGAGCGCCACAGAGATGCAGCCTCTGCATCCCGGCGCTCCTGCGGCGGCTCTGGAAGGAGCGCTAAATCAGCGCTCCTTCCTCAAGACAGGGAAAGTGCGCCCTAAAAGCGGTGGGCGCACTTTCCCTGACTCAAACGCCGTGGCGCATCCGGTTGCCGCAGCGTGAGGTCATCCCCGGAGCGCCGGCCGTGCGAACGGCCGGCGACTCCGAGGGCGACCTCAGGAAGAGGAAGGGGCGCCGCTCGTGCGGATGCTCCTCCTCTTCAGGGCCTCGAAGACGACCCTATTAGTCGTCTGCCGAGGCCCTTAATTCCCACATACACTCAATTATAAGCTGACCTCATGTATAAGTTGAGGGCAGGTTTTGGGGCCAAAATCATGGATTTTGATATGACCCATGGATAAACTGAGGGTAAAATTTAGGGGCATGTAACAAAAGATCTAAAGGATGAAGCAAAGGAAACAATGCTAAAGAACTTAATAAATTCCAGTAGACATAACTGTTTGTGCTCACACTAAAGTCTGGATGGATGAGAGAATAAAAGGGGCTCAGTGTTTCCAGGACAGATTATGTTCTTGCTTTCTACCAGGAGTTGGTTACCTTTTTTTATGACAGATTATGCTCTTGCCTTTCACGAGAGAATGGTTCCCTTTTTTATAAGAGTTAAAGTACAGGACTTACATTGACCCATGGATAAGCCAGTCCAGGTTTTTGGAGTCAATTTTTTGACTAAAAATTCTAGATTTATACATGCGTATATACAGTAATTTCGGAAACAGAACCTCAAGAGGATCATGTGGGTTTATACTGCTCCCCTTCTGTCTCTAATTAGCATTCCTCTTGTTGGAAAATGTAACTTGTGTGAAAATGTATAGATGTGGGAAATGACAATATGGGAACTACAAGTCACTTCTATAGCTAGCTGGGAAAGTTGTTTGGAGCTGGAATACAAAATAACAGAGCAGGAGGTAGTCAAGGTCATAGTGTGTCTGGGAACACGAACACAAGATGTAAACATATTAGATCATCATTTTTGGTGGGAACTACTGTTCATGTGACATGGGACACAATAAGGAATCATAGGAAGAGGCTGGGTTTTGAGGCCACGTGGAAAATGTCTATAAATAATCTGAGCACACAACATCTGTTTTCTTCCTCTTCCTCTTCTGCTCTCTCTTTGTACTTTGTTTCTACATGAGAATGTAAATAGTTTGTTTTTCTTTGTTACTACTACAACTAAAGAATAAATACCTCTTTGGAGTTAGATGCTGTCTACGGCTTGTTTCTGGGAGCTGGATGATTACATTCCACAGCAAGAAACAGCTTCAAGGACAGGCGGCTTGGAGATTCTCTTGCAGAGGAGAGGAGCAGGCTTCCAGAAGATTTATTCTGTGTACTCAATTTGCTATAGCACCTCTTCTCCACAAATAATCCTGATTTCATATTGTTTGGGCTCATCTACACAAGCCAAATAGCACAATCTCACCCTGTCCTCACAGTGACCTGTCTTCATAATGCTAGGTCTAACCCTCAATTCAAGGCAGACTGTCTTCACTAGGTCAGGCCAATTTCACACTGAGGGCCTTTGCAGACTGCCAGAAATAGTGCACATTAAATTGAGGCACTGCCCTGGCTCAGTGCTAGGGAATCATGGGAACTGTATTTTTTTCTGAGACATTGAGCCTTCTCTGTCAGAGAGCTCTGGTGCCACAATAAATTACAGTTCCCATGATTCCCTAGCACTGAGCCAGGGCAGTGCCTCAATTTAATGTGCACTATTTCTGGCAGTCTGCAAAGGCCCTGAGTCTGCCTGATCCCTCCCTTAAACTCATTTTAAAAAACCTTATCTTTTGCTCTGGATTTTGCAGGAAAACCCAAAATGCTACGTAGTGACACCAGGCAGCTGTCTACACACACATCCACACTGTGTTGCTTGGCACGGCCACTGCTGGGGTCAGATTACAAAGATGAGCCCAGCCACATGATCAATGCTGGGTGTCTCGATTCTAACCTCAGAAGGAATAACTCATGCTAGCAGTGCTGGTACTGAGTGACACAGTGGGGTGCATGTGTAGACAACCTCCTGGTGTTGCTACAAAATATGAAGGTAACAGGGGAAATCTGGAACAACTTGTGGTCAGTATATTGCAGGAGCAGGCTGGATTATTCTGGAGAGTGTAGACTAGCCTTTAGTCTGTACTCAGGCAACTGTGGGACACTAGAATGACTAAAATCCAAAAAGAAGAATTAGGTAGTGAATAAAATTAGATACAGTTAACTTGCAAGATTTTTATGTCATGGTTTCTAAAGATTATCTGCTTCACTGTTCCTATGATTTTCCTAGAACTGTAATATTGTGCGGTTATAAGTAAAACTAAATTGTATTATACCAATGACTACAGAAGAAAGTTTCAGAATAACCTGGAAAATCACCACTGGATGATCATTTCTGTGTTACTTCACAGGGTTCAGAAACAGCAAACTTTAATGGGAGAGGTAGTGTTTTTAACGTAGAAATCTCTACAGCACCTATTTTTCTTAAACCATTAATAATTTCAATTTCTTGTGTACATCTACATTTTCCAAGCAGTATAGGTGTTCAAAAGTATTTCCTTTTGAAATTTTACAATGTAACATAGCCCCATTTGTTCCACTGTAAAAATATCTAAGAGACAGTATCCTGTTCTTTATTGCATGTCTGAAATGGTAATAACCTCCTCTCCAACCAAACGCAAGCAGAAATCCCCATTGAACAAATAAAATGTATATAGTCGTCATTAGTTGTAAACTTAATTTGGTCTCTTGGGAAATATAAATCCAGGTGGGACTAGTTATTCTTTCTTTTTATTTTCTCCTTTTGCAATTAAAAGTTACAAAACTTAAATATTAACATTTTAGACTATAATTCTACACACTGTTTTCTACGAATAAGCTCCACTGAAATCAATAGGGCTTTTCTAAGAGAACATACATAGAACTGGACTATTAAAGTCCTGTTGTGCAAGTCATATAAGATGCAGTAGTTACAATTCCTAAATTAACATATTCCAGTTTCCTACCTGGCCCCCACAGGACTCCATTTAGTGGGTTATTTAAAGTCTGAAACAAGCAAAAGTTACTTAATAGCTAGAATGATCTACTGACACATATGCTCTTAGTAACCTCACAAGTCACCATCATGAATATCAAATTTACATAATTCAATCAATGTTTACTTTGAAGTCTTTAAATATTCAATTCACATGGAAACTACTCCAAAAAGACCAGGCTAGTGGTGTCCAGTCAACCTCCCTCTTAGAACTGGCAGGCATAGCATTTTTAATTTTGCCTATTGCTATTTCCAATGGATTTTCCATAGGAATCCCAAAATGTTCCCTGTGGTCACATCTAATCTAGATTTATCATCATATGTTTTAAAGTAACACACACACACATTTGGTACCGGTTTTAAATTATCACTTACACCACAATCATCTGCTATTCTGCTAGAGATTAAAAGTCAGTTTAAGGAAATCCTTTCAAAGTTAATCTGTTTGGGATTTCATCAACCTGATCAGTTTAGTGTCATGGACAAATATAGGTACATCATCCTATTTGACTTTATGCAATTATAAACATTGACAAGAAGCATAAGAAGAAAACATGTGTAGAGATCCAGATTGTGGAAGGCTGAAGGATTTTATACTTTCACTATTCCCATTGTTTTGTTTTTTAAACTCAGTGTTGCTCCACTGCTACATTTCCTTTAGAGTTTTATGTTAAAAAAGCAAGCAAAGGTTTTTCAAAATCCCATACATATCATATCTGCTAGTTTTCCCCATCTACACAAGAAAGACTGGTGAGGCAGCATGCCCTGCCACAGAATTCATACTCTTGTCTCTCTGAAGCTTCTGTGTTTCAGGCTACTATTTTAACTACTGAATCTGAAAAAGGAATTGCACTAAATACTTACTTATACCTGTAATTCCACTATGACTCTTTTTCTAATACATTTCAGAGGTTTTGACCCTTAATCTTTCTTACAGTTTGACATAAAAAATTAATAAGGAGAACAATGCGATCTTGAAGAAAACACACGGTTTGTGGTCTGCCAATCTGGTTTGTGACATAAACTATTGTACTATCTTTCCAATTACATCAAACCTCCCTATAATAAGCATCATTACAAGAACATCTCTTCATAACACATACATGCTTGGGGGCATAGACTTGTCTAGATGAACAGGGACTTACGCACATAACTCCCATTAGCGTTAATAAGAGTTGGCTATGTAATTCCCAAGAGATTGGAAAGAGACTATTGTGCATCTGCTAGTGCTCAAAGATGGGAGTTTTAATTATAATAGGTCTGGAGAATATAGACTGTGAAACTGAAAATTCTTAGATCCCATTGACTTCATAATGTCTTCTCAGTGAGCCACATTTACAAATGAATTCACAAGTTAGGGTGCTGCCACAATCTTTTTACTTATTTCTAAGACAAAGAGAAGCCTTTTCTTTCCCTGCAATCACATAGATGCCACAGTCACTGCCTCTTATGCCAGTGACCTCAATACCGATCTACCTGTACCCTAAAAACTGAAAGAAATACATGAAAGCAATTTTAATGTCTCAAGAATTTTAGATCCACTATAGCCATTTAAGAGCTCAACCTGACTGACACATATTGGTCTTAATGAAGAAGAAAAATGTGCTGCTGTTTTATGTTAAGTAAAAAACTAAAAGTACTGAATAGATTACACTACAATTAAGGTTATGAATGTGCTTAATTCCTCATGTTAGAACAAGTCCAAGTCTTTACTGTTTGAAAGACTTGAACCAGTTCTGAGTAAAGTTTGCATATTGTAGAAAACCCTATGAAATTAATGGGGTTGCCATAAGTCAACAGATGACATGAAGGCACATACACATGTACATAGCAGAGGGGAACAGACTTCAGGTTTTCAGTACATACTTTTTTGGTTCTTTTCATGAGAAACCTGAGATTCACAAAATGGGGCATGGAGCAAAATAACATGTTTTGAGCCTAGGAATTTGTTTGAGTGACCAGAACTCAACAGAACTCAAAATTATTTTGCACAAAAAGTTTATCTCAAGCTTTCTTCATGTACATAGTATATCGAGTGATGGAGGTAGAATCTCATTTTATTGCTACAGCTGAAAATCAGTTGGGAGTCATGATAGCTGAATGACAGTAAATCATCCAAATCATCTACCAGAAGATCCAGATATGCTTCACTCTATCCTAGTAGAAAACACTACTTATTCAGAATGGGCTCCACAAAGTGGCATATATGAATAACACTGCATCTATAAATCCTCACACCATTTTAAAGGTTTAGCAACCATATTTTGTATTGGAAGACACAATATATTTGTCTCCAACCATTCTATTAATTTGTTATAAAAAGGTAAAGTTATTTCCTGTTGTCAAGTCATGTCCAACCACAGGGGGTAGTGCTCATCTCCGTTATTAAGCTGAAGAGCCAGTGTTGTCAGCGACTACTCTGTGATCATGTGGCCAGCATGATTGCACAGAACAAACCTGTGTGCTATATTAAAGATTACACCAGGGGTAGGCAACCTTTCCCCTTTAAGGGCCGAGAGACTTCAGCTCCCAGAATCCCAGGAGCTATTGGCCAATATGGGACTATTATAGGCCAACATGGCTGAGGCTTCTGGGAGCTGAAGTCCTTCGGCCCTTAAAGGGGAAAGGTTGCCTACCCCTGGATTACACTTTCAAGCAAAACTAGCAGTCCAGGCAAATATTTAAAAATGGTGCCCCTTCCACACTTGCAGATCACATTGGTCTGACAAGCCTTCTTCACGGAACCATCAGGAATCCTAGCATCCCTCCATCCCTGAAGTCAGCCACCAACTATTTATGGACGACAGGGATCCAGCCATACAAATTGTATAACTTTGTAAGATGTGTCAGTGGTCCAGGTACTACTGCCGAACACTTAAGTGCCATGTATGCAGTAGCCAAAAGGCAATTCTGCAGCAGTGTCAGGTGACATGAGCTTTGTCCTTTGACTTCAGTATCTTATTGTTAGTTGGGGGATGCAGACGGGCGGCCATGGGCCACCCTGGGAAGTGGCAGATCGGGGCTGAGGCTGCCCCATGCCTCGGCCCTGATCCTCCTTTTCACCGCCTGGGAAAGGAGCGCTAAAATAGCACGCCTTCCACAAGCCGCGAAAGGGGCACCCGAAGAGCCACCATGCAGCTCTTCTGTGCCTCTTCCGGGTCAGCATCCAAACACACTGAGCTGGAAGACCATAATCGGAGCGTCCGTTGTGTGGAAGGGCGGGCGCTCCAATTACGTCCTCAGGAAGGGGTTGGGGTGCCCAGCGTGAGGCTGCCCCTCCCCTTCCTTGCCTCCAAGACGGTGCAAAGTGTCGTCTGCAAAGGGGATGAGTGAGGATCAGCTGCTTTCAGACTCCTATACTTATTTGTCTGCCTTATTCTTTAGTTCACAAGCCCTGACAGTCCTACAGTCCCACATATCAGACCTGAAAAGAAGCAGTATGGGATAAAGAAAGATCACCTGTGCACCACAAGGATTAAATATGCTAATACACATAACAGCTCTGTGGAAAGTTCCATACTGACCTATAGTACTGACAAATACAGTGATAATTACTAACAAAAGGTTTTTAGCAATGCAATCAGGACTCCATTACAAACACGTGTAACTACAATAAGATTATATAGCACATCTGTTCTTGTATATCCATTCAATGCTTCACCATATGCATGTGAAATTTAAAAAATGGTTTCTTAAAGTTAAATTGCTTAAAAGAATGACAGATACACTTTATTATTTTCCTTCATCAGCACCATCTACACAGCACATTTCTAGTTCTTGTCAAATTGCTCATATTTCAGTTAATGCTAAAGGAACCTATCACAAATCCTGCAGTTTGTGCATGCTTCAAATATCTTTGAATATTTCATTAATATTTACAAATGTATGTCTGCATATTCAATTGTTGCTCACACAAACTGAAATGCCAGTGTAGCAAAGTAGAAACCCATTTTCTGAATAAATTATCATGAACCAATAATAGAAAGAACAGAAGAAGTAGAGGGAGTCTGCTTATGAGGTGTGCTATGCCATTGTTAAAAGCAAGAAAGCATCACAACTAATAGTTTAAAACACAGGCCTACTCCTTGACATTTAATTCTCTTTTTGATCCTTCTCTCCACTGGTTCCCTGTGTTGTGTGCCACTGTGGGGTGCAATACATAGAAGGTGATAGATTAAATACCATGCTTATTCTGCCAGTAGCACTTTTCGTAGGAGGGAAATTATGTGTGCCTTTACAAAGAGTATGCTCCCTGGGTATCTGAGGCAGGCAACCTTTATCTAGAACATCTAAAAGCTTTCTAAGCAGAAACCAATCCATAAGTTGCCAACTTTGAATTTTCAGCTATTATCAAGGCATTACCTTTTCAACATCTTTGTCAATTCAGTCAATGCAAATGAAGACCTGAGACTTAAATAAAGTAGTTGGATTAAATCATATTTAACAAACACTAACCCATAGAAAACAAACCATTTATTCTGTGAATTTGTCTTGCAATTGTTTCGTTTATATGCCATGCATCACTACAGGATGGTACTTCCTTTATTTTATTTTAACTTCCAAACAAGGCTGGATTATCAGTGTTGCAACTGGAACAAGTGATCTCAGGGACAATCGGATCTCATGTTGCTGCTAGTATACTGTGATGTTACCAAGACAGGAATGCTCTTGGTGAGATAGGGGGGTTATCTGCATGTGCCAAATAAAAAAGTGTCACCTTGTTTCACTACGAGCAGTCCAGATGATGTACAGGAGATTTGTACTGAATACAGGCCTTTTCAGGGCTTTAATCCAGAGGGAAAAAAGTACCGGTAGCAATTTACTCTGGATTTGAGTGGAAAATCCAATATTTGCATGTGTGCGGCCCGCACTCCATAGCAATGTCAATGTGGGGCTGAGGGTGAGAGGAGTGTTTGGTGATTGGCACTGGTTGGGTCTGGCAAGCCTGGCATGTGTTGACATGTTTTTCTATTGAAGTGTATGTCCAGCCATGAGAGCCGCCGTGCGGGAATAGAACAGGCTACTCCCTCCCTCCCTCCCTGGCCCAGTGTCATCTTTTACTGTATGTATTGTTCTCCCTTCCAGCTCTTCCCTCCACCTGATGAAATTGCATGGACTCCCTGCCCCTATCATTCAATTGCTGTTCACTTGTGCAGAGATCTGCAGTGTATGTATGGAGAGTGAGTGTGTGCATGTGATCTCTGCATGAGTGAGTGAATGAATGATTGATGGAGGTGAAGAGGGAATGTACCCACTCCAGACACTGAAGTCAAGACAAAGATAGCACAATGCTTATTGGGTCTGGGGGAGGATTGGAAGGAAGGAAAGATACAGACAGTTTTAAAAAAAGTGGAGGGGGAAGAATGGGGAGGGATCTAACCCTTCACCTTTGATCTCATGGCTGGACATTTTTATAAAAGATAAATAAAGTACACTTTTATTTTTTCTTTCTCCATCATGCATATATGCATAAGCCAGGGGTAGGCAACCTTTTTGAGCCGGGGGCCGGGTTGCTGTCCCTCAAACACTTGGGGGGCCAAAGCACCATAAATAAATAAATAAATAAATAAATAACAATAAAATTTTGAAAAACAATTAAAAATTAAAAAAAAATATGCATGCACTCTCTCTCAGCCCCAGAAAAGCCATGACAGAACCCCTGTGGAGATTTTGCCAAGAAAACCCCAAGAACAAGTAATAACAACAATAATCAATATCATCATAGTGGGCGGCGGCAGCAGGGGGGGCGGCGGCAGGACCAGCCTGGGGCCGGTCCAAAGGCCTCGGTGGGCCTCATCCGGCCCCCAGGCCTTAGGTTGCCTACCCCTGGCATAAGCTGTCTCCAAATGGGAAGCATGTGCAAAAAACAGATCCTATTTTTGAACTGCTTTAAGGCCCAACCACCTTAATTTGGCTTTGCTTGCAACACTGTTAAGCTTAAAGATGATATATTTGATTCTGCTTTGTGAAAAGAGAGTGACATAACAAAGAAAATCATTGTGGGAAACTATGAAAATCAGTCAAGTTTGTAGGGCATGCTAGTAAATCAATCAAGACGTCCCATGCTGTTGCTAATCATCCTTTAGGAAAATTGTTGTGAATTTTGGCATAATTGTTAACATGCTTTTGATAGTGATTTCTTCGATTATGATCTCAAGTCAGGATTTTCTACAGGAGGATTTGACACCCCCTGAGTAAACTGAGTCTGGAGGAGGAGGAGGAGGACCAGGCTCTGAACCCTGGAAGAAGCTGCTAAGATAGATCTTTGGTGCAAGGACTCTGAACTGTTCTACCCTCACCAAAAAACAGATAGCTGCTGTGTGTCTGAAATGGAGCAGCTTACCTATCATAATGGCAGGAATCCTATGGATTTCCAGAGGTTGTTGGACTGCAACACTCGATATCCCTCATTCTCGGCTTTTCTGGCTCAGACTGCTGGCATCTGTAAGCCAACGATATATGGAGGCCATCATGATTGCACCCCTGAGCTAGAGGGTAAACTAGGAGCAGAACAAGACAGAGCACCCAGCTCTGCTGTGAAGCATGGGATTTTGGAAGTCCAGGAGGGGTGGCTATTCATTTAAGTGGGTTTTAGAGCTAGAACCTTTCCCCCAGTCTCTTAAATGAGTTGGTTCCTACAACAACTTGGTTTCTCAGTTTAACAGGGGAGAAACGGAGAATCTGTTCTCTCCCTGTTGGACAACAGTTCCCAAGATAACCTGAGAAATGAGTAATTGAAGAATATCAGTTTACCTCCACAGGGTAGACAGGTATTTAGGGCTCAGAATTGTTGTTCAGGGGAGTGGATTAGAACTCTAGTAAAGAATTCAAAGTACATCATGAGGCTACAGATCTCAAAGTTCCTCAGCATGGAGCTATTAAAATTAAAGTGATGTGAAACTGATATATCTATATTGTGTCTAAACATCCCTAATCTCCTTACAGGCATGATTCAAGTAGTTATCAACAACAATACATTTGGCACATGAGCTTTCTGGACCACCTTTACTTCCATCTCTACAGGGAGATTTGATCTGGTTCATCTCTAGACCTTGACAGCCTTCTTCTGAAGTATTCTACTCCAGGACTTGTGAAAGAAAGCCACTTGGTTCCATTTTACCACACCTGCAGATTGAACATAAGAGCTAGACCAAACACTTTTTCAGGAGAATAGAACTGTGCACCATCCCATCATAGGGCACATATCCCTATATGTCCTTAGCTTGCTCTCCAGCCACACATGTGATGCTCAGAGACCCTGATGAAGAACATGTTGCTGATCTATTACTGTGAATCTATAAGGAGGTCATATGTATATTTGACATTATGAAAATAAAAGCTTCAGAAAACAGATAAGACTTCTGTTTTTGTGATAAAATTAGCAGCCCTATGTAAGAGTTTTGAAGGTTAAAAAAAAAGATATAGTCTTATAGCAGGTCTCTCCTGTCATATCGCATTTAGCCCTGAGCCATTTTGTTCAAACTCCCCAGTAACTAAAAGCTTGGTCTCCTCTAGGCCTTATTGAGTATCCCACCTGCTTACCTACACTGAATATTTTCAAGGATAGCTTGTGATTTGTGATGTCATGTCAACACCATTCTTTCATTCCATAACATTTATCATACCTATTTTTCTATTCTCATTTTCTCCATCAAATACAACAGCCCCACTTGACATCTAATAATAATAGTGAGCAGGAATTTAAGAAAGAATTAATGTTTTTCTTTCAAATATTTGACACCATATTGACCTTTGACTCTTTCACACTGAACACACATCTAAGCATCCTGTGCCAGAAAAAACAGAGATTGTTTGCTTCAGTTTTTACAATGTGCCTGGGCTAATTAATGAGCTTCCAGTCCCAACTTGGCAATATGAAAACTACTCAGTTCTGGAAACAAACAAAATAGTTTATATATATCAGATATAAACAATATATAAACTGAAGTTATGTTCATGGAGCAGTTTTGCCTCCTCCCCTCTATTTTATATTTGTACAGCCTCAATGCCCTTGTGGTTGCATGGATCCAAGCAACAAAAGAAAACAGTGCCAATTCCATCATGAGTGAAAATTTTATTCTGATTTCCACTGGGAAGTTAATCTGTCCCATTGTGTTAAGTGTTTGCCATCTGCTAAAGCACAGAATAAACCACCAAAGAAAAAGAAAATCTAGGCTAAAGCAGTCCATTCACATAATAAGTATGTGAACTTAACAAAGTCATGGGAAACTATCATTTTTCACATATGCATGTGAATCATTTCCCACAGTTTTGTGGACAGAAGAATGAATGAAATGAGAGACAGGATATGTTAAGTGATCTGCAAGATTAAGGTTTTTTTGTTGTTTATTTTTGAGCTGGGCGCAAAATTTCTGTATGTGAGAAAGAGCACAGAATACACACACACAAACAAAACACTTTCTCATAGGACTTTATCACACGGGGAAAATCGGGGGTTTAAACTGGCATTTTTCTGGGCCAGTCGCATGATCGTGGTGAAGATTTTCACACACATCGTGATTAGAGAGCACTTATCCCATGAATAACCAGGGAACAACCAGCAACAAAACATTCACGGGATTTCCACACCCTGCCAATACAGAAAAACTGTGAATAACTCTCCCCCTTGCATGGTAGCCATTTCCAGGGTGGGAGGGATGGGGGAACAGGAGCATTCCTTTCACTCACCCCTACCACGCTGGAAAACTGCACCAAAGAACAGGACCTGGAGCAATGGATGCAAGCTACAGGAAAAGATTCCACTTCAGTATTAGGAGGCACCTCCTGACAGTAAGAGCTGTTCAACAGTGGAACACT
>CM034710.1:110871018-110882968 GCA_020142125.1 Phrynosoma platyrhinos
TGGTGGATTTTTGTCTGAATTTGCTAAATGGCCAACACAGCTACCCCTTCATAGTTTTAAACAATAACTTTCTAAGCTCTGCATGTAGTCCCATCAGCATTTACATCTGTCTATCTGTCATTGAGAACAAATGAAGCCCATTTAGAGTGAGAACAATGCTTTCTATACAGTTCACATGGGTGATCTTTGGTAATCAGCCATTTTCATTCGTTTGAAAATGATCCCACCCTCAACTGTTGAAATACTAGACCCTCCAGCACTATTTTAGGTTTAGGCCTAAGTTCTTATGTTGTGACATTTATGAAAATGCAGTTATTGGAACAGTAACTTTTAGAATTTGCTAGTAAGGCTCTTCTTCTTTTTTAAAAAACACTGAGCCATCTGGAAACGGCAATTTAATCTTGTCTATTAGCAAGTGCTTTAATTATATAACATGTTACTACTAACTTCAGTTGGGAAACATGATCACAATTAACCTGTTAGTCTGGGTTCAGTAGAAATGCTATTAAATACAAATTGCCACACATGAAGTCAAAACCAGGACATTAGTCAATACAAATGCTCTACAAAACCAGTGTCAAATTTTCAGCTTCTGTAACTTTACTGAATCAGTGGAGTACCCTACAGAGAATATACTGATTATGCTATGTTTGCATGAATTTCATTGTAACTGGCATAGTGATTCTTAAGCTTTTGGGACAGTTACATATATTTTAATTCATTTTCTAAGACAAAGTTAGACTTAGGAGCTTATTGCACACCCAAATAAGCCGGTTTACCTTTGCTGGCTTCAATCTTCTTCCAGGATACCCCTGGATGTTATCATATGTAAATCATCACTGATTTAGCCATGATGCCACCAGCTGGGTCAGACTCGGGCCAAAACCACACTCAGCCAGCACTTTTTTGAAGTCAAAAGGTTTTGTATTCTAAAATTTGGTGGCTGAACACAGCTTCGACCTGATAGGCAGGGTCCATTTGCTTTGCTTCAGGGCAAGGCAAAGCTGGATGAGCCATGCCGGGTTTCTTACCTTTCAGCCTGGACAGCTTGTTCTCCAAGCAGCTCTCTATTCAGCCTCACTCTGTTCTGTCCCAAATGATGTACAAAAAAGTTTAATGCAACCCTCATCACCACAATTCCTTGCTGCCCCCTTTTCCTTGAGCACTTGCTTGGAGCTTTCCAAAGCCCTCACTGGAGTGCTACCGTCCCCTTTGGCAATCACTGCTCTAGAGGATAGAGCTGGATAGCTCCTTTGAAGTTTAGACTAAAACCCAGACATGGTTAATGCCCCACTGACATGGCAGCCACTAGACACCACTCCTTAGGTCTGACATGAGTTGCCAATGCCTTGCCTTGAGAAACAAAATTAAATGCAATGCATGCATGGTTTAATAATTTTATCACTATGAAAACTGAACAGCTTTATCACTGTCAGAAGGCAGGATTTTTTTCTATCCTTTCCTGACAAATTTGGTTAAACTTTTATGCATTCCTTTCTATTTTTTGGGAAAGTGCATTGTTTTCTGCTCCCCCACCCCCATTTTAATTATATATATATATAATTAATATATATTGTTAATTGTACTTTAAGAAGACTATAAGTCTGCTGTTGACTAGACCAGTGATAGCAAAACTTTCAAGGGCTGAGTGCCCAAACTAAAAGGCCTTCCAGCACTGGGTTTTACCCAGTGCTGGGGGTGGGACATCTACCCTATGGGGTGGGACTTCCAGGGCAGGACATCTTCCCCTACCTTCCCTGGACTACAGCTGCCTCTCCAGAGACATCTGAAGGCTGGGGAGGGGGGAAGAGGAGAAAAAGAGGAACAGGTGCATGCCTCTTCCACCTCCTGCCCCCGTGCAGTCTGGAGAGGCAGGTGAAGGCTGGGGAGGGTCTGGAAGGAGGAAGAACAGATTGAGCCTCAGCCTCACCCTATCTCTACCTTGACTGCTCCAGCTGAGGCTGTGGCTTTAGAAGACAACCAGGAGCCAAACCTCACAGCAGTACGGCCTTTTAGTACTGTGGACATGGAGGAGGATCACATACCTACCTTCAGCTAGAGAAGAGCAGAAAGGGCATGCCTCCGGTGCTTGAGGAGGCCTTTTGAAAAATTCCAGCTCATTAAAAGCACCTGAACTAATGAGGCTGATAATAAAAAGCCTGGGAATGATGCCAAAGCTTTCGTCAGAAGTTATCTGAGTTTGCTGATGAAAGCACACTGCTTCTTGACTTTCTATTTGTCTTCTTGGCTTGGAGCCTTGATTCTTGGACTGCCTGATTATCCTGCTTCTCTGGAACCCTTGACCTTCCTGGACTGTTTGACTACACTGTTGGTTTGACCCCCTGGCTTGATCCCACAGACCTTTGTTATTGGACTCTGTCTTTATTTGTTAGTTTGTTTTTTGATACTTGCTTGTTTTGGATTGCTATCAGCATCTGGCTGCTTTCCCGGACAAAATGGCCATAGGTTTGCCATCACGGACTAGTCATTTTCAAACATCATCATACAGGAAGAGTTGATTTAAGTCATATGGTTCTTTTCCCTTTATGAAAAAGAAGCTATGGCGTTTGTTTAATTTTGTAACAGGAATGTTATTTTAATTTTAAAAAGACTGTTTTCAGTGCCATAGTGGTGGGTGATGTTTTTTTTGTTTTGTTTTGCTTGTTTTTTTTAACAGTTGAATGACAAGGTAGTGATTCTGGTATCAATAACTAATGTATTAAAAGTATATTTAATGTTTTGACTGGCTTCCTATGTACATTCTAAGCATTGCTGTTCTTCCCTGGGATACATCCTCCCTGATCCCCTCATTCCTCCCGTGGCCCCATCTTTAGTGATGGTTGAGGATCTCCAGAGGGATACCAGGGTTTTTAGTTTGTTTTAATTATGGTTTTATGTTCTGATATTGTGTTTTTAATTTGTCATATTGTTTAATACTTTCTTAAGGGGTGGGGAGGGATTATACTGTTTTAATGTTATATTTTAATCTTGTTATATTTTACTCTTGTCAACCGCCCAGATTGGTTCGCCACAGGGCGGTATACAAATAAATATTATTATTATTATTATTATTATTATTATTATTATTATTATTATTATTATTATTATTACATTGCTAGTTGAGCAATACAGAAAGCACAAAAATGCAGAAAATAAGCTTATTATGTAGGAATTGGAGTTTGAGCACTTTGGGTTAGATCTCAGAAACCAAGAATATTTTATTGTGATCACCTCATCAAGTGTTTCTCCTTCCTGTATTTGATTGCAATATCAGATAATTTTCCGTGCTAGGAAAGCCCAAAAGCATACTTTCCTCAGAAACTTTATTCCTTTTATTAAGTGAAAAAAACTGTCTATCAACTGCACAAATTCTTTAGGAAGCATGCATATTATGAATGGTTTCAATATATAAGTGTGAGTTCACTAAAGTCTGGTTATGCATGTAAATCATGGTATCCCACCTCACCCCACTTCTCAAATGAAATTTCAACTTCAGCTTCAGCTTCAGAGAAATATATAATAAGGTTACCATCTGTATCATTTTATTATGGCCAGATTTACATTTTCACAGCACTCCCAGGCTCCTACAGCTTAGTTATTAGCAATTACAAACATGGCTCAGTTATTAGCAATGGGATGTCTTCATCCAGTTCATATTGTCTGTGCCTCTTTTATTTATTTTGGAGGAACAATGAGGGTAAAACATCTCTGCTGGACTCTGACATGATGTTTACAAAGGCAGATGTCTGTAGCAATCAAGGGGCGGTTGGGGGAGGCAGAGAAGGAAGATGCTGTTTCAGCCACTGAAAGTTGCTTTCATCAGAGATTTGACTTGTACTCAAGGGATGCTACAACAAGGCTCTTTCAGAAAATACAAAAAGATGAGAGAGGAAAGCAAGAAAAGAGTTCCAGACAGCAAAAGATTAAGTCTTTCCCTTTCCACTGCCATGGTACAAGGAGAGGGGGGAGATCTGGGCCTGCTTTAAGAAGAAGAGAACCATCTTCTTGCATTAGCAGTGTAGCAACTCTTTTTATTAGGATATTTATACAATGGCTTAATATGTCTAGATATGAATTAATCTTGTGCTGTGACTACAACCTCTTGATTGTCCCTTGTGGGTTTTGTCACAATGGCAGCTGTAAGTCCCAAATTTATCAGTTTGTCCTAATCAGGAAACTATGGTTACCAGGTTTGAAACAAACCAGAATCTTAAACCAGTATAAAACTGTGAAAAAATCATGGCTTCTTCTATATTTGTTAGTTGCTGTTTACTGGTTTTGATAAAGAGGAAGACTATGATTGCTTTATGACATCTTGGTTTACCACAGCTCATCAAGAAAGGAAAAGAGTTGATCAGCATGAAGATTGAAATTGGGCTATCCTGAATACTTTGACTTATTAACTTATGATCATCTGAACAAGGCCAATGTATTGGGCTGGTTATACCTGTTCTACTGCAGCCCAAATTATATTGTTACTCTGAAAGTCTAATATCAAGGGAGGGAAATAATAATAATAATAATAATAATACTTTTTATTTATATCCTGCCCCTCTGCAGAGCAATCGGGGCGGCTTACAATATTACAATTTCCATTAAACAAAATATAACATCCCGAATCCCACCCATCCTTTAAGAAATAAGAGTTCTTCTTATTCTAGGCTGGGTGGTGCTGGGCTTAGTGTCTCTCCCCCAGATGACATCGGATGGTAATGGAGGGAGGGCTCTTCTTCTTATTTTAGGCCTGATGGTGCTCAGCCTAGTGTCTCTCCCCCAGATGACATCAGATGGTAATGGAGGGAGGGCTCTTCTTCTTATTTTAGGCCTGATGGTGCTCGGCCTAGTGTCTCTCCCCCAGATGACATCAGATTGCATTATTCCTTCATCAAAAATTGCATTATTCCTTCATCAATACAGGATATTACCAAATTCAAAGACTCATTTTACCGTAATAGTTATCAACAGGAGAATGAAAGAATAGTTTGTTATTTCTTCATCACAATTTCTTTTGAAATCACTAGCTCTCTTCAGGTGTCCAGAATGAAGGCTTAAGGTGGGTTTATACCAGCCATAATATTCTGGGCTGTTACCACAGTATAGCCCCAAAGCTGTGCCAAATTCCACCTGCTATCTCTGCACTCCAGAGCGACACCAGGCAGTTGTCTACACACACCTTCTGCTGCACTGCCTGTTGCCACTGCCACTGGCATAAGTCATTCCCTCTGAGGTTGAAAACAAGGTGCCCAGTGTCAGCCATGGGTACCTTGTTGTGACCTCTGAGGGAGAGACTTGGTCCAGTATCGTCAGTGTCAAGTGGCAGAGCGGAATGCATGTGTAAATAGCTGCCCAGTATTGCTATGGAGTGCTCCAGATTTTCCAGGAAAATCCAGAATAAAAGGTGAGTCTTTTAAAACTGTTTAAAGGACAATGACCTGGATTTGGTGCAGAACTGGCCTTATGTCATGAAGACATATCACATTCAAATTGGGACTTTAGTCCTGCATTGTATGGACAGGCTGCCATGAGGACAGGGTAAATTTATTTGAATGGGTTGTGTAGACCTGCCCGTAAAGGGGGCAGGAAAGCTACATATGCTCCCACCATGGCAGTAAGTGTGCGTGACCACATTTTCCCATCACTTTGCAATGTGTTCAACATAAGTGCATTCTAAATGCGTGAAGGAAGACAATGTACAACACTGGCGTTTATGATAAAAATTAAGATTGCAGAAAAACAGTATTCTCTCTCTCTCTCTCTCAGAAGAATTTTTATTGACATTTAAAAGCATTCAGGTTGTGGCATACTGTATAATAAAACATTGCAGCTGTCTGACAGAAAGACAGGCCCCCTAATTTTATAAAGTTCTTTCCTGTACCCTTCTTAAGGAAAAAAAGAACAGGATGATTCAGAGCTGCCCAGTCATCTGAAACAGACAAGAAGATTCTCTTTTCCTTCACCTACCCCTGATAAACCATAAAGGGAATCTAGGATCCCACATCCTCAGTGCTTTGCAGGGGGGAACATTCCATAGCCCTGCATATACTAGTCCACCCAAACACTAATACAGACTCTTCATACATGTAAAGTATTTAATATATTGCATTCAGGACTGGGTTCTGTTTATGAGGTTCACCATCATGACAAAATGCAGGAACAAACTGTAATCTCCTAGGAGTAGGCTGAACAGAGACATTTTTCTGTGAGCCTCTGGAAAAATACTGAAAACGTATGCCACCTAATGTAATTTGAATGTGACTAGGGAAAGTGTTAGCTACACTGAATAGTGGTGGTTCTGTAATTTATAGAATAGACAGCTAAATAGTTGAGTCATATTCATCTGATTAAATGTAAAACATGTCCCTCTTTGTATTTTTAATGATACAATTTAGTGACTACTCTATCAAATATACAGTTGTTAGATTTAACACAAAGCCTTGCTCCACTGAGGAAATACAGGACTTGGAGGCACACATTCATGTGCAAGTCCCCTTTGAGATGGTTCCGAGGGCTCTTCTCTTGCCATTATGGTCCATCCAAAAACCTTGCAAATGTCAAATCCTCCAAAGAAGCTGCTTTTTACCAGCAGGAAGGTGAGGCAAGGGAGAGGCAATTCAGACCATGAAGATCTGGCTGCTTTGAGCTCCTGAGGCAGTGGTTCCCAACCTTTTCTATGCCCTACACCCCTAAGTGTTCATGTTTACACCCTCCACAAAGGTAATATCACATTTGAAGATGGAATCTCATTTCTAATTTTTGAATCTTAGAATTTTTGAATCCATTCTTTGTCGCATCCCCTGAAATTCCATTTCACACCCCCTGGGGGTGCGGGCACCCTAGGTTGGAAACCCTTGTCCTAGAACTAGGGGAAGGAAAAAACACATGGACTCAGTTTGAGACTACATTCTCATTTCTTACCCATCCCATCTGTAGGATTTTCAGCTCACTGTTCTCTTTGGTTTCAGCAAATATTATAAGATCTGAACACTCATGCTGATAAGAGAAATGAGAATGCACACACATCGTATATAACTTACTCTACTTTTAATTTCCCATGGTAAGGAAGGTTACCTTTGCCTCTTATCCACAGATGGCCCCGTCACTTTCAGTCTTTTAACACACTCTCTACATGTATGTGGGCTAGGGTCCCAAGTATCTGCCCAAACCAATTCAATATCTTAGGTAGCATGCTTGCATTTCTTTATAATATCTAGAATTCATTCAGACAGAGACATCTGTTATAAAACATAAACAGTAACTTTATTAATTAATATAAAGCAAGGAAGTATCTTAGGTAATTACTTCAACTTAGTGTGGTTACATGAACATACAGGCTTATCACAGTCCCCTCTGGACTTTCTTAAGTGACTCCCTCTCCAAGGTGTTATTCAGATGGTGAAAATAATCCCAGTAGAATGTGGGTTAAATCTTTGTTGGTCACATGCATTTCAAAAGCACCCAAGTAAGTTGGGGGAGCTGCCAAAACCCACTTAATCCTGGATATTTGATCTCGGGTTTCCTCCCCAAGTTTTCCTAAAAGATTTGCATTGTCAGCTATGTGAATAACCAATGGGAATAGACCCAGGATAAACTGAGATAAAATTCTGCATGCCTTGAACACGTTTTGAATACAGCTACATAATTGACTCCATCTTTATTCGAGTGCTGACATGTATGAGCAACAGAATTCACAGAGATACAGGGGTTCAGGTTTTAAAAAATGCTGTAGTGTGAACAACAAAAATGGAATGTGTGAGTGAGACTATTCAGATAGTTGCACTAAAAAAGCCAACGTCTGAATAATCTCCTAGTCAGAATCCCTCTCTGACTCCCAGTCAGATTCATTATCTGACCCTCACTGAAGAAACTCTCCTGGGATTGTCTGCACTGGAAAATGAAGCGGCTTCAAAGCAACTTGAAGCCACACAGTTCAGATGACATAAATCCAGGTGGAAATTTCAAATAAAGTCTTTTTATCTGGCAAGGGGATGTAGTTGAAAAGCAGGTGGGAGAATGGGGAGGAAACAAAGATTTATCTTAAAATCAAATGATCTGCATTGTGTACTGATTTATTTATGGGAGAAAGAAATTGTAGACTTTCAGACTGGTGTTGTTGGGTATTAGTTTTCACCAATAAAAGGCAATAAACATTGATTCTCCATTTTGAACATATCAAACTAACTCCCCAAACCCAAAGATTCAGTGTTACATTCATACCTCCCCATGAGATAAAGAATGTAAAAACCTTAGGGACTTTTTATATTGCCAAAGATTACTTCAGGTGCTGGACCAAATCAGTAGAAGCAAGTCAGCAGAAGCCAAGCTTTACCTTTGGTTGGTGGGAATGCACCCTCACTAAATAAGGCATGTTTCAAGAAGCATAAAATCCTCTTTTTCCCCATATAGGGTGTTGCTGAGCCCATGGTCCATTTAAAATGAAACCTAATACCTTATGAATGCTATCTGAGAGTCTGAACATGTCTGTTCAACATATAGACAGCATGATTTTAAAGCTTCCCCTGCCTCCTTTCTGTTACATATCTTTTATATTGATGAAGTGACCGAGAAGTCTTGAAAATTTACACAGATTTGTGTGCCTTTTCAGTTGACCTAATCAATATTACCACAATTGGCTATCATAATTTGTATTATGCTGAAAACAGCCATCTAATGTAGTTCCCCACAGCCCATTTCTACTTCAGCCCCATCAGGAAAAGTGTATTTTTGCTCCTCCTGTTGATCTTTCCTCCCTCTTTTCCTTCATCAGCATTTAATCTGAAAAGTAGCTTGGATACAAAAGTAGCCTAAAGAGAGGGTTAAAATATGGGGAAATGAACAATTTTACAAACAAACACTGAAGAAATACACAGAAGGGAGAAATCATATGATAGTTTTCACATTTGTTTTAAGAAGGCCAAAAATGATGCAAGAGATGATTCATATGCTATTTGCCTAGCAAAATAATAATATAATGTAATATTAACCTTGCAACAACAAAAAGCAAATCCAAACCAGGCATGTCATTAAAACAAAAGCAAACCACAAATGGAAAGAAGCCATGTATGAGATACTTCCAACCAGAAGCAGCCTTTTAAGAAAAGGAATGGGTCTACAAGTTCATACTGCCCAAGATGGCTTTAAAGTGATCCCTGTTCCCCTCCACACATGAGAACACTGCCATTACTGTGTCATTGCTGTTAGGTTCATAGCTCCCTGGGGGAACACTTTGTTAATGTAGAATGGACTAGCTTCATATAGACAATGAGCACACACTTGAAATTACTTGCAAATGGAAGACATTTGCTGTTCAGCTTTCAGTTAGAGCTGAGCCTTTTATAGATTCTTCTCATAAGTAGTAACATGTCTCCTGTGGATAGGATTTCCACTTCATTTTTGTTGGTTTGAATAACTCTTTCCTCACTTCTCTAAACATAATTGGGAGGGAGAGGGCCCAACAAGACTTTCCTCCCATTCTAACTGTTTCATTGACTAGAGATCAAGGGCTTGGAGGGGATTTTTTTTACTACAACATTCAGAACCCCCCAGTCAACAGTGCTCAGGGCCATGCTGGCTAGGGTATTCAAGGGGTTGTAGTCCAAAAAAAGCAACATTTCCAAGCTCTACATAGATCATAAAATGGGGATGTGCTGAATTCACACACTGCCATAGCCAAAGAGCAACCATACTGCTAGTTTCATTTATCGTAACATTTATATTTACACTATATTTCCTTCAAGGCACTCAAGGTTGTTCCCCAGCCCAACTTTTACACCAATTTAGTATTATGTTATGATTTTTTTAAAAAAAATGTTGTGACAATTATATGTATTGTATATTTTTCTAGCTTTTAATGGGAGTTTTCATTTTATGGACAACAAACATCCTCTCACAAGAGACACTGTTCCTTCTCTACTGAGATCCTACTGTGACACACACATTTCATTTAAAAACATAGGAACAATGCTTTCTCTATCACAGTAATTATTTTATTCTTATGCAAATTAAGACTTCTGCAATCAATTCATGGATAATTAAGATGCAGCCTTGAAAGATCTAGTCAAATATAAACTCTACTGAGTTCTGTAGGATTTGCTGCAGAGTTGGTGTCCTGGAAATTATCACATGTCTTTAAAAAGCATCTTACCCCTCCCAAATTGAAGTCTAATTCAGTCTGCATCCTGGTCCTATCACATGGCTTTTGCCCCCAAAACCACCATCAAAGTACAACCCCGCGGGTCCCTTAGCCATTAAGGGTCCCAGTGCAGGCCCCTTAACTCACTTCAGTGGCCATTTTTCAAAGTTGGGAGCATTGGCCATTTCTGTAATTTGCAACAGCTCACAAAAAAAGCAATAATGCCACATCTGATGGTAATGATAACAAGTGCTTCTTATCACAGGAATATCACAGGAGTATGTCAACAAATATGGGAAACAAAATGCTGTCCAACAGATTGGAAACACTCAATATACATCCAGTTAAAAGTAGACACAAGAGACTGTAGCAGCTACAGGACCATAGCACTAATCTCCCATGGAAGCAAAATTATGCTTAAAATACCAGAACACAGATGCCAACTATATATGGAGAGAGAAATCCCAGAGGTGCAAGCAGGGGTTAGGAAAGGCAGAGGCATTAGGGTCACATTGCAAACATACAATGGCTAATGGAGTGCACTAGGGAATTCCAAAAGAAAATCAGCATGTGCTTTACAGGCTACAGCAAATCCTTTGACTGCATCAATTCTGAAAATATATAGAATGCTCTCAAAGACATGGAAGTGCCAATATACTTGATAGTTCTGCTGAGAAATCTGTACTCAGGACAAGAGGCCACTGCCAGAACAGAATATGGAGGAAAAGAATGGTTCTCAAATGGCAAAGGAGTCAGGCAAGGTTGCACATTATTGCCATATTTATTCAACTTGTATGCAGAAAACATCATACAAAGAGCTTTAGAGGAACTTTTAATGTTCTTTTGAAGGATTTCCATTACTAGCAAAGCAAAGTGTCTCAATATTATGCCCCAGATCCTGACCTAAATATTACCAGTATATCCCACTGAACTAGAAGGAAAATAATATAGAAAGACATAAAAAAAATCTTTTTGTCTTCCAAATCACAGGCTCCTGCAATCAGGACTGATTACAAACAAACAATTAAGAAGCATTTGGAACATGATCTGAACACTAATCCTGTCTTGTGTTCTTTCTTATATTTAATTATCAGCTTTAAGATGGCTATTATAGCTTAATTACTAGATTTACTTTTGGAACCACCGCAAAAACTGGAATGTCTTTTTGTCTACTATAATAATACTGTTTGTAAGTCTTTCTGCATTATTATTATCATCTCCTAGTTACATACACAGAGAAATAAAAATTAGAGAATATAATAAAATATATTGTATTTATGGAATATTAATAACATCAAGAAACAAATTCCATTTTTCACTAGCATTATATAGGCTGATTTCTTGTACTCATCAGCAGACACATACTACAAGTTACAGTTTTACATCTTTTTAAAAAACATATGGAGGAAAAGGTTGTTTAAATTAAATCAACACCAAGAAGCATAATCATATGAGAGGAAGGAGTCCGATTACTATATATTTCAGTTTGGAGAGAGACCCTGACCTTTTAGTCTGTCTTTTAACAAACTGATCTTGACTTCCTTGTTCACACCAGGCCTTGTGTGGTCTATGTTACAAACATCAAGCTGTTTGATGGAAAGGTTTCCTCTTATATCAATTTAACATCCACTTTTTCTTCAGCTCTGTTGATTACAGGGCAATAAATGAATACAAACAACTGCATTTTATATTAAGTTACATACAAGGCAGCTGAATCCTTTTACTGACAATGAAGTTGCATTTAGGCCTGACAGAATCAATGGATTTTTATCACACAGGGAAAATCAGGGGTTTAAACAGTGAATATCCCATGAAAATCAT
>CM034710.1:110886357-110906116 GCA_020142125.1 Phrynosoma platyrhinos
CCAGGAATGGCTGGGGAACAGCTTGGGGACTCCTGGCAGCATTGGCAGTGTTCTCCTGTGCAGTAACTCACCCTATTCCGTTCCATTCCATTCAGTTCCTGTTCCTGAAAGTGTCATGCAATAAACTCATAGACTTGCTCAAGGTCACTCAGTAGGTTTCATGGCAGTGGTGGGAATCAAACCCTGGTGTCCAGAGTTATAGTCTGATGCTCAATCACAGTATCATGTTGGCTCTCAATACAAACATAAGTGTACTCAAAATGGAATGCACAATAGTGCTGCCACATATACAGTCCAGTAATTGAACCCTATACTATTCATGAAAAATATTTAGGGGTAGCCATACTGGCCCTACAGCAAAATAAAACAAAATCCAAAGTCCGCCAAGGAGTGTTACCTTAATTGGCCAGCCAAAATACACGAAGCACATAATGCAAGCATCCAGTGTTTCACTGGCATCTTCATGAGGCAAAAGATGTTAAAAATAACACAGGAGGAAGAAAGAGTGACTGTGAGAAATCACAGGTTTACATTTTGTATAGATATTGTCTCTGTTCTAATTCAGTTGGTTTGGAGGAATGTCAATGAAGGCCAAGGCTATACTTCTCTTGGCCATGTGGGCTGAGACAAAGGGAAGTAAAAATTAAACTCTGTTTGCAGCAAGAAAGTAATTTCTTCATCCCTTGTGAAGCTACAGGCCCCTTTCTTGGTGAGAGAACACTGAAGTCTCTGTATTGTTACATCTGGAAAAAACCTTTAGGTGCTATATAGATTCTTCCAGATGTAGTTTGTTAAAAAACTACTTAAACTGAAGATGTCACAGATTGAACTTGAGAACCCTGACTCCAAAACATGTGCTCTACTGCTGATCTTTGCAGACCACCCTTCTTGATCACAAATGGGGAGGGAGAAAGGATGCAGTAATACAGTCTTGTGAAATAAATAAATAAATAAATATGTCCTGCATATGCTCAGAGGCTCTCAAAATTTTTTTTAAGAATGCTCCACTGATTGACCTTTGTAGCTATCCACTTACTGTAGCATTTGTGATGGACCAGGGTCCTCAGTTGAAATATATCATTCTCTATTAACCTTTAATAAACAAGATAGTTGAAGAGTGAGTCAAGCCTACCTTTGGTGGGAAGAGAAAAACAAAAATAGATGCAGTGGAGGGACACAATGAATGGAAGAGGTTGTCAGATGAGATTCCATGCTTTAGGACAATAATTCCAACCCTGACAGTTACCAAACATGTGGTATCTTTAAAAGGACAGAAGGGCACTATTGAAGGAGCCATTAACTGAATGTGTCCTTAGCTTCAACTGTAACAACCTCCAAGTCCTTCTCCCTAAGCCTCAGAATGTATTCCAAAACCAAGGTCTTCAGTAACAAATTAAATAACAATACCTAACCAAGCCAAACTATTTCAATTATTAGTGCTGAGGGTAATGAATTAATTTCCCAGTTTCAACATTTGACATTTGAAACCTAAAATTCAAAGCTCTGGAAAGAATAATAGTAATAAAAATGCTGACCCTGATTTAATATCATAATAATAATCCTAGTTAGAATGACATTTATACAAAGTAAGGCCCCTGATGAATTATGCTACCATCCACATTACTGTAACATGCAAAGGAGCTTTGAACAAGAAATCATCCACCCAATAACAGATGGAAGAAATCTGTAAATGTTAATTTTTTAAATCTTGAAATTATTAACAACAGCACCAAATCATACATAAACATCAAGCACACATACACACATATATGTATCATGGACAAGTAAAAAGATATTATATCAACTATGTTGCTATCATCAGTCAAGTTTAATCTCATAAAACCATGAAATCAGGTTTGTTTGACAGTACCCATTTTTTAAAAATAAAGTTGAGTGGCATTAATTACATTTTGTGTATGACATATAAATCTGAGTAGTGGTAAATAAAATGGTAACGACAGGGAATCCAAACAACATAATACAGATTGTCTGATGAGTTGGGCCCATTCCAACAATGTGCTGAATATCGCTGAATGTATGGCCTAGATTTAATTAGTAAAATGGGAGTTGGTTGAAGTCAAGCCTCATCTGGTAGCTGTTCAGGCTCACAAAGAGCAATGTTCTTAGAGGATTAAAACAAAAATCCACCAGTCATACCTTTTTGGATATCTGAAATGCACAATATACTTGTTGCAAGCTTTTGAAGCTCCATTGGGTTCTTCATCAGGCAAGATGTTATAAACCAAAGAGGAGAAAAATTGGCGATATTATTCAGATGCCCTGATAAAGAAGCCAGTGGAGCTTCGAAAGCTTGCAACAAGTATATTGTGCATTTTGGTTGGCCAATAAATAAATTATTGTTTGGTGGATTTTTGTTTGAATTTGTTAAATGGCCAACACAGCTGCCCCATGTGTTTTCTTAGAAGATAAAGACTTTACTAGATCTCTATAGGCTCAAGTCATCAGAACAGGATGCCAAACAATTATAGCTGTAGTGGTCATCTCCTGTAAGAACAGATGCTAGGGACCTCTGACAATGGCAAATAAAAAAGAAGAAGAATGCACACAGGCCCCCAAACTCTCCTCTGACTTAGGTTTAAACATGCACCAGGTAAGAATTCAGAGAAGGATCCATTCCTTCCATCCTCACATCAGTTTTTATGCCAGCACCCCAAAACATAAAGGTGTAAGAGACCTTGAAGTTTACCTAGTCTACCCAATGACTTGTTATAGGCTCTTAAGCTTATCGCACAGCACTTAAGGAATGGAAACAGAAAGGAACAGAACGGGGCAAAAACATATTTTACAAGACAGGAGAATGCCACTGATGCCACCAGGAACCCCCAAGGCATTCCCCAGCCATTCCTGGCAGCCAATTTTTGGACGATTTTGAACCATCCTTCAAAAATTGGCAGCCAGGAATGGCTAGGGAACGCCTTGGGGACTCCCGGCGGCATTGGTGGCATTCTCCTGTCCAGTAAAATGCATTTTTGCCCTGTTCGGTTCCATTCCTTTCTGTTCCAGTTCTTGTAAGTGCTGTGTGCTAAGCATATCTGTAATGTTGGACTCCAAATCAGTGAACAGGGAGGGACATGTGTAAATTAGTTTTACTTTTAGTAGATATGAGAGAATAAGGAGATAGGAAGATAAGAGGTGGAAGGAGTATCAATTCACATCTCAGAGAGATTAGGATAGGTGGATAAGAGATGAGAAGACTTTAGATCATAGAAAACTACTTAACAGTGTCACTGTTGCTCTCAATAAGATCATCTCTTCTCTCATTTGAACTCACAAGTCTCCAAGCCTGGCCTGGGAGAACTTCACTGATATCCCTAATTCAAAGAGGATCCCTACATGATTCCCTTTCAGTCCACATCAGAACACATTCTGTAAACACAGTTAGTCCTAATCCTATATGAAACAGCATCAAAATGCTGTCTAAACTTAAGCAAGATCAGAACCTTTCCTGAATCAATGCACTACCCTGAATCACAAAAGTTTACAGAATATTACAGCTATGCAAAGTTACATTTGAACTTTTACAGTCCTTGGCTGATGAGCACTTGGCCAAGGTCCAATGAACTGGTGAGTAATCCATGAGCCTTGCTTTCATGAAATGATCCATCAATGGCTTATTTTACTCTAACTTCATGCTTGACATTTCAGCTTATGCAGCAGTATGCCACTCTTTATTGTTTTTGCCTATCAAAAAGCAAATTCATACGACAATAATCATGGCTGGCCATCTACAGAATTAACCAGTTATCCCCTTTTCCCCAGTGCATGACAGATTGCATGTGTGCATATCACACAAACAAGTATTTTGTTGAAGATGACGAAGCAAGTTTTAGTCTAAAAGTACGAGCTTACAGTAAATTCAAACTGATATGAGGACTTGACTGAAGAAAGTCTTAGAACACAATGACAAACTCTGTGTGGGTAACTTCAATGATATTCTTTACTTGCCAGTTTAGCCAAGCGGTTTGCTTGACCTTGAACTGGCCAAGCAGTTTGGCCAGAAGTCATACCTTGAATTCCCTCATGTAACCAATGATTTCCCCCAATAAGTGGTCATGAATTTGCTTCCAAAAGTCTCATTTTGAGGCAATCTAAGGCTGATTCCATTATGTCTGGAAAGGTCTCATTACTTTATGAGCTAGAGACTTGTATGCATGCTGGTTTACAACAGAATTATGTTATCCATATTTCTGCAAAAGAGTAAAGATACTGAGTGGATTTCCTGTTAACAGTTGTAACTGCAGCATCTGTTTTATATTTTTAATCCATCTACTTCTATGTAAACAAACATATTTAGCAATAGCTGGTGGTCTTTTTTGCTTTTATAAAATAACCTAAAGAATTGTAATTGATAGCAATCCCTGTGTGGCTCTAATCTTAGCAATGTAACTAATCCTTGTTAAAACCAATCTAAAGAACAATTAACTATCAAGCCCTTCATTCTACACTTTCAATGTTTCTAAATTTGAGTGAATTTTATGTTTGAACTGCTTTGACAACAGGACATGCACAGTCAGTAACTGTCAAACAAGAATTATATTGCTCTCTCTTCATATCTAAATTATGTCTGATTAAACAAGTTCAGGAATGATGCAACCTGAGACATTGTACCTATACAATTCCTGTAAAACAATAATGTTAACTGGAAACAGAGTCAGTCATCTGTTTAGAAGGAAATCACCATTTGGCTTTCTCTAGCCACCCTGTCCACCTTTCCAAACCCTTGTCGTCTGAAACTTCACATCCATTTTCTTAATGTTTTTAACCTAGTGTCTGTGAAATTTTTATTGCTCCCAAGCTGACGACATCTGATCTGAATGTAACCGCACACCTCTTTGCTCAGCAGCATTTGTCACAAACCATTATAAATTATCATGCTGATAGTTTGCATTGCTGGGAAACCGGAAAAGTTCCATAAATTCAAAGCACTGTGAATCAGTGGCATTCTTGTTTATTATCCAGATACAAAGTTTTACAAGACTACATATTCACAGTAGGACATTAGAGCAAATAAAGGGTAGAGTTTGTTCAGGACTTCATCCTGAAAACATTTGCTACTGTCAGCTAACGTGAAAAAATAGGTAAAAGTTTCATCTTTTTCTCCAGTCATTTTGTATTATATTCTGTCTCTTCCCAAACAGTAACTATCAATAATAAATGCCTTTGCAGCAATACACAATAATCACTAGGCACATCACATTAATCTTTTGTAACAAGACTCCAGATTTTGGACTCCTTCTAATTAAAGCAGGCATACAATTTTAGCTATTGTTCAAAGTGGTTGAGAGTAATGTTACTTTTTAAACAAATAATAAATAATAATAAAATTTTATTTATACCCCGCCTTTAGTTAGGATTTTAAAGTTTTTAATATATATGTTATACAGTTGAATAGTTATACCTACACTTGCTTAGCCTTAGAAGAAGGCTCACCATCTCACCAAGAAGTCAGAACTGGCTTGAAAGGATGTAACAACAAAATGTAAGTACCTGTAATGTAATGTAATTATAGCATATTTCTAGATCTAGATCTGCTAATCTAACAATTATGGAAATAATTTTTATTCCCTAATTTTTAAAAAAGACTGGAATAATTCTGTCACACTAAAGGGTGAAGTAGATGGGTGGAATGAAGCCACTTCCGGTTGCTTTGGAGGTATGCCAATTAGACAATGCATGCCTCCAAAGTGGCTGGAAGCTGGCACCTCATTGTACTCTCAGAGAGAGCAACTTGCTCCAGTGCTGCAGTGCTAGGTGACACAGCAGGATGCATGTGTAAACAGTTTCCCAACATCACTAAAAATTACTGTGGATTTTCTTGCAAAATATGAAGCAAAAGGTGAGTTATTATAAACTCTTTTAAGGGAGGGATAGGGCAGATTTGGTGTAGAACTGGCCTTACATCATGAAGACAATTCACACTTGAATTGTGGATTTGGCTCTGCTTCATAAAGACAGGTTGTCACGAAGACAGGGAGAGCCCTGGTGGCGCACTGGTTAAATGTCTGTATTGCAGCCACTCACTCACAAGCCACAAGGTTGTGAGTTCAGCACCAGCCAGGGGCTCATGGTCAACTCAGCCTTGCATCCTTCCAAAGTCACTAAAATGAGTACCCATCTTGCTGGGGGCAATTGGCTTACACATTGTAAAGTGTACTTAAGTGCACTGATAAGTGGTACAGAAATGTACTTGCTATTGCTATTGCTACTTCATTTGGCCCATGCAGACATGCCTTCAGACTCTTGGACAAAGTGAAACATCCCTGATATTGCTGGATTACAATTTCCACCATTCCTTACTAATGGCTATGCTGCCTAGTGTGGATAGGGCAATCCAACACTGTCTGGAGACTATACTTTGCCTGCCCATCCTCTAAAAGAGGACTTTTGTCTCAATTTGGTAACTAGTTCTATTTAGAGAACTAGTAACCAGTAACCACTTATTGTTGGATTACAAGAGTTGAATCCATAGGTCTGCTGTAGTTTGGGCTAGCAATTATATTTAGGTTGTTTATTGTAAGCAGAAACTGAAGCCTGTTTTGCTAGCCTAAAAAGTTATCCATTGTAAACTTTTAATACTTTCCTTCATAGATTTCAGGATTGAACTACGCTTACCTCAGAATGCTAATATAGCCAGAGGGAAAGGCAGTTATAGGAGTGTATCTCACTTAATCATTCTGCTGCCTGCTAATTATCACCTGCATACCATTTCTATAACATTTTAGCTTGCTTTTTTCTAGCTAGGCTCCCAGATTAGAAGTAAACACACCATGGGTGAAAATGGTTTATGGGGCATATTTTCATACACAAATCATTTTGTGCCTAGTGTTCACAAGAAATGATACCACGGCCAAGTCAGCAAAGTTTACATGCAAATCTGTCTTTACAATGTCATCACAACTGGTGTGCATCTAGTAGCAAAACAGTGGGTTTGGACTTGGGAGACCTTGATTTCCCTTGTGCAATCATTCCCATCAGCAGGGAGGCATATTGTCACCATACTACCCAAATATGGCTCCCCAGAGGCCTAAATATCCTAAAAGGACCAGATCCTGTCTGATCATGGAAGCTAACAGGGTCAGCTCTATTTAGTACTTGGATGGGAGACCACCAATGAATACCAGGTGCTGTAGGCTATATGTCAGAGGAAGGAAGTGCCAAAGCCACTTCTAAGTATTCTTTGCCTATTCACAGGGTTGCATAAATTGGCAGGTAACTTGAATGCAAATGCACACACAAATTCTGTTCAACTTGTCTTTAGAGAAAGTGTCCCATGATCACAAAGAGCAGCTTCTGGACAACCATTAACCTGTCTCACCTGGGAGATCTCAAACTGAATGGGCAAACAAGGGTTGTAGTATTTTGCTGTATTTTTACTACAGCTCTGCTGATTGCATTTTTGGCTGTGGCTTAAAGAAGAATTCAGTCACCCCATGGAAGAGAAGTGAAGTTTTACACTGGGAGATGACTGACAGGAAGGAAAGAGAAAAGGAGGAGAATCTTCCATCTCTCTTTATTCTAACTCCTCAACTAAACTGCTTGCATGTGCAAATGCCTACTTGTTAATCTTCATTGTGTAAAGGAGGGGTGAATCTTGTGGGGATTGATTCAGGTTTGGGGCTAACAATGGTGGCCAAATATTTTGGAAAAGTTATTTTTATACAGTACCTAGAATCTGTTATTCTGGGAAGTGTAGTCCAAAAAGTAATTTTTTCAAAGATCTGACTAACCCAGACCTTCTACTATGCAGACTAGAAGATTAGGAGAAAGGGAGGAGGGGGAAAGCAAAACGGAAAAAACCAAAGATGCTCTCCCTCTACCATTAGAAAGAGGCAAAGTTCTTCGAACCAGAATATAACATAGGAAGAATCTGGGAGAGAATATGTGAGATGAGTCTAAATACAGAAGACATTGGGGGGATGCAGACCAGGGCGTCGGAGACGCCCTGGTCCGGAGCGCCACCGGAGTTCAGCCTCCGGACCACGGCGCTCCTGCGGCGAATTTAAAAGGACCGCCAAAATGGCGATCCTTTTAGATTCTCCGGAAAGTGCGCCCTAAAAGCGGCGGGTGCACTTTCCGGGGCTCAAACGCCGCGGCGCGTTCGGCTGCCGCGGCGTGAGGGCAACCTGCAGTCGCCGGCCGTGCGGACGGCCGGCGCTTCCGGGTGCGCCCTCAGGAAGAGGAAGGGCCGCCGAACGTGCAGCGGCTCCTCCTCTTCCGGGCCTCGGAGACGGCCCAATTACCCGTCTGCCGAGGCCCATTCTCTTTGATTTGTAAAGAGGTGTTGAGACTGAAGCCAGCTGGGCACAAACCAGAACTAAACCTGGTTAAAGAAAGATAGACAGAGGCAAAACTCAAAAGTGAAAGCCATTAGAAGAAGGGATTGAAACAGCTGAAGGAACAGAGGTCCAGCAAAGTGCAATAGTTAAAGAGCCAACAGATGGGATGAGGGAAACCACCAAAGATCCTGGGTAAAGCCAGACATAAAAAAAAGGAACTTCACTTCAATGCCCTTTTGCATTTGTGCAACCAAGAAGGAGCAGGGTGTTGGACATCAACAATGGTAAGCTTTTCAGATCCAGTATCAATATCATCACTATCACCTCTGTCATCTTTCAGTAGGTTGGATCCAATCTTACTCATGCTTTAAGTAAACTCATTGAAATCAGTGGTACAAAGCAAATAATGACTTGTCCCACTGTTTGCACTGAATCCACTTGAAGTAGGACTGAGTCTTATTCCAAATGAATGGCATCATATCTCTGTATTGATTCCTGACTAGTGCTGATATTGACCTCATTTTGGTGCCAATTCATGCTTGGCTATTCATCCAGCTTTTGGAGCTCAGTGATCATAGATTGGTGTTAGAATGCGGATTTTTATCATGCTTTATATGGTTTATATTCTCTTTAAAATATTTTTAGTGTTATTTTAGGGTTATTTTTATTGATTGCACCCTGCCCTGAAGGTTTTGGATACAGTGTTATAGAAATGCTTAAATATATTCCTAAATAAGCAAGCAAGCAAGCAAGCACATTAATAAACAAATAAAAATTAATCCAGTATGTTTGTACTTCTGTTAGAGGTTTTCTCTATTGCCTCTGTGTGTAGATAAACATTTTCATACATTTAGAAGTTTTTTTAAAAAAAACCTCAGTGCTAAAGTAGTTGTAAATCTTTGGATTGTACTACTACACACATTATCCATGCAGCTGTGATAATAAATTGAAAGTTTAGAGTTAGGAAATCACAGGTTGCTTAACACTAAAAACCCCATGACAATTCGGCTGGTACATTAATCTATTGCCTCATCACCAAATATCTGGTGAAAGGAATATGAATTTCTTAAGAAAACAAAGAACTTTGAGACCTAATAGAGTTTTTAATGTTGCCTATGAAGAAATAACTTTTCATCCAGATATGCTCCTCGGGGTCTACCACAAATCTTCTCACTCAAATTTAATGGCCAAATGGTGGAAATCAAGAGATCTGGGTTGAACAGCAGAAACAAAACAACACAGGAAGCATTTAAGTCATTACCTGAAAAAGCCAATTTAAAGTGTTCTGCTTATCTAGATTCTGTCCATAAAATTTCCCCCACAACAAAACTGCCCAATTAGAGAGGTGAAGAAAAAACATTAATTAGGTGAGTTTCAGAAACTTGGATAAAAAGGAGCAAATGCTCTACAGAAAGGTCACAAAGGTTTATAAGTGTTTCAGCTTTACACACACTTATCTAACTATTGTATTATAATGCAAAGGGATCTTGCATCACCTTTGAGAAAGATAGAAGTTGGTCATATGAGTTACTAGAGATGCATCTGAGGATTAGGCTCATGTCTATGAAAGCTCATGCTACCAAGTTATATTTAGTCTTAAAAGTGATGCAGGATCCCTTTGCATGCTGATTTTCCAGAATAACATGGCTATGTGAAGTCGTAGGCTTTCATGGCCAGCATCCATAGTTTTTTGTGGGTTTTTTGGGCTGTGTGGCCATGTTCTAGAAGAGTTTCTTTCTGACGTTTCACCAGCATCTGTGGCTGGCATCTTCAGATAAATTTCAGAGCAACCCACAAAAAACTAAACATGGCTATGTCTTTGTATTATAATACATCACCAAATGATCATATTTATCATTGTATTGTAATATTAGCATGCAGCAGTATCCATGAAAAAGCAGTCACTAAAATGTTGATGTGAAATATCTTGTATTTATCACTCTGAACTGCAAAAGAGTATGATAGATGAAAAAATCTAACAATCTTTTCAAACAACTTATATTATCTCTGTCTTATGAAATTTCTGGATTCAGAATATAAACCATCCAGCTGGGAGATCTTTCCTTCATTATCAACTGTTTTCCTCAAAACTTCAAACTAAGAATCAGTTCCTTGTGGGGTTTACATTTCTTCTAGCCAGCTAGCAGTACTGGATGAGGCCCATTACACCAGGCAGTTGGGTTCTAGTATCATAGTTCAAAACACACTGCAGAAATAATCCAATTTGAGACCACTTTAACTGCGCTGGCCCAATGCTAGGAAATTCTGGGAACTGTAGTTTTATGAGACATTTAGGCCTTCTCTGTCAGAAAGCTCTGGTGCCACAATAAACTATAATCCCCAGGATTCCCTGAGCCAAGGCAGTTAAAGCAGTCTCAGGACTTTATCACACAGGGGAAATTTATAGTTTATCCCATACAAATCCCGAAAAAAAAGCGTAATTACACGCAACGATTTCACATGACGTTACACAAAAACTTCTATTAAAGTGGTCAGAAAGTGGTATTATCCCAGATCTTTTTATTTTTGGGATTTTAGTGAAAATGCATTTTTGATATTACTGTAATTGTGCATTTACCCTAGTGTGAAAGTCAAATTCGGTTTATTCACATAATAACCCTTTTACTTCCTGTTTTGCTTGGGCGACAGACATGCCAGGCAGACATGAGCCTCTCTTTTTTCTTTTTCTGCGCATGTGCAAGTAAACCATTTCTAGTACATTTACGGATTTCTTTCACTTCTGTATGAAATATAAAAATGCCTATCGCTATTCGCGTTATTTCGCATTTATTCTAATTACGTGTGAAATTCATTTGCGTGATCAAGCTCTATTTTCGCTTTATTTTCGGGATGGTTTATTTGCACTTTATTATCTTTTTAAAGACAAAACTGGCCCCCATGTGATAAAGTCCTCAGACTGGACTATTTCTGCAGTGTGTTTGGAGCTTTGTCAGCATTGTTGTTAAACATTAACAGCTGCCTAGTGACACAAAAACATGCTTTTTGGTGTGTTCATTAGGCCATACTAGATAGTTTATACTTTGATCTGATAGTGCAAGAATACAAAGAAGAGACCAAAGGAGTACATCTTCCAGTAGCACCTTGGTTAGACTGTGCAGTAGCCCCTCCTAATTCATGGGGGATCCATTCTGGACCCCCTTGCAAAAATGGTGACTCTCACATATTCAAGTCCCATAGGAAATAATGGGGTGCACGTTCATGGTGGGAGGGCACAGTGGCACATGGGCACGCACCGCCATTATATTAATAGCCACTTGTCCATATTGCGAAGAGCAAGACTGTGGATTCCAAGTCCATGAACAGAGAGGGACAACTGTACTTCTATCCATTCAAGTATCTATCTATACAACCCATGGAGGCTGTTATCCAATCCAGTAAGAGAGATCTGCAGCATTGGCCCCAGGATAATCTGGATTGAACACATGTTTTGGGGCCCAGATCTATCACTTGCTGTGTGTGGCTACTAGAATCCATTAGCTAAATGGCTATAATGCTTTCCTCACCTGTAGACCATATGCTGCATTGATCTATCACCAATAATGTTTGTATTCTAGAAGTGGTGTGTGTCAGGGTTTTTCTTTTCTTTTCTTTTATCAAACAAAGTCTTGAAGAGGCCTGGAACTGTAGCAAATTCCAACTCAAAACTGGTGATGGACAGAATATTTATTATTACTCATTTCTAGGCTGAAAAAGGGGGCTCCCAACTGTTGGCAAATCCTATCAGGGCAAATAAAATATCAATAAGCAAAAGGATATCTTAGTACCTTTGGGACTAACTGAGATAAAGTAGTTTGTAGCATAAACTTTCACAGATTATGGGCCTCCTGGAGGCAGGGAAGAGAAGGGTCAGCCGCACGCTCGGCACCCCTTCCTCCTCCCGAGGTTGCCCTCGGAGCTGCTGGCCCTCCGCACAGCTGGCGCTCCGAGAGCAACCTCCCGCCGCAGCGTCCGGACACGCTGCGGCGGAAAAGTCAGTGAAAGTGCGCTGCAAGCTTTTGCGGTGCACTTTCACTGACTTGTGAAAGGAGCGCTATTTTAGTGCTCCTTTCAGGGACGGGGAAGGTGTGCTGCAGGATCGAGGCATGGGGATGCCTCGGTCCCGCGGCACACCTTCCCAGGGCGGCCCCGTGCCGCCACTCTGCTTCCCCCCTATGTCAGCTTCAGCAGATGCAACATGAATCTGATGAATTAGACTCAAGCTATGAAAGTTTATGCTACAAACTTCTTTGTTTCAGGGGGGATGCAGATGAGGGCGTCCAAGACGCCCTGGTCTGCAGTGCCGCGGGGCCAAGGCAGCCTCACCGCGGCGCTTCCCCAGCGAATCTAAAAGGAGCGCCAAATTGGCGCTCCTTTTAGATTTAAGGGAAAGTGCACCCCAAAAGCGGCGGGCGCACTTTCCCTGCCTCAAACGGCGCAGCGCATGTGGGCGCTGCGCTGTGAGGTCATCCCCAGTGCGCCGGCCGTGTGGACGGCCGGCGCGTCTGGGGGCGACCTCAGGGAGAGGAAGGGGCGCCGCTCGTGCGGCTGCCCCTCCTCTTCCCTGCCCGGAAGACGGCTCAATTAGCCGTCTGCCGAGGCAGTCAGTTAGTCTCAAAGGTGCTACAATAGCCCTTTGCATACTGATCCAGACTTATGTCTTTGAAATATAACAGTAAGAATTTTGCACATTTTTCTCCCAGTATTCAACTTTCCTAAAGTGCTGTGGAGGGATTCATTTGGATAGAAAAACATTAGGGCTTTGTGCAAAAATCTGTTTTCTGTGCAGGAAACTTTTTTTTCTTCTTCCCAATTTCCCCCCAAATACTTTTCAAGCAAATTTATCTATATATGTGACTAGATGGAGTGGTTTCTCTCGAGAAGGTGGAACCTTGCAGGCTTCTGTTTAACTGACCTGGGTACTCTAGAACAGGCAACATTTCCTATACAAATTGATGAGACCTGTACTTTTCTATGCCACCTAATTAAATTCAATAAGTAAGGCAAAAGACACATAAGACTAAAAGTCACAGTAACCTCAGGAATAAATCAATGGATCTCTAATAAATGTTTAGGGCTATACAGGAAAATAGGGAAGTTTTTCTTGTTTTTACCAAACCTTTCTTAACGCTATTTGACCTATGCCACAGAGTATGTTTTCCTCATAATATGGGTAACCTGGGGTGACTTTTCCCATACTGGCTAGTTTTCCAGTCCCTGGACACTTGTTTCTCAGTACTAGAAATGTACTGTTAATTTATCCATCTATTGACTCTAACACAGCCATTTTTGAACTGGTCCTCCAGACTCTATTGTATAAAACTATAAATTACAACTACAATATAGAGTGACTGTTTAAAGCAGGGCTAGGCAGCCTTTCCCCTTTAAGGGCCGAAGGACTTCAGCTTTCAGAAGCCTCAGCCATGTTGGCCAATAGTCCCATGTTGGCCAATAGCTCCTGGGATTCTGGGAGCTGAAGTCCCTCAGCCCTTAAAGGGGAAAGGTTGCCTACCTCTGGTTTAAAGCATTATTCAGAAAAAAATTCAGCTGGTAGCTTCTGGGGATAGGGTGCAGCACCTTGGTTAGCTCCTTTAGACATTGGACTAAAACCTAAAGGAAATTCACGACCCACAGCCATGGAAGCCACCAGCAGTCACAGGAGCCTATGGCCCTGCAAATATTGCAAATGTTCCTAATTTCTATCAGAGTCAGTCAGAATGGCCAACAGTAAGTCATAAATGTCCTGGTTTACCAGAACAGAATGGTGACCAAATTTTTGAATCCAGCATTAGTGCTGGCTGTTTTCCATATCTTTGTGTCATGTAATTATTTAACCCTCTTTATACACAAAGATATAAACCTTGCTTCATATATTGATGTATCACAATATTTTTAAGTCATTGGTCACATTTTTACTTATAAAATACCTACTACTCCCACTCCCAATGATCTTCGCGTGGCCCCATCTACAGATGGATGAAGAACATTGCCTTGGGCCAATTTTATGTTTGTAATGTTTTTAATTTTTAATTGTTCAAATTTGCTATTTTAATTTTTTATTGATTTAATACTGTCTTAAGGGGGGGAGGGATTATGTTTGGGATATATTGTATGGTTTTATTGTTGTAAGCTGCCCTGATTGGGTTCCCAAAGGGCGGGATATAAATAAATTTTATTATTATTATTACTTAAAGAAGGGGTTTGATGTTGCTTTTAAAAGAGATATGTGCTAGAACATTGGTCTTCTCTGGTGCAGAAATGGGTAATTATGGCTTTCAAATGTTGTTGAATTGCAACTCCCATGATCCCTTACCATTGTATATGCTGTCTGAGGTTGGCTGGAACTAAATTCAAATAATATCTGGAGAGCAAGGGGGGTTGCAGACTGCCAGAAATGGTGCAAATTGAGTCCACTTTTAGGGTTAGTGTTAGTGTTAGGGAATCATGGGAATTGTTTTTTTTTCTGAGACATTGAGCCTTCTCTGTCAGAGAGATCTGGTGCCACAATAAAATACAGTTCCTATGATTCCCTAACCCTAACCCTAAAAGTGGACTCAATTTGCACTATTTCTGGCAGTCTGCAACCCCCCCAAGTGGCCTACCTTTGCTCTAGAAAAAACAGTTACTCAGATGGACTCATACCTTCCTGTTACTCATACCTTCCTGAGCATTTCAATTTATATTTGGTAGACATAAGGATGAGAGACCACCAGCAAATACCAGGTGATGTAGGCTACATTTCAGAAGAAGGAATTGGCAAAATCACCTCTGAGTATTCCTTGCCTAAGAAAACCCTTTGAAATTCACTGGTGGCGCAGTGGTTAAATGCCTGTACTGCAGCCACTCACTCATAGACCACAAAGGTTGCGAGTTCAATACCAGCCAGGGCTGAGGCTCGACTCAGGCCTGCATCCTTCCGAGGTCGCTAAAATTAGCACCCAGCTTGTTGGGGGGCAATCAGCTCACAGTTGTAAACTGCTTAGACATCCCATAGTGTGATATGAAGCAGTATATAAATGAAGCTGCTTTCATGGGATTGCCGTAAATCAACAGGCGACTTTAAGGTACATATACACATACACATAAGGCAGTTTCAAGAGGTTGCCTTTGGTTAGGTTATGATAGAATTGGAGGGTAGAAGTAGAGACATGTCCTAAAAAGTGCATGGCCAAAAGGTTGATCACATGTTGGTTTCTTGGAATTCTTCTAAGAACAGTAATGAAGCATTTGACTTCAGGATTAACCATGGTAGCCAGAATTGCTCAGTTATGTTTTTGAGTTTTGTTCAGAGCACAGACAATTATGTTTTGAGGAAGCCAGTGTAGTACAGAGCCAAGATTAGTATATATGGACCTCGGTCATTTGAGTTCAAAACCCTGCTCACTGAGTGGCTTTGGAGGGATCACACTGGCTTTCATTCTCATCTGTAGATATCTGCCAGTCTAGCCCCCATACCATGAAAAGCTTTTTATTCAGACTGACTCAGCTACTCAAAACAATTTACATTACTCAGTTTTTCATTTAGAAAACTGATAACCCCCCCTCCACCACCAAGTTTCTACACAATTTCCTGGATTCCACATAATTTTTTTTCTCCCTATTTACACTACCAGCTTAGTAAAAATGGCATACTTGTTATACTTTTAAATCCATTATAATTCCTCATTGGTGTACACCCTGTTGTCACCAAAGCAGAATAAACCAACTACAATTTGCAAAAGTAACCAAACAGTATTCCTTATCTTACAGAAATTCGAGAGGTCTACAATCAATAACACAGAAGCTAATGCTTATTTATTCCCTGCTCTTCCTGCAGTGATAATCCAACTCCTCTATGTCCCTGAACAGCTGACAGGAAAGTTTCAGAAGAAATAACTGTTAATAGATCCATGTTTTCAACAAAGGAGACAGCAAGATTGCATCTAACCCAATCTTACAGGGTGTCAACATGCTGTAAGCACTTGTTTTAATATCTTTACCACAAGCATATGATCAAGTCTGGATTCAAATCTCCAAGGGATTCATTTTGCACATGTAGAGTTTGCATTCATCAGCTGTTTCCACCTCCCCACACACCACAAGACAGTGTGTGGATGTTTTGTCCACTAGATGGTGCTATGGTTCCCTTAACAGACCATCTCACTTACTTGCATTCTCTGTCCTCCAAATCAAAGTGAGGGTTGAAGTTGATCATAATTCTCTGGTACGGTTGAGGAGCTTGAATCAGCCATTCACACTTTTGGCTTGGATGATAAGTATTAGGATAGCCAGGAGAAGTGAGGTATCCAGGCTCCACAATTTTTATATTTTCGCCACATTTATCTGCAATCATAGAGGGGAAAATATATATTCAGTTTACTCAGTTCAAATGATCAAGCCTCTACATCTGGCATTTCATGGAATATTTCAACTCTGGTTGTCATTGGGATTCCAATACTGTGTTGCCATTACTTATTTTTGCAGTTTTTTTTGTTTTTTGCTTAAAATTTACCCCTGATTTTGTTTTTGTTTCTTTACCGAAGATGAAAATTACAGTCATGAGTTCCATGTAGCAATTAGCTTCTCTCCCTGTGTGTATTATAAAGCAAGGATAGTTTTACAAAACTGCTTTATCCAAACCAATTTTCATTTTTAAGAAACATTCTTACAGATGTTAATAATGTCTTACAGATGTTAATAATGCAAAATACTTGATTATTACAGAAAACTACAATATTACATAAGATGTTTTCAATGCAGAGTGAACTTAAAAGCAGTGCTCAATAACCCAGCTCACAGGTTTTTGATGCTGAGTCTGCTGTATATCATTAGTCTGTAGAGTTTGTCTTCCTAGACTTCTGTTTGTTTACAGCAGGCCTTTTGGTGTTGTTGTTTTATCAGATCCCAGATCTAGCAATTTTGAAGTTATCTGTGCTCTTCAGGTCCAGACTACCAAAGAACAAAGTCTGCTTGTTGAAACAACACAGACTCTGATGACTCCTCTAAGGAAGTCCCCCTCCTTTGCCAAACGCGCTTCTTGAAAACCAGATAAGAGCAGTGGAACAGAAAGGAAAATGCCCCAATAAAAAAAGTTTATCTCTAACAACACCATTAAGTTTCCACTCTTCCAATTGCATGTAGTCATATCTTGAGAAAAGAAACACCCTGATTGTTCAGGAGTCATTTTAGGGTTAATCACAAAGATTTAATGAAATTAGAAAAAGAATTAAAGTAATCCACCCTCCAATGTCAGTTATTCCATTGTTCTGTGACGGCTTCCTTTGTCGCTTTTAATTATTACAGACTTCTTTCTTGCTATATAGCTTCAGCCGACAAAAGTTCTTCAAACATTTTCTGCTGATAGGAGATGGATATGCAGGGCAATGTGTAATAAATGACACACTGGCATATATCACATTTTCCCAGTAATGGCATATCCAAGTTAGTATTCTCTATCTAGCAGAATTCTTATGATACGAAAATGACACTACTTGTTCTTGATGTGAAGATATCAATGTGGAGAATTTTATTATAGCAAAAAACAGGTCAAATGGAAATGAAAGATAATGTGCAACATCAAAAATGCATAAACTGCAGCCGTTACAGGAAACATTTGCCATAAATTAGAAGGGAGTGAGCTAGTGTATACTACAGTGTGTTTGGTGCAATGAATTATTATTATATGAGTTTATAAGCTGGCATTCATCTCTGTGTTGACATTTTGCATGGCGTGACTCTTTCCCCAAGAACAAAAGATGTTGCAAGGAAGAGTTCAAAACCTGTGGCCGATGATATTCACCCATGTGGTTTCAGAAACAGCCTTGCATGGTTTGCCAAGTGCAGCAGACTTGGAAAACCATCCTGCCTCATTAAGTCTACTCTAGTTCTGTGCAAACAACATGGCAGAATCTGGCATCTGTTAAATGAATGAAATAAACCAGTGCTGTTGCAGAGTCACTTGACAGAGCCACTCCAGGAAGCATTTAGGTGGGCTCACTACCAACAGCACTTTAAAAGGTAACTCCTGGGAAAGTGATAGCATAACAAGATAATGTGGGGAGCTGCTAGACTCCCTGACTCTGTGCAATCTCTCTCACACTTGATTAAGTGGGGCAGCTTCTAACTACTTGGGACCATTTAGTTAAAAATAAGAATAATGAGTTCACTTATACTGGACAGACATAGACATGGCATAAGTGGGTCCACTAAGTTGCAACAGGAGTATATGAGTGCTAGTGACCCTATTGCTTGGACCCAGTGGCAGCTCTTCCTACTTTTGGCTCAGCCTTTCAGAGCATGGTATTGTAATAGCACACAAAAGCACTTGGCTCAGGTTATTCCACTTCATGCCTTTGGTTCCTTCCTCCGTATTTACTCATCTCCATTAATTCACGCTGCCCATGAATCGATCAAGACATACAGTGTGATCCTGTTATCTTTGCAAAGACAGACTTCAGGTTGAAAGATGAGGTCTGGTTACACTGTGCAAAAAGATTAGGATTTATGTGCAATTACTTCACTGAAAGCACCCACCCACTCATGATAACAGGACGGAGAACTTATTTCTTGCTAAATTAGCCAAATTCCTCAAAATATATTGGAAAAAGATTAACTTCTATCATAAAATACGATTTAAACTCCTTTCTCTAAAAGACACGCCACTTGCAGTCGCTTATTAAAACAATATACCATGTTAAGTGGGAGATGCGCCCTTCTTTTAATTACTTTGATTGAAAACCAAGTCAGATGAAAACTAAACATTCGGCAATTAGCTAATAATAATTGCTCTGGGAAGGAGAAACCCACAGAAACTTTCCCCTCCACTTGTTCAAGTGAAAGGTCAACCATTGCCAGAGTCAGAACATCTTTAAAACCTGCGTAATTTCAAGAGATTTTCTGGGTGTGACAGCGGCGTTGAATGAAAGAAGCCCTCCTTATTATGAAGCCACTGTCAAGTGCTGCCTCAAAGCGAGAGACACAGCCTGAGCAATCGGATTTCTCTCTTAGATCTATTCCTTATCAATAGCAATTTATAATCCCAGAGGCTGACACCACAAAGCACCCTGTGAGCTCAAGCCCTTTTATTTTGACACATATAGAAAAGGACACTTGCATCTTCCTAAGATTGTATCCTTCTGCCGCCTCTCCCCCCCAAAAAAAAGGAGGAAAGGAGAAAAAAGACATCTTCCCTTTTTTCCCCCAAGTACTAAAGCCCAATTTTTAAAGGTGAAATCTTGTGTAACTGCCACAAGATTGGCTATCCTGGTCTTGTGAGAACCAGTTATGGTGGTGTTATACCATATTATGTATTAATCGGGGAAGGAGGGGTTGAGAGATACTATGTGATGACTAGGTGTAACTCTGGGTGTTTTGTTTCTTCCTTTTCCCCATCCCATGTCTGAGTTAGCAGCAGCCTGAAAGCCTGCTTCATGGCCCGCTTCTTCATCTATCTATCTATCTATCTATCTATCTATCTATCTATCTAT
>CM034710.1:110906216-110948359 GCA_020142125.1 Phrynosoma platyrhinos
GAGGAACAGCAACCCGGCCCCCGGCTCAAAAAGGTTGCCTACTCCTGGCTTACACATTGTAAACCAATTAGAGACTGCTTAGTGTGGTATGAAGCAATATATAAATGAAGCTGCTATTGCTATTGCTAGACAGATAGGGAAACAGATAGATAGCAACATGTTGGCCACAATGAATGAATATGTATGCACTGCATCCAGGATGTATCTATCCTGGGCAAGAAGGGAGGAATGTATTAGCAGAGGTCACATGCTATGAGAGAACTTGGAGTTCCATTTTGTTGCCTTGAGCCTCCTTTTGGGAGACAGGTGAGGTATCAATCAACCAATCCATCAAATAAATACAATACTATATACTATAGCTTATTATTTTTTGAAAAGGTAAGAAAATGAGTTCCATCTTGAACATACTTATTTTCTTAGATCTGCCACAACATGAAATCCTGTCCACACACGAGAGACTGTTAATTGTGTTTGGAATAAATTTCAAAAAGTCGTAAAAGTTGGCAGGCACAAGAAGCATAGCTACAAACATTTCACATTTGTGTTTAGAAAGCATATGAAGCGTACACGCCTCTTCCTTTTCTTTTTATATATACAGTAGCCTTAAGTCCACCAAATCCAACGACACTAGAGTGCAGCTACACTGTAGAAATAATGCAGTTTGACATCACTTTAAGTGCTGTTGCTGCAGCCTATGGTATCCTGGGATTTGTAGTCAATTGTAGTTTGCTCAAGAGTGCAGGCGTCTCACAAAACTACAAATTCCAGGATCCTGTAGGATGGAGCCATGACAGAATTGTGTCAAACTGCACTATTTCTACAGTGTAGCTGCATCTCAAGTCAGATCTGTAACTTTCCTATTTTGAGAAAACCTTTCCTGACTTGGGACTAAAAACACTCTTTGCTCAGTGGGGCTTTTGATCAAAAGCACACTTTTGTTGGTTTAATGGAGCACCTGCATTCTAGGTAGGGATAGAAACAAATATTTGAACATATTTTTTTTAAATGGTGGGAAAACATGTTTCTTGGGTGCTGAAAAACCCTGATGAGAAGAATCCTGAACTGACAAGAATCTTTCTAGTTTGGGACTTTGTGAAAATTTTGCATGTGGGTTTTTGGGTTTTGGTGTGTGTGTGTGCAGAAAATATTATTTTCTGTGGGGGAAAACTCATGTGAAATCTGTGCCTGATAAGTCCTCAACTACAACATTTTCTGCTCGAGAATCAACATTTTGATTCTTTTTTCTCTTTCCTGTACAGAACAAGCTGTTTTATGGGCAAAAAAAATGTGATTTTTTTTTTGTCAAAAAAAAAAAAAAAAGCCCCAACCTGCAAATAGCCTTGAAAATCTTTCTTTCACAGTAGGATCATTGGTTCCTTTAGCAAAGAATTGCATCCCTAACTCTAGATGCAGGATCAAATATTATTCTCATTGACTCATAGCCCATTACACTCTTAGCTATCATAGCTTGATACCATTATCATGTCAGTCCCTTCCATTCTTGTCAAAGGGTGTTCTCAGCGCTTAACCATGTCAAATTCTGCAGCCTTAAATGAGGCAAGATGCCGGGCAGAATCCCAGCCTTGTTTTCTTTCTTTATTTTTAGCTAGTCTCTGAGCTCTTCATATATAGTACTTACACATTGGCTGGATAGATTGCAATACATATTTTATAGATAGTGCATCAAGTTCTTTCTGCATTTTCCATAAGTGATGCTAAAATAAGTCGGTGATGGGTTAACACAGTGCTCTGAAGATTCAAATCCAGCTGTTAAGTGAACTCCCTGTAATAATTGCAAACCAATGAGTTGCAGCTTTCCCCATAGTTGCTAGGCTGGCACTCTCTGAAGCTTATTACTGAGGAAGCATATCCAAAGTTAAGGCAACATATTGCATATTTAAAGCAGATTTTAAAAATATGGCTGCTAAACAGCACCAGAAGCTTATTTTAGGTATGGTTTCACTTACTGAGCAGACATCTGGAGAATAAGTGTGTAGTATTAAAAAGTCATACCTATCATCTGAAAATCATGGTTTTCTTCCTCTTCAGTTAACTTGGTTGTATCTTGCAGTCTCTCTGAAGCCAACTGAGAATAAATGAATACTCAATCAAAATATACAAAGCTACTTTAAAGTAAAATCCATCTGGTTTCTAGTGATAGCTGCTTTCTTGGTTTTGCAGTATGAGATTGTATTTGCTTATAGTTTTTGTGCTTTTATGCTTTGCGTATTTTTAAAAATAGCTTTAACTATAAAAAAAACAACACACTTCTGACTGATGATATGTCCAGCATTTCAGTCATTTTGACTGGTGGTTGTATAGATTCCTTAGAACTCATTCTATTTTTGTGTCTCGTATAATGCTTTCTAAATGTACATTATGGCTGGAGGTACTGCCACCTGTCTTTGTTTTCATTAAGTCTTATCTCTATAGCATCTGGCTCCAGATATACAGCCACCAGTCAACAGCCCACCAGTCAGATGGAAAGAGAAGGGAAAAGTAGCCAGCTTTATGGATGATCACGTGACTTCTTAGTTCCAAGAATATAATGATACAATAATGGTGGTACACAATGTTTTATTTTATTTATTTATTTCTCAACAGAGTTGGGAAAGGTGGCAAGAGATTTGCAGAGTTCCAAAGCAGCTGTGCTGCCGCCAGCAAATTCAAGGTATTCCCTGTCTCTACACAATTAGCTGCCACACATTGTTGGCATTTGTAATGATGCTGGACGCAAACAGTGGTGGTGGTGGGAATCCATCATTGCTCTTTTGTTGAATGTTTTGCTGATTCCTCTGAATTGCAATGCCAATACGTTATTTATTTATTTATTTATTTATAGCATATATTCGCCACCCTTTGCCTAAAAAGGCTCCCAGAGTGGCTAATAAATCATTGATTTGACAGTTCATTCCCCTCAAATATATCATCTAAAAAGATACAAAGAAAATGGAATGGCAGTGGATGAAGGGATTAATAAGTCCTGCAGGTGGTAGCTGCTCTTTTCTCCTTCAGAAGCAACAACAGTGGTTACTGATGTGGTTGGAGTGCCTCTCACCAACTACTAGGACCAAAAGCACTATGGACCTTATCCCACGCTGCTCTCAAAAGTGGCAAGAAAGCGATATGAGCATCACTGCAGTACTATAGCGCTAGTATAAATATGGCGCTAGCGCTATAATAGCGCTATGGATAAGCTAGCGCTATTGCAATGCCCGCTGAAACCGACATTCAAAAGAACCCGAATGATGCTGCATTCCGAGCGGTTTCTTGTTGGATTCTGAGCGACGTCGTGTAATCACCCGGAAAACTATAGCGCTATAGCGCCTGATTCTTAGCGGATTCTGAGCGACGTCGTGTGATCACCCGGAAAACTATAGCGCTATAGCGCCTGATTCTTAGCCGATTCTGAGCGACGTCGTGTGATCACCCGGGAATGTATAGCGCTATAGCGCCTGATTCTTAGTGGATTCTTGCTGCTTTTGGCCCCGTGGGATAAGGTCCCATGTCTGACTGCCGTTCTCTCCCTGAGAGGAAAAAGCAGTAGCAGGTGGAACGGAAGGAGCACCTCTTACCAGCTAATGGGATAAAGGCACAATGGAGCTGTGTCTGACTTTCCAACAAACAGAAGTTAAATACTACACTCCACTCCACTACAGTACAACTATGTGTGCTCCTCATGGTTGCAATATTTGCATATTTGTTATTAACTCCCCTTGCGTCAACCTCAACTCATGGTGACCCTGTGGATGAGACATCTCCAAGACCCCTCTCCTCCACTGCTCTGCTTAGGTTCTGCAGATTCAAGCCCATGACCTCCCTGACTGAATCTAGCCATCTGATGTGCAGTCTTTTTTTTTTTTACAGCTTCATTTATATACCTCTTTATACCGAGCTATGCAGTGCCTAAGCGGTTTACAACTGTAAACTCATTGCCCCCCAACAGCTGGGTACTCATTTTAGCGATTTCGGAAGGATGCAGGCCTGAGTCTATCCTGAGCCCTGGATAGCATTGAACTCGCGACTTTGTGGTTTATGAGTGAGTGGCTGCAGTATAGGCATTTAACCACCTTTCCTAACTTTGGGCCTTTACAGACTGCCAGAAATAATGCAGCTTGAGGCCACTTTAACTGTCCTGGCTCAGTGCTAAAGAATCATGGGGACTGTAGACTATTGTGGCACCATAGCTCTCTGACAGAGAAGGCTCAATGTCCCAGAAAAAAATACAATTCCCATGATTCCCTAGCACTGAGCCAGGACAGTTAAAGTGGTCTCAAGCGGCATTATTTCTGGCAGTCTGTAAAGGCCTGGCTTTCTTCACTGTCCAGCTCTCACATCCATACCTGGTGATGGGAAATATAATTGCTTGGATGGTTCTAGGTTTGGCGTTAATTAGTATATCTTTACACTTTAGGATCTTGTCTGGTTTTTTTCATAGCTGCCCTTCCCATTTCTAGTCGTCTTCTGATTTCTTAACTGCAGTCTCTGTTCTGATCAATATTTGATTGAAGTTATAGAAAATGTATTAAGTATTTCGATTTCCTCATTATCTAGGTTGTATTTATGTAGATCCTATTTGATCATTATTTTTGTTTTCTTTATGTTCAGCAGTAAGCCTGCCTTTGCACTTTCTTCTTTAACTTTACTTAGGGGGGTTGCAGACTGCCAGAAAAAGTGCAAATTCAGTCTACTTTTAGGGTTAGGGTTAGGGTTAGGGAATCATGGGAACTGTAGTTTATTGTGGCACTAGAGCTCTCTGACAGAGAAGGCTCAATGTCTCAGAAAAAAATCCCCATGATTCCCTAGCTCTAACCCTAACCCTAAAAGTGGACTGAATTTGCACTATTTCTGACAGTCTGCAACCCCCCTTAGTAACTGTTCCAAGTAACTGATGTTTTCAGCTAGTAGTATGGTGTCATCTGAATATACATAACAAGAATCCAAAGTCTGTTTAGACTTGGATAGGATCCAAGTCTAAACATAAATTTCATTTCTGTTTCATATACACCTTATACATATAGCCTGATGGTACTTTTATACAAAACATTTTAAAATAATGTTGCACACAAAACCAAGTTTGTGTATATTGAACCAACGGAAAGCAAAAGTGTCACTATCTCAGCCACCCATCTGGACAATTTTGGATTTTGGAGTACTTGTATTTCAGATTTTGGATTTCTGGATAATGGAGACTCAACCTGTGTTGGATACCAGCTAGATAGTTTGGGAAGTCCCATTAGTGTTACTTTTGATGTTATTGGAGGTGCACTAGAGATATTCTGGAAAGGAACTGGAACTGGAACATGAAAGTGGAACCTGCCAAAACTGAATATATGATGGAGCAGCTAAATCAGGGTTGAGTGATCCTTTTGCATGTGTAGGTAATGGAACTTGAAAGCTTTGGCTAATCTAGAATAATTAGTTCTTAACTGGCGCAAGCTAGGTTAGAAAGCCTATTCCCATATTTCTGGTTGCTTTTGGGGTTAGGTTTTAAAAAAAAGATCACTGCATTCATTTTGGAAGAAAGGCAGGATAGAAAGCCAATAAATAAATAAACAAATAAATAAATGATAAAATTCATTCATGTGAATCCCAGCAGACCCAGAACAGGTTTATCTCCTAATTCACTGGATCTTTTGAACACTTTTTATTGAGATTTTCCATAGTAAACATACCGCTACTGCTACTCCCTGCTACACTACTGCTACACTACTGCTATATAATCAGCATACAGTCTGTAGTGAGAATTCCCATTCTATCTCACTCCTATCTTATTATATATTTCGTACTTAATTGTAAGATACTGTTGAACTTTTTATCTTACTAGCATGGAAATTGTTTCTTGTAACCAGTACATAATTTGATGATAGGGTGTTATTTATGTAGTGACTTATATAAATCTGTGCATGTACACACACACAAATTAATAACACAGTCATTTTGAAGTATGTGCTGCATGGTGCATTTTTCTTTGTATTAATCATGCTGATCACCAAATTGTAGTACATGCATGTTTTATAATATATATTTATATTTCTCAGAAGGAAACATATAGTTCAATTAGCAGTTTCTGGTTTAGATGATTGTGGATTGGACTACATGGTGATCAGTCCATTGAGAAAGCAGCGATTATGACATTCCAATATTCTAGAAGTGACATTCTAGTATTTGCTCAGCTATTATTTAAATTAGGATAACAAAAGCCATAATTAGTCCAAATAAATAATTAGTCAAAGAATGCTCTGACCTCATTTTCAACTTGACATAGTACTCCAGCTAACATTCTTCAGCTGCTATAAGAGAATATAATTTCCACAGTCTTGTTGCTTTGCCTGTCAGTTCTTTCTAAAATTTCAGTGAATATAAACACCTGCTGTATTTACTTGTTTGCTTAAATATTATTTTGCCTACGCTTCAGCCAAATAAAGAAAAGCCCCCAGAGCAGCTTACAAAGATCAGTAATGAGATAGGTAGCATACAATCTCTGTCCTTGCATGTCCAAACAAACACAACAGAAGAGGAAAAGGAACCAGTTAGAAGAAGGGAACATTTTTTTTTTTGCATCACAGCAGAGAAGGCATTCTCCCATGTTTGTCCACAGTGTATTGCCCAGCCTAAGCATGAAAAGTAGTCAGGTCTCCAGCATACAAAATCTTATAAAAGTTCATAATACCAGGGAAACACAGGGTAAGGAGAGGGGTAAAGGTGAAGAGAATTGTGTTATCACCACTCACATTAGCATTTTTTTCAAAAATCCAAAGTTTCATTTTATTTCTACATGTACATTTCCATCAGCAGTCACAATCACAATGAATGTAATATTGGCAGAAAGTAATATGGTATAGAAGATACAAAGTGGTATGAATGTGGTAAATTTGCAGCCACAACAAAAGAACAGCCTTGGAAGAATAAAGCTACACTTGTCCCTCCACATTCATGGGTTAGGGGCACAGGACCCTCACGAATGTGGAAAAATCACAAATAACAAAAACACTGAGAGAACACCTCTCTAGCAATCTAGGTTCTCCGTTGCAACACTGTGGTCAACATCCCAGACGTTGACCACAGAATTGCACTGGAGGAGCTACAAATGCCTAGTGGAGTGTTCTCTCTAGGAATCTCTAGGTCCTTCAGTGTGACTTTTGGTTAAAGTTGACCATAGAAGTTGCACTGGAGGATCTAGATATTCCTAGAGAGAACATATTAATAAAATCTGTGAATAATCAAATCTGCAAAAGTCAAAGCCACAAATGTGGAGGGATGAGTGTATTATGTTATAAAATTTACATTGCAACCCTACATAAGTCCTACTGAATTCAAGCTATATAAGGTTATTATGGACTTTGTATGCAAAAGGAAAGTGTGTGCATCAACAGGAAAGTAAACATGATGTGTCTCACCTTATGAAGTAATTCAGTAATTATACAGTAATTTAGGCTTCAAAACCCCTTAAGCAGTAGCAGTTCCACACTGAAAGAACTTATGATAAGCATCACACAACATACAAAGCTAGAGGAGTCCAGTACTACTGCTTCCAGTCTTGTAGAACATCTCTAGGCTACATCAAGGCCAGCAGCCAGCTCAGTGACATTTAAGCACAATCTGTTAGAACAAAATAAAAAGAGGCACATGCCTGGAAAATACAGATTTAAAAACATGAGAGAGAGGAGGAAGAATTAAGTAGGTAGAATTTATTTGACCTTGACAGCTTTCTAAGTAATAACTACATGAATATAACTCACTCTACCCATCAACCTACTAGACATCCCAATTAGATGAACTCTCCATAGTTTTTTTTCCAGGGATGTACTGAAGTCTTTTACTCCAAGTCTTAAGTCCTTCAAGCTTCAAGTCAAGTCTCAAATCCTTGCAAGATATTTTCAAGTCTTAAGCTGAGTCTGGGAGCCAACTTTAACAAAACAAACAAACAAACAAAAAAAGGTGGTGGTGGTGTGTAGGTGTGTGTTTTTTCGACGGAGGTGGGGGATGGAAAGGATGGATCCAGTTGTTGAAGTAGATCAGCAGCACTGAGGGGACTGGGGTGTGTGCAAAAGTGTGGGATTATTTCATTTGATTTGGGTAAGAAGCAAGAGGGATATGAAAACAAACAGGGAAACTAAACTCAAAATTGGGCCTGAGGTGGGAGTTGAGGCCCACTCAGTAGTCTGTGAGAAACACTTCCCATGCTCTGGGGGATCTTGCTTGCTGCTTAGAAAAAGCTTTAGAGGAACCTTCTGCTTGAAGCCTACTGCCAAACTTCTTAGTATGTTCCCCTCAGAGAAAGGCTTCCTGTGCTCTGTAGGGTGAGTCTTGCCTGCTGTTTGGGAAAAGATTTAAAGGCTCCTTCTACTTCAAGCATCTTGCCAAACTTATTTGCTATATGCCTTCTGAGAAATGCTTCCTGCCTGCTGCTAGGAAATGCTTTAGAAGATGACTCCTCCTTCTCCAAGGCCAGCAAGTCGATAGTTACAAATATACAAGTCTCAAGTCGAGGTAAGTCAAGTCACCTCATGTTGAGTCAGTGCTTCATCTGTAGCAGAGTCAAATCCAAATTAAGTCAATGAAATGAATTGAGTCTGGCTTGGGCCCAAGTCAAATGACCCAGGTCTATATCACTGGCTTTGTTAGGTGTTAAGACCTTCATTTTATATAAAAGTTGTTGTTGTTGTTGTTTTATTTACTTAAAGGTAAAGGTAAAGGTATTCCCTGTTGACAAGGTTGTCAAGTCGTGTCTGACCATAGGGGGTGGTGCTCATCTCCGTTACTAAGCCGAAGAGCCAGCGTTATCTGAGACTACTCTGTGATCATGGGGCTAGCATGATCGCACAGAACGCTGTTTACCTTCCCACCAAAGTGGTGCCTATTTATCTACTTGCATTTGCATGCTTTCAAACTGCTAGGTTGGCAGAAGCTAGGATTAGTGACAGGAGCTCACCCCATCATAAAGGAGCTCACCCCTCAAACTGCCAACCTGCCAATCTTGCAGTCAACAGAGTCAGCATCTTAACAACTTGAGCCACTGCATCCCACTTATATCCCAGCTTTCTCTCAATATAGGGACTTTAGGTGGTGAAAAGCAAGTTTAAAACAATACAATTTAAAAACAATACAAAAGCATTCAAATGTATACGTAAATATAAATTTTAAAAAACAATTTTAAAAGTTTAAACAATTATGCATTAAAATTTAAAATGTATTAAAAACTCTATACAAACCTTAAAATCTGAATTGCACTGCATTTATAGCCCAGATTAAAGCTCATATTAAAGTGTTTATGTCATAGCTAGCCCTACCATTGGGCAAAGTTAAGTGGCTGCTTTAGTTACTACATTTAGGGTGCCCAGAGATGGTGAAAGGGCAGAAGTTTGTCAATTATAACAATAGCAAGTACAATTAGTGTGTATCTATATATCTATATCTATATCTATTTCTGTTTCTATTTCTGCCTGAGATGGAGAAAGGTGCCTGAGGAAGTTTTCTGCCTCCTGTGCCAAAATAGGTTTGCTGGCTTTGAATACTATACAACTTCACTTGGGAGGGTAGGAGAGTTCCACTCTGCCTCAGTCAGCAAAATGCATGGGACCAACCCTGATTTATGTATTGTTTTTTATGCTTATCAGGCCTTCAAAGTAATACACTCCATTGATATACATTAGCATATTATATGCTGTGATAAAAGATGTGAGATACAGAAGGACCCTAAAAGAAATACACAAAGTGATAAAATGTTAGAAAATTACAATGAAAAGCAAAACAGACTTTAAAAGAAGGGTAAAATAATTGTACAAATTATTTTCAAAACAACATGGATGGAGCCAAACTTGGATGGGAGTTATGCAATCATGGTAAAACCTTGCTGAATTGACCTTAGTGGGTTCATCTCAATGATTATGAAATGCAAGATACAATGGAAATTATTTCTTAAAAATTAAGTTATTCTTTTGTATATATAACTTAGAGCTTGTCTAAATGATTAAAATACTCCTCAATATAATAGAATAGACTGTGATCCAGTGATATACAATTTGAAAGAATTTGGGCTTTTTGTGAGAGCAGGTGGCAGAAACTGCATGAACTTTGCTGGAAAAGGATTTGCAGTTTTTACCAGAGTATTCATGAGTATGCACATTATCGAATGTCCATCTGCTTTGCATGGATTTGCATGGCTGCACATTTTCAGTATTGGGAGGTTGAATAGATGTGAATTTGCACAGGAAAGTGAAGACAATTAAGCATCAATCTGAATGTGTGAAAATCAGCAATTTGCATAACACAAGTAGACTAGCCCTTATCTTTACTTTTTATATACCTTTTTCTGTAGTAAGTGTTAGAATAAACCTAAGCATAGCAGCAAGTGGTGTGCCTCCCATCCCATAAGTCAAGCTGCATAGTATGCACAATGAGTAAATAAGACTGAAAATTCCACAGTCACCTCTTCCCATAACAGTAAAAATACTTTAACAGCAAATTACACTTGTTCTGTAGTAATTGCCTACAGTCTAACAATTTGGTACTCCAGATCTGCTGCCTGGCTGATTGGCAGGGCTGGCCCTGTACTTGGTTCAAAGGTGGACAGATGTCAGGTTTCTATGATATGCTTTGCTTTTTACTCAAACCCCAAGATCTACCAACCAAAGCCTGGGGCAAAAGACCTATACTTGTTCTGAATTCTATAACCATTTTGAATATTAGTACATTTGCTTCAGGCATTTGTTTTGGTTCCTAGAACTGAACATAATGTATAGTCCTTCCACATGCAAATCCCCATTTCTGATTGCCTCAAACTTTAAACATTATTATTATTTAGGCATTATAGTTTTGGGGCAGAGGCACTGTTTTGTTCTTGCTCTTGTTAAATAGATGGGAGTCTGAAATCCTAGCTGATGGACTGCATCACCTAGAGACCTACTAGTAGATCCAGATCGATGTTTTGCATACCCTGCCTTAATTCAGTTGGCACAAGTTACCTGGCATTTCTGTGCTGCATCAGCTCTTGTCATGGTAGCACAACATGTTCTGGCATGAGTGGTTTAATCTGTGGGAGGCCCTGCATTTTGGGCAGCTGGCTGGATGAGCTGCTCTTCTGTTTCCTTCCAACAGTACATTTCTATGAACAATACTTTGTTTTTCTCAGCTCTGAGTTCAGGGATTTTGTTTTGGTTCAGGTCTGTCTCTGCTTTTGCTTTTGTATTTACAATATTCTATTGAAGACTGGTTGTTCTCTGATTATAAAGGTACATCCTGGAAATGTGCAGTCTTAAAAAATAAAAGCCAACTGTCCCAAAAGCTAAAATTGTGAATGAAAATTTTTTTTTAAACATTTTGCCATTTAAACAATATGTTTAAACAACTTTGAAGTTTACCCTTTTCGTGAGCTTCCATAAACTCAGAAATAAATAATTTCAAAATGAAGTTTGGCAAGTGATTAATCATGACAACAGGCTTATTTATTTGGTGCCGTTTTTGAAAACAAAACACAATAAATTAAAACCAGCTAAAAGAGTCACTTACAGTGGGAAAGATATGAAGCGTGATATTGTATCAAAGAAGCAGGAGCAATATTGTTCATTCAAAATGAAGATTAGCCATTATATCAGTGGTCTGAACATATGGAAAAGCTTTACGTATACTGAATCAGACTACTGGTCCATTTAATCCAAATGGCAACCCTATTCAGACTGGTACTGGCTTTCCAAGATTTTCTGTAGGTGTTTTTCTATCTGATATCTTTATTCCTTCCTTGTTTCTCCAGCTATGCTTGCAGTTCATTATCTCTATTAAAATTACTGCTAGTAGTAACATCAGTAGTATTAACTATCATTGTCATAGTAGCAGTGGCAGCAAAAGCACAAAAAAAAAGGAGTAGCAGCAGTGATGGCAGTGGCATGAATAATTGGATTTACTTTTGTAATCTTGCTTACAACCTTCTCATACCACTTTTAAAGGATTGATTCAATAATTTATATTTGCTTGAGCCTAATATGGACAAATTCTCTGTAAAGGCATTTAAATTCAGCTACCATATGAGTTGAGTAGATCTTTTATTAAGTATCAGTGGTTTCTAGGTGATGTAGTTCTGGTGCAAGAACTAATATTTAAGAAGAATCCTGCTTGAATAAATGTAGGATATTGGTTGTTGTTGTTGCATGCCTTCAAGTCATTTCCAATTTATGGCATACCTAAGGAAGACCTATCATGGGATTTTTGGGGCTGAGACTATGACTTGCCCAAGGCCATCCAGTGGATTTCCATGGTTGAGTGGGGAATTGAACCCTGATCTCCACACTGCAGAAATAATCTAGTATGAGACCACTTTAATTTCCCTGGCTCAATGCTAGGAAATTCTAGGAACTGTAACTTTGTGAGACATTTAGCCTTCTCGGTCAGATAGCTCTGGTGCCACAATAAACTACAATTCCCAAGATTCCTTAGCATTTAGCTGGGGCAGTTAAAGAAGTCTCAAACTGGATTACTTCTGTAGTGTGTTTTGGACACTAGTCCTATTATCAAACTACTGCACCATGTTGGCTAAAATTTAGGAATATTTAGGCCAATATATTGCTTCTGGGAGGTCCACCACAACCAATGCACGAATATAAAGCCTTCTACCATTGTTTGATTTCCAGAAATGGTTATTAAATTGGATGCTGCTTCTGAACATGGAAACTTTCTTTTAGCATAAAATCACTAATAGCCATTTGTAATGTATCCACCATGAACTGATCTAACCCTTTTAAAGCAAACATTTTTGCAACAAATAGAAATGGACTACTAAGGTACAGTGTGAAGGATTTTCTTCTGTGCTGTAAAAAAGGTAAAAGTAAATTCTGAATTCTGTTATGATGAAAGAGGAAGACATATCTCTATTTACTTTGCCCTTTTATAATTATCTGCACTTCTATTACATTTTCTCCCAGAAACTAAAAAGACTCAAATGTTTAAGCTTTTGTTGTTGTTATAAGGATGATACTATAGCACTTCATCATTTTGTTTGCCCTTTTGTGCACCTCTTTTACACCTATTTATCCTTTACACAGAGGAGTGAGTGAATTGCAAAGAGTAGTCCAAATGCTGCCATATTATAAATTTATAGAAAGTTATTCTGACATAGCAAATTTATTTTCAGTCCTTCTAACATGGGATTTGCTTAAAGTTTACTGCTGTAGAACACTAACCAGATGTTTTCACTGAGCTGCTACCACAGTCTCAAGATCTCTTTCTTGGATAGTCACAGCTAATTCAGATCCCATCAGTGTGTATGTAAAGCTGGATTTCTGCCCCCACCCCACAATGTGCTTTACTTTTCATTGCCATATTGTTGCTCACAGATTGGAGTGGATTTTTAGCATCTTGTACACACAGAGCACCAAAATCTAGAAGTTGTTAGAGTAGACCCACTAAATCAATGGGATTTATATATTGGGTCTGTTGTGTTAATGTGCTAGCCATTTGTGGATTGGAACTCCCACAGATCATCCTGCCACATATTAGTCAATGGTACCATGGACCCATGGGCAGGCGCACACATATCATTGCCCATTGACTAATATGGGCTTCAGCATCCATGTTTTTCTCCATCCATGGGTGAGCCAAACCCTGGAGCCCAGAGTCAAACCCCCATGGATGTGAAGGGCCCACTTTATAAGTGTTGATTTACAATTCAACAGTTGATTAAATGGGCCTACTCTAGTTGGGACTAGTAATTGCAGTCAGGGCAAAAATATGGCTACTTCATTGACCATTGTTCACTGACTCAGACCATTTATGAATAACAGAGTAGTAAAACTGATAAAAATCACATGGTGTTGTCATATGAGTGTTGGAGTAGGACTCTAGAATACCAGGGGTTGAAGCCCCACTCAGCTATAGAAAGTCACTGAGTGATCCTGGGCAAGTCACACTTTTTCATCCTAAGAGAAAAGTAATGGCAAATCTTGCCAAGAACAGTTATGATAGGATTACCATAAGTTGGAGTCAAGCTGAAGGTACTTAAGAACAACAAATCTGTTTCAACCAACTTGTGGAAGCCATAATCACTTTAATAATTCTGGGTAGCCACAAATGTAGTAATTTTCCTGGATTGTGGCACCTCTGGTTGTTACAGCATTTTTAGTTCATTAAAAATGCTTTCTGGACCTAATGAGCCACAACTCAGCCACTATGATCAGACCAAAAATCCCAAATTATTCTGTTTTCACGCACACCATTTTAATATTAATTTTATTATACCCTGTACTTCCTTTAGAGAACTCAAAGTGACTTATAGAGAATCTTGCCCTAGGCCTTCTGTTCAGACACAGTTCTGATCTGAAGCCCAAAAATATTACAACATGGGTACTCCCAGACCATTCATTGGGTCAGATAAAGTACTATTGAAATTGTACCACTACAGGCCTTTAAAAAAAAACTCCAATGGCAAAATTCCAGTTTTGACTTCATAAGGAAGAAGAGCAGGCCCCAGATAATTAGATAATTCACTTAAATAATTAGTTTGTTAACTACCAACTTGTATTGTGCTCGCAAAAGAAATTAAATTTTGGTGTTTGTCTTTCAGTGAGGCAAGGATGCAGCTACTCTGTTTTAAGCATAGAGCTTCCTTTGAAGATAGGGAAACATAAAAACATAAAATATAAGAAGTTAAAGATGTAAAAGAAGTAAAAGAAGTATAAGAAGTCAGAACTGTTTGCTCTAAGTTTCATTTTGATTAGTCTGAAAAGAAAATGAATGTACTGCCCATCTAATCTACCTGCCTTTGTCCATTTATATACTTCCATTGCTGCATTATTGAACATTCTAATTCTTGTTACATATGTTATACATTTTACGTAATAAAATGCCAGGAGGGATAGAGTCTTATTAGGAAAATGGAAGCTATCATCATGATTCGGCATGTTTTAATGCATCCCCTTCAGCCTAAACCCAGCAATCACTGTAAACAAGCAGTTGCACTTCATTCATTACAGATCAGCTCTCCTTTCTCTGAGTCATATTTCATCTTCTTGAATAGGTGTTCTCCATCATAATTTTGTCTGTCACTTATTGCAGCTGATGTTAAATGGCTTTTCAGCTAAATGCCTGTTTGTGTTATTTATTAACTAGAGTACATAAGCAGTGATATACTTTCATGTTTCAGAATAGATGGGTAAACCCACTCACAGAAAGCTGAACTGACCACAGTTTCAAGAACTGTGAGAGGGTAAGAGCCTTATTGAATTGGTCCATAACTGAAAATGTATGGAAACTGGAAGAATGATAGAATAGTCTGTAGACTGAGGCTGCTTCTACACTGTAGAAATAATACGGTTTGCCACTGGTTTAACTGCCATGGCTCAGTGCTATGGAAGTCTGGGATTTATGGTTTCTTGTGGTACCAGAGTTATCTGGCACAGAAGGCTAAATATTTCACAAAACTACAAAGTCAAGAATTCCATTACATTGAGCCATGAAATTTAAAACTGCAGTGCTGAACTGCATTATTTGTGCAGTGCAATACAGCCTGAACAAAGGGTTAGCAGAGACAGTACTGCTTGGTTAACATCTTGGGAGGACAGCTGAGTGTCCAGCCTTATTCCCACTACAGAATAAACCGTTTTTGAGTCAAATCGAAGCGATTTAGCACCGAATAGATGTTCACATTATTCGAACAGCGATTGAACTTTACCTATTCCAATTTAATCCTCTTTGCATTCACATTCATCAATGAATTGATTCAACATGGAGTCATGTCACAGGGCTGACTGTGCCACAGGGAACTGATTCAGATTGGCAGCTTGTTCACACTAACGCTGAATCGGTTCATTGCAAAAGAGGTGAGGAATTCAGCAGATCTGGAAGAAGAGTTTTAAATGGGTTTAGTGCAGGGCCCCCTTCACAAACTGCATCAGGGAATCAGTGCAAGTGCGAACAAGGGCCATTTAAACCAGTTCAGATCCCTTTGCAAACTGGTTTATTATGTAGTGGGAATGAGGCCTCCTTGTCTCAAACAGCTCTTTTCCTTGGTATATGGAATCACAGAAGATTCTGAAGCAAATACTAAGACAAATGGAGCACAAATGGTGAAGAGTATGGGTTGTCTGGTGGAGCACACTGTGGAACATCAACCATGTCTATATAGCAATGGAAGCAAGAAAATATTTATCTTCAATTACCATTGCATCAGCAAAAAATAAATAAAAAATAAATTAAAAAATCACAAGCAGGTATGATGGAACCATTATTTGCAAGGAGGAGTTGGTGGAGCTGGAAATAGCAGCAGCCTAGTGTGATTGCTGCTAAGATTTTTTTTCTGCTAAGAACTTCAGGATTTGGTTTTCAGTAGAAAGTATATGCTTGAGGTACCTGAGACTGCTAGATCTCATTTGTGGTTGTAGAACTTCAGGAATACCCTTAAAGATGTTATCATATTTTTGGAACCTGACTTGGTTGAGGAAAGATAGGTCAAAATGTCTGTCTTCTAGTACAGGAGCATTGGTGGATCATTGCAATTGTCTTAAAAATAGGCAGTGATAGGACCTCTCTTTAAAAAAAAGAAAGGAAAGGAGAGGAAAGGAAAGGAAAGGAAAGGAAAGGAAGATTTTTTTAAAAAAAATTATTTCTCTAGCTACAGGCCTATTTCCAGTCTTCTCACTTCTTAGGAAACATTACTAAATGGGAGCTGGCTCACTCCCAACCTGCCCTGAAACAAACACTAGATCATGAAGATATGAGGTGAGGTATGTACTGGACCAATTATATATTGACATAATTTCATGGTTGTGATGGCAATCATGGAATCCTGATATGGTCTAGTGAAAATAACTGTGCCATGAGTATTGAAGTCCACTAGGACCATATCCTGATATTCTTTGTTACTACACCAGAAATCACCTCTAACATCTCTATCAGGCCAACCACAGGGTTGTTGGGCAGGTAGGTGATATATCAACTTCTCATAATCTACTCCTAGGCAGATTGATTTCCTGGTGAGAACGATGAAGTTGTGGATGAGTACAACACATCTTGCCATCCATCCAACTAGGATAGGTATTGCAGCATGTATGTGAGCAGAGCTGGGTTGTACATGTGATCTACAGTCAAATCACGTACAAATGATATTTTATTGGGGAGTGTCCTGGTGCATTACATGACTACCCACATGCTGAGGACAAGGTGCTGACTGGAAAGGAATAACATTCACTAGATGGCTGTAACCTTCCCTCCACATCATGATACTCCCGGTTTCCTCCCTCCATGTCTCCCATACTAACCACTGTCCCAGTGGGCAAGATGGGTGATATGCTTCTTTTCATGTATTTTTCTAAACACATTTTCTCCTTCAACAAGTCATTTGCATCCAGGACTCCTGATGTCTGAATGTAATCAAGATCTGATTTCATCAGCATCGTCCAGGTTGCCATAGCAGCTAAAACTTACTCCTTTTGTGAAATGTTACCAGCCCCTTGGCTTCTGTTTACCATATAACCAGACACATTATTAGCTTAATGAAGGATCTCTTCAAGAGGTTCATTCGAAATTTGTTAGTTATCTGTCCAACAAGTATATATCACTGCTGTGTGCTCAGTGTTATTCACAGGGGCCATCTGGACATGCTTGACAAAGACTACACATCCTTTGCCAATGAACATCTTATTGGCTGTGGGGAGGGAAAATAGTGCTTCTCTGAACATACCCTGTGATGGCGGCTTTTATATTTCAACTGCTCTCTTGGCTTTACATTGCTGAGGCTTTTCCTCCAATCATCTAAAGATCTGTAAATATAATTCTACCTTCTTTTCATGCCTGAAACTAGAAAGTCATATGCCGCTTAACATTCCAGGATTCCTTTCCACTTCTAATTATTAACTGTTGTTTGTGTATCCCAGAGGGAGCTGTACAATCCCTGCCACTTGCAAATTGTTTCTGTGACTGCCATCTTGGCTCACTCTTCAAGGATCATGTAAACATTCAATTACTTGCCCCCCCTACTTTTGGATTGAATTCTGTCAAAAAATAAAAAAGTTTTTTTATAGCATGAATACAATATGCTAATGAGAAAAGGAGAAAAATGTGAGATGTGATATAGCCGTTATGGTTCTCAGAGTGATGTTGAAAAAGGCGGTCAATTTGCTTCCAAGCAACCAAAACGTAATTGGCTTTTGATCAGGTAGAGGAAACTGTTGCACCATGACTGTGGGAATAGAGAAAGGTCTGAGACATATGAAATATGAAAAACTGCAAGAATATGCTGACAATGGGTTGGGGCCAGAAGTAGTCATACTTAGAGTATAGCCACTGAAATCAATGAGACTCAAGGTGACTGTGATTCAATTCAGTCCTATTGATTTCAATAGAATTTGCTCTAAGAATGACAAAGTGGGATCCAATCCACTGTCAGCTCTTTCTTAGGTTGCACTTGCAGTGCAGAAATAATGCAGTTTGACACTGCTTTAACTGCCATGGCTCCACTGTTTAGAATTGAGGGATTTATAGTTTGTTTTGACATCACAGCTCACTGACAGAGAAGGCTACAAATCCCAGCATTCCATAGCATTGAATCATGGCAGTTAAAGCAGTGTTAAAGTGCATTATTTCTGTGGTGCAGATGCAGCTTTAGCCACAAAGTTAAGTCCCATTAATTACTGTGTGTCTAATTCTAACTGTGATTGAGTCTGAAACCAACCCACCATTTAGGGGCTATAGTGATCTCCCCTAAATAATGACCTCCTCTTTCCCTAAAGAGGCTTGCCTGGCTCCTTCATCAATGGCTTTTTATAGCTGTGTGAAGACATTTCTGCCTAGATCTTTCACCTGTAAGATTATTTTATGTTCCTGCTACTGTTAATATTGTTAATAGCCTGAATTCTATTCTTAGTACCAATCATTGAATCGGTGTCATTTTCACCATACAAAAACTAATTCAATAGGCTTGCCATAATTGAGATTAACAACAGGATTCAGTTGATCATGTTTTCTGTTTTGTCATGTTTAACTCTACCTATTTGCTGATTTTTATTTTTGAATTTGATATTTAACTATTTAGTTGTCTTCTGTTTTTGGTGGGAGGAAATTTATTAGTGTTGTTAGTGGTCTTACAACTGATTCATACACAGGTAGGATTATCATCATCATCTGAACATGGTTTCACTACCGAACATTCCTACAGTCCTCTGCTGTACCAGCTGAGTGGTGTGCAGCAGTGAGCTTCCAGAGAATGGCACATGTGCTGTATGTAAAATATGCAAGGGAATTTATTAATCTGTCCCCTTTGGCAAAAAGAATTATCATACAATTCCACTTCACTATTGTTATTTTCAAATACTGCATTTTAATACTGTGCAGCTCTGCTCCTGAGTGAAGCTTCTTTTGCCAGGACATTAACCTATTGCCCTACTGACCCCAAAATGAGAGTGCTGTCAGCTGCAATTAGCTTCTCCTTTAGGAAAAAAGATATTACAAACATTGTCAAGAAAGAATCTCTTAGTAGATAAATATACCTTTTGCTCTATCTCTTTTCATAAAAGTGGATATATTGATTTAAGGCAACTCTTCCTTCTCTCTTAGGGGGTTTGCAGACTGCCAGAAATAGTGTAAATTGAGTCCACTTTTAGGGTTAGGGTTAGTGCTAGGGAATCATGGGAATTGTTTTTTTTTCTGAGACATTGAGCCTTCTCTGTCAGAGAGCTCTAGTGCCACAATAAAATACAGTTCCCATGATTCCCTACCCTAACCCTAAACCTAAAAGTGGACTCAATTTGCACTATTTCTGGCAGTCTGCAACCCCCTTGAATCTCTGTATCAAGAATAGATAATAAGGATATCATTGGTTAGTTCTACTAGCATCCATGATGCTCATGCCACAGCTGTATTCACACAACAAATAGGAAGAAATACATGGAAGACGAAGTGGGATTGTGCCTGATAGCTATTCTGGCACATCCTTGGTGCTTTCATTTAGTCTTATGAACAATACCTGTGTACATCAAAGATATGTGCATGTAAGCTCTCTGCCTCCAATCTATTCTTCATAGGCTTTGTTCAGGAAAAATGCATTGAGATCAAAGCAGGGCTGGCATGTACAACCATCATGCCCAGGTACTTATTCTACAAAGATTGCTGTGTAAAAAGAGTGACATATGAGCCATTGTTAGAATTCTGAGCCTTTCAGCATTTACACTTGAAACATAAACTTTCAGCAGTCATGCTTATGCAATATGGTGGACTTATATTTGAAAGGAGATCCAGTGTTTGAACATTGGACTATGACTCTGGAGATCAGGGTTTGATTCCCTCCTCAGCCATGGAAACCCACTTGATGACCTTGGGTGAATCATACACTCTCAGCCCCAGAAAAACTCATCCCCAGAATACCCTGTGATAGGTTTGCCCTAGGGTTACCATAGGTTGGAAACAACTTGAAGACATGCAGCAACAATATTTGAAAAACTCAGAACAGGCATACTTTCACCACAGGTTTAAAGTGTTTTTCTCCTGTAATGCTCTGGCTTATAACATGCATCTGAAATGCCACATGAGTCTGTAAACATTTAAACTTATTCGTATTCAAACATTACCTGAGGCTGATTAATTCACCCAATCAGAGAGACTTGTCATAAACTGTGCAACAGCAGTATTAATTGGTGCACCTTAATCAGTATTTGTAATATTGCTATTGCTGCTGTGATTAGTGCTTGCAAACACCCTCATCCTCCACCTATGCAAGTAGATGAAATACTATGTTGGTGTCTACCAGCTGCATAACATGTTTCTATATTACTGAACTATTTGCAGAACAGAATATGCCCAGGATAATCATTTAATTACTTGCAGACTGGGATATGTCCAGGATGGATCCTAGGATAGGATTATAATAAATAACTGTTCTTTTATCAATAGGCAGAGCTTCCAGTGATGGTAGCATTTAGATAAAAATAGGCCAGACATTTTGCTAACCTATCCGGTTTCCAGAGATGAATATTTCTAGTGTGATAAATAATTGATACTATAATATTAACCACATAGAAATGTCTCCCATGCTGCAGTTGTAACATTGGCCATGAATGGGCACTTGATACTGAATAAATGCCTCATTTTTATAATACCATGTTTTTGCCAAACTGTTTGGAAATTAAAAAGTTAAAAGTGTTAGAGGTATAGCACTCTGCCAAGGACAAGAGTGTGATTGACTTAAATAAATAGACATCCTTCCAGTATCCATTCTCCTGTAAAAAAGGACTAAATACAACTCATAGTTCCAACAAGAGTACATTTATTGAATCAGTGGGGTTACACACATGCTCACTTATCACATTCTCATTGATTAAATGCATTTACATTAGTTGACACTTACAATGGGATTTAGCTCTAAGAAGCTAGTGGGCAAAAGACATGTTAGAATTGTGATGCCATTTATTGCGCATCTCAGAGAGTGGATAAATTATAATGTGAGATTAAGTAGGTGTGTACATGTATGAAGTAAAAGCACAAAGTTTTTCTTAAGCTCTCCATAGCCACCATTCCATACAGATGACATGCACTAATAATAGTATATGAACTTTCTTAGAAAGATCAAACAACTGTACTGTCTCTAATGACAGCTATTGGATGGTATATCTGCTAAAACATCCAGGGGAGTGTAAAGTATATGTTGAAATCATATGACAAGCAATACTATATGCCCACAATAAAATCACAATCAAAATAGAGGGGAAAGATTGTAAGTGTAATGACTTCTTAAAACCAGCATGGACAAGTATACATTCAAAATCTTCTCAAAATTAGCACACATGTTGCATGGTAGTGCTCTCTAGGAAAGTCACTTCACACCTGCATGGCTCCTACTGAGAAAGCATTACTTGGTATCCCTATAAACTGATCACACAGGCTGCATCTGCATGGCAAAAATAATTCAGTTTGACACCCCTTTAACTGCCATGGCTCCATGCTATGGGATTCTGGAAAATGTAGTTTGGTGAGACATTTAGTCTTCTGTGTCAGAGAGCTTTGGTTCCATTGCAAATGACAAATCCCAGGATTCCATAGCATGGGGCAATGGCAGTGCAAGGGGTGTCAAATTGGATTATTTCTGCTGTTGCAAATGCAGCCTTATTGATGAAATGAAAACCTGATTTCCTAGAGGTTTTCAAATATACTGTGAGATTACACGCTAGAAGACATTCCTTATAATGCATACTTGGATCCAAGCCATTTAGAGCCCTGGTGGCACAGTGGTTAAAAGCCTGTACTGCAGCCACTCACTCATAGACCACAAGGTTGCGAGTTCAATACTAGCCAGGGCTCAGGCTAGACTCAGGCCTGCATCCTTCCGAGGTTGCTAAAATGAGTACCCAACTGTTGGGGGGCAATCAGCTTACAGTTGTAAACTGCTTAGACATCCCATAGCGCGATATGAAGCGGTATATAAATGAAGCTGCTTTGCTTTGCTTTGGGCTGCCCATCCTTTGCATACTTTTCTGAGAATAAGCTTCATTAACTTAATGAAAATTGCTTTTGAATACACATATGTTGCCAGAAAATTATATGTCAAGATTTTATGGGGAAGAAGCTAATTGGCCATAATATTTTTTAGTCTTTAGACTGTAGTTTATTTTTGGTTTTAACAGTCTGCACTTAATAATAATAATAATATGGTTTATTTATATACCGCCCCCAGTGGAAAACCAATCTAGGCGGTTAACAAAATTATAAAATTACAAACAAGTTAAAACAACAACAATCCCTCCTCCCCCCTTAAAAAATTATTAAATCAGTAACAATTAAAACAACTGCTATAAGCAGAGGACAATCTAAAAACAATAACAATAACAGCACACAGCGTAAAACGCAGCATGCGTGACGATTCTCTGCAAATCAACTTAAAGAAATTGCAGTGGGTTCTATCCCGGCTATCAGAGGGCCCCGGCCAGTTATCTAATCCGGAAAGGCCTGCCGGAAGAGATCCGTCTTAACAGCCTTTTTAAAGCTGTGTAAAGATGTTAATTGACGGATCTCATCCGGCAGGCCTGCAAGTGCTGGATAGACTGTTCTGCAAGTGCTGGATAGACTGTTATTTGATAGGACTGTGGACCCTGAAATATATCTTTTTTTTTAAGGTGTATGATACACCAATATAAAAGATTCAAACTGGCACAATTTGAGTTGAGTCACACTACAGCAGTTGTCCTAGTTTCCATAGTTGTTACTCTAACTGTTTTCTCTCCCACTCTCAACAAGAAAAAAAGCCCAGGCTTTTCTCATAAAAGCAGGCTATTTTTCAAGACAGTTTAACATATATAAACAAAATCTGTTGCAATAACTGTGAAATCATTTGCATTCATAATTATAGTTGCTTTTCTCATAAATTGCAGCCATATCCAAGAACACATTCAAAAATAGAAATACATTATTTATGCTTTATTGTTCATAAAGGATTTCTGTTTTATGAAGCTGCAATGATAAGGAATTAAATTTACTCAAAACAAGAAACCTGAAATACCATGATCTGGCAAGGTGATGGCAGATCAGAATAATTATTATCAAGGCTCCTTCTGAGAGCTAGTGACATTAGAACCTTTGAAATCAGTATTACCAGGAATGGGGTGGGGAGAAGAAAAGAAATTCACCTAGAAATAACACCACACTGTATATACATGGGATGATATTATTCCAGTTGAGGGCCTCTACTCTACCAAAACATTTGAATTTTTCATAAGGTTTTACATTTTTGATGAAAATATCTTACTGTAGAACTGTTTTTAGATTCAAAAATATGTCTGTCAGAGAAAAAGTCAGATCTGCGGTTTCATAAAGCCCTTAGATGTAATGACAGATATTCAGTAGATCAAACGTCCCAGTTGTTTTATGCAGCTCAAGGAAAAGAAAACCAATTAAGGAAGAGGAAGACCAAAAAATAATTTTAAAATTGTCCACCTTTCCATTTCTATACTGTCATGCTTGTAACTTTTCATTGTACCTGTTGTATGTGCATAAAATTACATATTTCCATTTTACATAACTGTGGAATGATAACTAAGCACCATTAATACAAGATGTTTCAGAAACATCCTGAATATTCAAGGTAAGTGCATCTCACTAAAATGCCTAGTACAAATGATAAGTATACATTTCTAGGCACAATGCCATAAAATTGATTTTTTGCACTCTTTACCACCATGAAGCTGTAACTTACTTCATCAGTCGTTTTCTGAAAAATAGCTGCCACCAGGGCATACAAATATATACGCATAAATATGGCTGAGTGTTTATATAATCATTGCAAAGTACTATGAATGCTGATTATGACATCAGATTGAATTTTTTTCCTGAGTAACTGGTGATTCGTATAAAATGTAAGCCAAACTTCAAATAAACTATTTATTGGTCATGTGATAATGCTGCAGAGAGAGGAAGGGATAAATAGGTGCACAGCACCAAACTGGATTAAAAAGATTTTATTTAAAGGGACATGAATGAGATCTATCCTTTTCTGTAGATATTTACCCTCTCCCACAGACATTAAAATCTTTCCACTGAGATGCCCATGAAATGTAGCATGGTGAGTCAGATAAAATGTTTGTTGCAGGCAAAACTCAGCTCTTACCTGAGATACAGCTGATGCATTTTAGGGAGAGAAATGTGAGGAAGGTTCCCCATTCAAAATATTCAAATTTCGGTTTTGTCAAAGCTAAATTATCTTACATAGCTTAAATCCATGCCTAAATCCATCAGACCTAACAATAAAAAAGCCTCTTAAGAGACTCACTGTACTCTGCCAACAAGTGACTTGAAGCCTCCTACAGATGTTGTTCCAGCCAACAAAGAAGGAAATTTTACTTTATTCCTGCCAATAAAGAAGGAAATTTTACTGCAATTCTCTTACTTACATGTTTCTAGCCCTGTTATGGGTGGGGAAAGATGCAGCCTCTATTTATGTTGACCCTCCTTCATCATCGCCTTAAACAACACCTTAAGCAAACATTGCCTCCAAGCTTTAAATATATTTCAACAAAGTTGCAGAACCATGACCCTAACATTGTCACTTTTTTTCTCATTCAGGTTTTGTTTTTTAAAGCATTCTTGCCTGATGAAGAAGCCAGTGGGCTTAGTGTGATGTATTTTGTACCTTCTGTTTGGCTGAAGGAGTCAGCACAATGTATATTTGGGATTTTGCTGTACCTTTAATAGTAGTACTCCTGTCCTGCAGTCCCTATCTCAGGCACCCTGTTCTTCCCCCCACTTTGGCGACATTTTTCACACTTCCACACTTGTTCTTCTGATTAACTGTTGTGCTGAAAGATAAAACAAATAGTTCAGTAGTCACTGCACTGAACCAGACAACCGATTTACACCATCTCCCACTGGGAGAAGGAACAGCCAAAGAAGGCATAAACACACTATCCTAATAGCCAACCAAAGTTAACTTTAAAAATCCTTCCTGGTCCCAATACAGATTGATGAACTGAAACCCAGTGCATTGACCAAATCAGAGGATTACATTACTTATCTGCTTTGACTGATCATTTGGTTGGGATGGTTGTTAAAGCCCCACATATTTCACATGCTATCATCCTATCTTGGCCATGGATAAAGGTGTTTTGTACTTTTGAAACCTATACATTAGGGTGTGGCTGGCATGCAGGCTGTCTATTTCAAGTGACTTTGTCAGTAGATGCAATTTTGTCAGTTGGACGGTGGGTCCACTAAAAAAAATGGAGGGGGGCATACCACTCTTCTTCACAAAAATTGCTCACCTCTCCACAAACCTGCTGCTATGTGAAATCATGGATCTTTTCATCTGCCCCACAGGACTCTTTTTCATGGCCTTAAAACACCCCAGTGAACCAGTACCAGCTTACTGTAGTTGCAACCTGTTTATCAGCACAGACCTGGCAGTCTTCCAGAAAGTAGAATTACAACCACACATGCTTGATCTAACCAGAGATGTGCAAATTGGTTATTTGGATGAAACCCAATTATGACAGATCACATTGCTGCTGTTAACGACAACTTTATGTCATGTCCTTCCTATTGAGAACGCAAGAATGTCAGTGACAGATGGCTGACAGTGCTCTGTGAGTATATAACTGAGCCATCCTGAGATCTAGATAAAGTAAGTTAGTTATGATTTGAAAAAATCCATTTCCTCCCACACTGGGTTGATTTAAATCCTGATTTGTTAAGGGAAAAATGCTGGCATTATGTCTGAATAGAGGAAGTTCAAATGCATTTTTCGGTCAAGCAATACTGATATAATTTTGGTGAGCTCTGGGCAGGCACCTGCTGTTCCTGTTTATCACTGAGATGGTTCTTTTAATAAGCAAAGTATATTACTGTCTTGATTGTTTTTACCCTATGAGGGATCATCATATTCCTAACTGTTTAGATGGCTAACTGTGGCAGGGGCCTAAATATTCTAAAGGCACCAGATCCTGTCTGACCTTGGAAGTGAAGCAGGGTCAGCCCTGCTTAGTACTTGGATGGGGGATCACCAAAAATACCAATTTTACCAAATACCAAAAATACTATATTTCAGAGGAAAGAACTGGGAAAATCACCTCTGGTTATTCCTTGCTTAAGAAAACCCTATGAAATGCATTGGGTCACCATAAGTTGAGAGGCAATTTGAAGGCACATACATACATAATTGAAGCAGAGACTAAATAAATAAATAAATAAAAATTACAAATTAAGTCCATAGTAAAGATGGCTCTTCAACCCTGAGTTTTATAAGTTGCCTTTTCCAAGAAGTTGATATATTTCTAAATTCCATTTCATAGTCAGACTGCAACCTGCCAGATACTAGAAAATCTTTGAAAAATGGGTTGAAGAAATACTGTCAAGTTGTGGATCTCACTGTTGGAACCTATCATGCCATAGTAACTGGGTGGGGGTGGGGAATCTACATTAGCTCACCAAATAAACAATGGTTGTATGATTTAATCTTGAAATGGAAAGCCAATACATTGTGCACAATTTTCCAGAATGTTTTTAGTGGATTCCACAGTGCCAACTTGTTCTTATGGTCATTTGTTTATGATAGGCAAAGCTCTCCCCATGAATGAAGGATGCCAAGAAGCTGACTGTGAGAAAAGAACTAACATTGCATAGAAGCCCCAAAGCAAGCAGAATATTGTATTATAATGGCAGTGATCAAATTGGATGGAGACATATTCAGTTCCCCCTTTGACTTGTTTTATATCTCATTGTATTACCACCTAGAATTGAAAATGATTTAATTGGCAGTGTAAAAAGTGTCAGCTTATTTTTGTTTACTTAACGTTTGTGCCACAGCAAAAATATGGTGCACCTTCACTGTGCTGAGTATATTGTGTGCATCAAGTGGTAACACAAATGGAATTTCAAGAGAAAATTAAATAATTTCTAGGTTAATGCAACAAAATGTGGAAAAGTCAAAGGAAGATAAGGACTTCTGCAAGGATCTGTAAGCAGGGGCAGTAATGGTAACACAGAATGGTAACAAAGGGGTGAAACAGACGGCTCTGATAGAGTTCCAAAGTCTGCTTCTGTGCAGCATAATTAATGTAGTTTGACACCACTTCAACTGCTATGGCTCAATGCTATGGAAGTCTGGGATTTGTAATTTTGTGAGACATTTAGCCTTTTCTATCTGAGAACTCTGGAGTCAAACAAACTACAAATCCCAAGTGTTCCATAGAATAGAGCCATGACAGTTAAAGCAGTGTAAAAACTGTATTCATTCTACAATGTGGTAGTAGCATCAAGTAAAAAACAAACAAACCTGAAACTCCCTATCTATAATATCTGTATCCAACCCAGCCAACATTCATAATAGCTTAAAGTAACTTGGTAGAAGCTCTATCTAGAGTGCAAAGCTAGTCTGTTTAGTCTCTGTAATTATCCCCCTAATTTGATAAAAACTACTTACAATTTGACAAAAACTACTTATGAAGATGTAGATATAATTTCATTTGAATTTAGATTTTTTAAAAAAGGCTTGAAATAGGTTCTTGAATCCCTTCTCAGTGTGCCAGGTCCATATATAAAAGAAAGGAGCACTATATCTAGCCAAACATTACATTTATACCTTAAAAAAACATGCTGTTCCCAGGTGTTACCAAAGATCTGAAACAGTCCTTATTGCTTGCCGTTTAATGCAAAAGAAACAAAGGGAACATTTGGCCATCTTCCTCTAATGTGTGAATATTGCCTCCATCTTGACCAAATTAAGCCTCCACCAACCTGATCTTATCTATATACTTATCTCAGTAATGTCCTGATACAGTAAATATGTTATACCATCTGGGCCTGATAAAAAGAAGGTACAGAGTTGCATCTTTTTAACCCTACTGACTTATCTGCACAAATTACTTCTCAGCTTTCTTTCACTTTCAAAATGTGCAAGAGCGCTCGCTCTCACTTCCTTTCCAGGTAGATTCCAATTGTTTAAAACTTAAGAATAGAATCTCTGCAGAACTAATACTGCTTGTCACTCCTAAGAAAGTCAAATATCCAAGGCAGTAGACTGAATATAGAAAATTAAAAGGGACTTTGCATTGAAGCACTGGATTTTTGAAGTTGATGGAAATGGTACTGCTGTCTTCTGCAAGGTCATCTTTCTGCTTTGATCTTTGATAGATAAATACCATCAATAAACTTTGCTTCATTTCAGAGCATTCCTTCAGAGCATTCATTTCAGAGCATTCCTTTCCTTTGGTCAACATGTCTCATAATAGGGACAAAGTAGCAGCTGGGTGTTTCTAGGATAAGTGCAATTGTCCACACAGCTTCTTCCAGATGTTGCAAATGACACACTACTACCTGGACACTTGGTTTCTTTCTTTTCCCTGCCTTTCCTTCCTGAAAGCCTGCTAAACATATTTAATGGAACCTGTTTTATGGCTACTAGATAACTGCAATCTATAATCTCCTTCAGATTTATGTGTGATCTACAAGGGACATTCTTTTTGAAGATATAGTACATGTGTATCGGTCAGGGTATTTCTTTAGAAAATTCTGCTGTATTTTTAAATATCTTGTGTTGGTGCTGAAGTGGCACCATTCTCTAACAGTACCCATGTGGTGAGTGCCAAGGGGACCAATGAAATACATATAGTGCTACTGAGAAACAGGTGAGAGGCATTGGCATGCTTGGGGAATTCCTGAGATTTACAGAAGTAAAACAAATTTTCGTTCAAACAACAAAAGCAAATAAAAAAGCAATATCTTCAGCCCCTGCAACTCCAAAACACCACAGTCCTGTTAGGAAATGAAGATATGCTGTAATGTGTTTTGCACCCTCCACTTGTTCTTCCATTATTACCTGTTATTATTTTTAAATATTATTTTAAATTAATATAAATGCACTGGGGAAGCAACTTGCATCTTAAGAAGTGGACTGCTTACTTAGAAGGCATGCTTAAATATTATATGATAGTCAAGTTGTTAATTTACATGTCTTCCCTAAATCTCCAGAAATGATTACTGAGACTAGTTTTATTTTATGTTTTTTTCTTTTTATGTTGTTTCCGTCTCCAAAAGTCAGATTGTCCTGGTCAGTGCTATAGTCAAAAGTCTGTCTTTTGTCAGTTGTGCAAAAAAAGGCAGCGAGGTCATTTGTCTGCCTTCTATTTAATTCACAAAATTCACTGTCAAAGATTAAGTTATCTTTGACTTCTACTGTAGGTCGATTTTTATTCTTCCTGATTTGTAGCCTGCATTCATGACCTTCAGAGTATGTAGAGCCTGAAAAGCAGTGTTTGTTTCATCTGGCATTAAGCTCAAAGGTTATTTCATACATAAAAGAGGAGCATGTATAGATTTAAAAACAAGGGTAAGAGAAAGGGATGGATACTTATGGCACAACTTTCTTATTTTAAATCACTCCCAAATCTGAACAGTGGCTTTTCTCTGTCTCTGTAGATACACACAAGGAGTGTACTTGCAGGTTTGCGTGAGAAATAAAAATGTCTTGTGTTAGCCACTGGGGCTCTCAATATTGAATCTCAGAACCTATTACCAAAGTTGTCACTGGAGTTTTGGACTGACAGGAGCAGCAGACATAAAGGGCAGTTAGTAGTCTAGCTCAACAGAGGGGATGGATTGATCATGGAGACAAGCAGAAAAAGATAGTCCATTGGAATGTATAAGGCAGTCCTCAAAGCCCTCAAGATTGTGGGTGCTTTAAGCATGGGAATTGGTAGAAACTGTGGTATCACACAGCCAGGCCTCTGGCCAGAGGTCTCATGTGTACAGAACACAGTTTTATATTTGAAGGGCTGTGGGAGGACAAGGGTCACTTTCAAGGCATTGGCTGTTTGAAGAGCTACTAAGTTCAAACCTGGTCTAAATACAAAGAACTATAAGAAAGGAGATCAGGGATGCTGATGTTGCCCATCAACAGTTAGCTCATGGACAGCATACTGAGCAGGCCCACAGGTCACCTAGTTATAGGTTCTCCACCATGATAAGATTTATTTCCATTTAATTTATAAAAATGATGTTTAAATTTGCATTTATGCATGTAAATGAGCACATGCAAACTTTCAGTCAAATCTGTACCTCTTCTTTTTTTGGTAGTGTATTTTCTTCAAGGTGGGAGAGTATGTAAATGGCTATGTTTCTGGCACAAAACAAACTGTACTCGCAATCAGGTCTTAAAATAGGCAGTGAAGCCTTATGGCAGAAAAATCCTAATCAGAATCAGAAGATGTTTTCCAAGCATGTTTAAAGTTTCAAAACTTGTTTTCCAAAAGAGCTTGGCTTACTCTGAAGCAGCAAACACTTTGGACGTTTTCACACGGGGCTCTGGTGGAGGCAATCCTACCTCCCGCTGGCCCCATTCCGGAATGGCTCCGGCGGCGGCAGGCTAATTCCTTTTAAAAGTCGGAATTACCTTTCCGCCGCAGAAGCCGGAGTTGGAGGTGCTGAAGCCGGAGGGATGCCGGAAGGACGCCGGACTTAAGGCTCCGTGTGTGTGAACGCACGGAGCTAGAAGCCGGACGTACGCAGGGTTGGCACCGGAAGGGGCAGGGTTTTCTGCGACGTGTGTCTGAACAAGCTGGAAGAAGAGCCGGAGTGGGGCCGGAGGGAGGCCGGCTAGCGTCCTCAAAAAGCTGCATGTGAAAACGTCCTTTGTTTATCAAGAAATCTGATGAAACTGCTGTGATAGTAGATGATTTACCAATGGTAGAACATGCCAGTGACTGATTCTAGATGGACTGCAACTATAATATACTGGTTAGAGAAGCAGGTCATGCCAATCTAGCCATAGGTTCCCCTTCCCAGAAAAAACATAGCTGATAGAAAAAAACAATAACAAAGAAAGAAGAGCAATAACTCCGTTAACGGTCACCTGAGTTCCCCAGATAAAATTGTAACTCCTAATACTCTGGTTTCTCTTCAGATCGTATAAATCTTTTGGCTTTTAATAAAATTGTAACTCCTGTAACTTTTAGTATGAACCATTTTAAAGCTCTTGCTATTTTTCTTTTTTCTTTGCTTGAAAGGTTGTGAATGAGCAGATTTTGTTCTTTCCAGAAATAAAGAAAAAAAGAAGAAAAGAAAATAGTGAGTAGAAGAATCAGTTAAGAATTATATTTAATTCCTAATCTAAAATATGTGAGACTTTAGTCCCCTGAATCTATAAATTCCAGATGAAAATATAAATCTATATATACTGATAGTGCAGTGCAAGATAGTTCATCATATTCAATAGTTTGTTTTACAGAAGTACAAATTTGTGTGAATAATCCATTGCAGGTTAGAATAATCCATCACATTTTAGTTAGAATTGTCCTAACTAGCCAATTTATTTTAGTATAAGCTTTTGTTTACTAAAGCCCACGTCTACAGATAAATTACAATATATACTCTACTATAAGTCAACCTTACATATAGGCTGAGGGCAAGTTTTGGAGCCAAAATTATGGATTTTGATATGACTTGTGGATAAGTCAAAGGTTAAATTTGGGGCCATGTGTGAAAGAATGTAAAGGAGGAAGCAAAGGAAAACAATGCTAAAGAACTTACAAAATTCCAGCAGGGATATCTGTGTCCACACTAAAGGCTGGATGGCTGAGAGAGTGGATGGGGATCAGTGCTTCCAGGACAGATCATGCTCTTCGCTTTTCCCAAGGGATGGTTCCTTTTTTTTTTATAAGAATTAAAGTACAGTACTTACATTGACCTGTGAACAAGTCAACTCAGGTTTTTGGTGTTACTTTTTGACTCAAATTACTAGACTTGTACTTAAGTTTGTACAGTATTTGGATTTGATGTATACTCGTCCTTTCTCCCAATATGGGGCTACAAGATAGTTTATACTTTATAGCATAGGTTAAACTACTAGATCGTTTACAGCATAGGTTAAAACAAAATATAGGTAAACATTTTAGAGTACAGACTTTTTAAAATGAAATTAAATAAGCAGTCTTATTAAAAACACTAATTCAAAATGGTTTTAAAAAGCCTACAGTGCTACCATTAAAAGACCTCAAGAGCCAGTTAACCACTGAAGGGCTGTCTAATTAAGATGGTCCTTGTATGCTGGGAGAAAGAGTGCAAATATGAGGCCATCCTGGCCTGTCTTGGAAGGGAAAGCCCACAAACTGGGAGCAGCCACTGAGAAGGCCCTCCCCTATGCCCTTATCTATGATGGAACTGAGGTAGAGGTTGCATCCACACTGTAGAAATAATACAGTCTAATAATAATAATAATAATAATAATAATAATAATAATAATAATAATAATAATAATAATAATTTTTATTTATATCCTGCCCCTCTGAAGAGCAATCGGGGCGGCTTACAATATTATAATCTCCATACATTAAATAGAACGTTAAATAGTCTGATACCACTTTAAGTGCTGTAGCTCCATCCTATAGAACTTTAGTTTTACAAGGTCTTGAGCCTTCTCTGCCCAAGAATTCTGGTGCCTCACAAACTATAAATCCCAGGTAGGATGGAGTCATGGCCACCAAAATGATGTTAAAGTGCATCATTTCTACAGTGTAGATGCATAAAGTCCTCTCCCAAGGATCTTACAACTCTGGCAGGTTCATTCAGCCCACAAGACTAAAAATCTGCCTCATTTTAAACTCCTTTTCCCACTTTTTATACTGAAGCAGACTAACAGACTAGCATAGTTATCTTTTTGCTAATTTCCATAGTAGCCAATTGTGTTCATTGAAGCACACTTTTTCAAAGGGAACAGTTCACCTGTTCTGCTTCCTGAGCTTCTTCAACACTCATCAAATGTTGTAGGACTGGAAATTCAAAATATACTCGCTGGTATGAATCAGCCTACACTGTTGGGTATGTGAACCATGTTCCATACAGCCTTGGTATTGGTACTCCAGGCCATCACAACCATAGCTTAAAGCAGGGTGGGCAGTGGGATTAAAGATTGTAATCTTTCCTACTTTAACTTAAAAAAATACTTTAGCATGTTGACTGACATCAGTTTCCTGGTGATTTAAGGATAAATAAAAGTGACTAGCCCATGGAGATCCCGCATGATGTAGTGGTTTGAATGTTAAGCTATGACTCTGGAGACCAGGACTTGATTCCCTGCTTGGCCATGAAACCCACTGGGTGACCTTGGGCAAGTCACACACTCTCAGCCTCAGGAGAAAGCAATGACAAACCTCCTCTGAATAAATCTTGCAAAAAAAAAAAAAAACACCACAAAAACCTAACACCCATGATAGGTTCACTGTAGGGTTGCCATAAGTCAAAAACAGCTTGAAGGTACACAACAATAAGAACAACAAAAGGCCATGGAGCTTCTTGTAGCATAGGAATTCCAAAGTAACAATGTTAGTATTAAGTTTTAAATAATTTAAATATTAATCTTTAGAAAATGGAAGTAGAAGATGGCACATGATTGATACCTAAAGTAGGAGAAACAGAAAAGAATCAAGGACATCTCTGGTAATAGGTAGCAATTTGACATTAGAGTGACTAAAAGGCATCTGTAAAATATACGGTGGTTCCTTGGTATCCACTGGGGGCTCAAGTAGCATTATATACAATGGGATAGTAAAATTATATAAATGGCAAAATCAAGGTTTGCTTTTTTTGAATATTTTTTAAAAAATATCTTTTCAAGCTTTAAATGGTTAAATCTGAGGATGCAGAATTTGTGGACAACTGTGTTAACCAATACTCTTGAGGCATGATTTCTCTTCTTTCCTCTTCTCTTTCCCCACTCCTTTGCAATTTTCCATCTTGTAGCTTGCTTTTCTTCTCTTTCTGTATCCATTTGTCTTATGCCAGCCTTTCTGTCATTCCACATTTTCCATGTCCTCCCTCATATTATCTTTGGCTTCTATCAATCTATGTCTTTCAACCTCTATTTTACTCTTGCTGTCTTGTAAACATAATAGTGACTACTGCTTCCACAGCAGAACAATCTTTTCCCCATCTAATCTTTCATAGATGTGCACGTCTGGGTAAAAACTATACCCACTTCATTTTTCAGGAAACAATAATACCACCAACACCAGAGACAACTATTGATGGTAGTGGCAGCTCTTCTTTTGTTACTACATTTCAAAATTTATGTTTAAAATTCCTTTAACAAGGGATTGCAGAGTTTCAAAATGATTCATTTTTAACAAATTACTGCAACAATTCATTTGATGCAAATAACAAAGATACAATTACTTCAGAAGGATAACATCACTCCTTCTTTAAAAAATAATAATAATGGTCCAAGCTCTGGCTAGCCACTGTACAATTATACCAAAAAACAGATATACAATCTAAGACTGAGGCGAAAAAGAATAACATGACCTTCCTTATGGTTACCATCAATCTCCTCCAGGATTCTCATGTTCCTCTGAGATATCAAATGTTCCTGCCTTTTCCAGGTGCTTCCTTTTCACCTCCTCAGCATCAAAATGATGAAGAAGAGAAGAATAAGGGGTATGCCAAGAAGGGCATGGGCATGTTTGGGCAAATCACACTCTCTCAGCCTCAGAGGATGACAGTGGTGAACCCACTCTGAAGAAACTTACCAAGAAAACCCGGTGATAGGTTCTCCTTAGGGTTGACATAAGATGGAGATGCCTTGAAGGCACACAACAACAACAAATGCCCAGCCTATTCATTCCACCAACTGTGCTCCTGTGTCCCCCAAAACAAGGCTATTAAAAGTTTGTTATCTGAAATATTGTAGAGGCAGCTGTTGTCCAAGATATCTCTGAAGCAAGGGTCTAGCACTATACTACGGATAGACAAGTTGTGTCCTGCATGCTACACAAGGCCTCCCCTGGCCCAGGGTGTGGGAATTTTTTTTTTTTGCCCTGAAATGCTTCTTGCAGGGCATGGGGGCAATTTCACCATGTTTTTGTCTCCCTTTGTCTGTTTTAGGCCCTTTCCCTCCTTACAGGCAATGAACCAGACATTCACTTCCAGTGGAGTCATGTCATGCCCTTGAGAGGTGATATGGAAGCATTTGGAGGCAAAATAGTGAATCTTTTTAAGGGAACCTGGTTGGGGGATATGGCCCGCCAAGGTCTGTTGGGGGACAATCCAGCCTCCTAATTCCCTGCAGTTGCGCACATCTACTCTATATGAGCTATGTTGCCCACATCTGCTCTGTTGTGTGAGCTGTGGTATCCACAGCATGGTTGTGAAAAACCTCTCAGAAGAACTGTACCCATCTACCCAGGTTCAAGCCTATAGGTGCTGGAACCTCTAAGCCTCTGTAAGGAGATGTTCAATGATGTCACTTTTAATATTAGCTAAATACACCTAGCTTCTGCTTTCTTCTATGCAACTGTTGTATGGAAGTCTGAAGGCTGATCTGGGGTTTTTATTGAGATGTGGGTGAGAAGTCCAACATGGACCATAAACTGTTAAGTTGCATTGAATCCCAGATTTGGGAGCTTTGAAAAGTTTTTTTTTTAAAAAAAATAACTTCAAAAGTTCCAGAATCTCCCAGCCAGAATAACCTCTTTTTGAATCATAGTGAAAAAGCACTGTTCTATTTTATGTTCTTGCTGCACATCTGTGTGGAAGCTGTTCATTTCTCTTCTCCCATGGCAGTATTTCTTCTATTACACCACTGGTGGTTCATGATCTAAGCAATCTGTTGGGGGCACTCCTACCACTCTAGGATCAAGCATCCCCCCCATTTCAAACATGGATATATTTCAAAGTCCATATTGAAATAATATCTTTATTAGACCAACAAAAAGGCACCAAAATCTCATGTTAGTAGCAGGAATGGAGTGGGAATGGGAGTAATGATCATGTTAGAGTCAATAGAGTCAATAGTCTACATGTTTATTCATTATTAATACATTTTTATGCTGCCTTTCTCCCAAAAAGAGAGTGACCAAAGGCAGTTCACAAGTTATCTTCAGATGGTATGTGATCAATAGTATATGAGCAAGAGTATGTGATCTGTTAGTTTCAACTGGTGCTGAGACACCATCCCAATACTGCTGGGCCTGTTGGGAATAACAAAACCAATGCAAATGGAACAATAAAACACAAAAGACTCCATTGAAATCTGACACCTGTCTATCCTGATTCATTTGGTTTATTATTTCCACTTCTACGTCCATTTCCATACTATTTTAAAAGCTTTCAGATATCCCCACTGTCACTTACCTCATGAAACTGATTTAGAGGCTTACATGGCAGCTAACTAAATTCCTGAGCAAGCCAAGGTTTCTGAAGAGATTAATAGATCCTAGGACCAATGTTAGTCATCCTCTCCTCTGCTTCCCCATTTAAAAACTGCTCCATTTTGATTTTTGTTACAGATGTCTGAGGAATTAAATCTTGTCAGATTTCATATGGAGCAATTTGATCCATTTCTCTTGGACTAACCCGGAGACTGGGATTCAATGATTTCACATTTCTCTGCAAGTTATAATGTTGATCTTGGAGGTTAAAATGTATCAAAGCCCTATATGGATTGAGATATATATTTTGCAAGAAAGTGCCATATATATCAAAAGAGCCTTATTTTTTTTAAAGAGAAAACATACATTTCAGTATAGATTAAAATATGCAGTTTGAGAACATTTTTCAAGAGTTGAATGCAGTAATGGTACAGAATTATATTGGAGGCAAAAACATTTCAAAAAGTGACACAAACTGGAAGCAGATTCATCTTAGCCATTTTCTTTTCACTTGTTCTTGGGAAGACAAGAATTCTACTGGTTTCTATACTGCTGTGCTCTTACGCAAATGCAACCATCCTCTGTCCTCACTTAGAAGACCTGCCTTTGAGTTCCAAGTGTAACTTCAGAGCCCCCAAACAGCAAGAGGCACAAGGGTTTAAAAAGCAAACAAACAAAACTTCATCCCTAGTAATCAAGAATAATCTCATTTTCTTCAATTTTAGAATATTTGAAAAGGTCATTTTAGTTCATTTTAATAACACTTTTTAATTTAAAGACAATTTCATTACAGGCAAGCTTTCCCTGGTGTATTAATGGTATTTTAAAAAGAATATGCACATTAACTTTTATAGTGTCATCATGACCTGTAAGTACTCAAATGTGTCAAATCAAGACAATGTCATTACTTCCAAACTGCCTGATGGCAAATCCATTAATAGCTCATGGAGAGTCATTATGGAGTGTTTATAATTTTAGTTTTTGTCATCAACTTTGCTCCACTGATGGATTTTTTGGGATTTGACTGAAATATTTTCTGTGCGCTTTTAACTTCTACTGTTTTGAACAGATGATTTGGCCCTTATTGCTTGTCTTTCCCTTCCACCCCAACTTTTCATTTGTGAAGTGAGCTAGTGAAAACTTTGTAATGTAAATGTATTTATAATGAATATAGGTTAAGATATCCTGGCTGCATACAATATGCTCACATTAAGAATCTTGATGTCACAAAAGTTCAGAGTTCATTTTGCCTAAAGCGTTCATTCCTCCATGGAGATTTCAGAGAAATACAGTAAATGCGACCAGAATAGCTAAGATGGGAACAATATTCTAGGGTATCGCTAAGATAAAAAGGATTAAAATGGGACTTTGAAATGCAGCTCTGAATGCAGGATGTAATGTGGAAAACATTTTCAAAGAAAGAAAAAGGATTTACATGCTACCTAAGGATTAGGGAGATGCTGTTAGAAGGAGGTTCTAGGAAGGTTATAGCTTTTTGCTAAAAGAAAGCTACAGGAAAAAAAGCCCAAAGGTCAAGGAATCTTTCACAGTTTGAAAAAATAGGATTTGTATATGCTTGTAACTTGCATAAATTAGGCATGTAGGCCAGTATGGTGTTTTAGAACATAGTAAGGACATAATGCATCATATAAATTAGGAGCAATTTCTGTCCAAGAAGCATTTTAAAGAAGATTAGAAACCTTGTTTGCTTTTCACATTGGAGTAATGTGAGAAGAGTTTGACTGGAATGTAAAAATAGGAAACTCAAAATCTACATGGAAAATATTAGAGCGGTGTAGACTGCTTATGTTTCATTTGTATGCCTCCAGATAAACATGTAACAGATAAGCTTGGCAACTCATGCAAATATTTGCTAAGCAGGTTAAAAAAAGAATGAAAGCTTTCAACAGAATGGAGGACCACACATTCAAAGATAATATGCTATGAAAACATTGTTTGATGGTCAGGAAGGTATGGCTATTGTGTAACTGTATGTATAAACAGCATTGGGTCGCCCTAAAAAAAATGTGGGTGCCCAATGTTGCATCGAACTCAGTGGACAATGTGTAACTTCCAAGGTGTAATCATAAATGTCAAAGGACCAGAACTTATATTGATAGCATGTGTATGTACGTACACCAAGGAACAATAGAGCATATAATGATAGCCCATATATTAGGATCAACATGCTTGCAATCTTGTGTGTGGGAGCAAGCACTCACTGGTGGCCATAGCTCCATTAAAACAGCATCAGAGCTCAATGATAGAACATTTGAATAGAGAAGGTTGCAAGTTCAATCCCCTGGTAGGGTTAGGAAAGAATCCTTACTGAAACTCCAGAGGACCACTTCTGGGTCAATGCTAAAATTCCTGAGCTATGTTTCCCTCCCAAGTTCCTAGGCTTACTCTAACTGCATAGGTTCAGCTAGTAAAACACACATAGCTTTAATAAAAGGACTTCAGGTAATGGAAATTCAGCCATTAGCTTTTACTTAGAAATACAAATAATGTTTCAAAGAAGAGTAACTGTTTAAATCGCTAGAGTGAAGTAAAAAAAAACCCATCAAGGAAAAAAGAAAGATGTATCCAGCCTCTGCTTAATTATTGTTCTGATTTTCTGACTTTGCCATACACTATCCCATCATGAGCAAAAGGAAAATTTGAAAGTCATGTTATTACGTCCTTCATTTGCCAGAAGAAAGGCAGTCCATCAATTACCTTACTATTCAGGAATTTGACTTCACCACTTTTCCTCAGAAAAATTTCCTGGAGTAGTGCTCATCCACCTTCCCACTCCATTCCACTCAACTCCCCTTGAAATTAGGAATCTAAATGTAATCCAGTGCTGGAGCAAGATGGACAATGTATTTGCACCACTGTGGTAATACTTACTGGTGTTTATGTGTGGACTTGAATTGCTTCATTGAATAACTAGCCTCTATGGGGCCTGTAATCTCTCCCAACAATGCATAGGACAGTAAATAGAACCCAGCCAATTCCTGCTACTGCATACTGTTTGTAAATCTCCCCTACTTCCAATATCTGAATACACTTCAGCACTGCACTCGGATTCCCCATTCTCAATGGTGATTGATCACTCGGATTTCCATTTGAGCCACTGTGGCCCAGATACTGGTGCTTAGCCACACAGAGATGTGGCTCTGGCCAACATCCTGTCAAATGTCTTCTTTCCCCACCCGGAAGGCATTGTTCTTAACTCAGTGCCAATTGTTTTGTCAAAGGCAAGTGGTCCTTTTGGGATTTGGAAACAATAATTTCCTCACTGTAGTTTTTATTGTCTCCAGATTCTGAAAGCACCACTTGCCTTTGGCAAAACAGTGACAACAAAAGGAGTATAGTCAGTGCACATCCCTCTTTGTATGTGTGCTTGAACTACATGACACAATGCCTGGATTGCAGTATTTTCTCAAGTTCTGAAAGCATCATCAAACTAGCAAGGAAAGGTCCACAGCTTTGATACAAATACATTTTGTAGACATAGTGAATTGTGGGTGCTTGACAGTAGATGGTGTCCCATAAGCATCAAATGACGTAACCCTGTGACTGAGAAATCCACATGTAAGGTGTAAAATCTATTTGCCATTTAATACATTTGACTTGTGATCTTAGATTAGGGATGGGAAATCTCCAATCTACAGGCCAGATCTAGAACATGGGATTTTCATACCATTTCTATAGATGCTCTCAGGCTCTGCCTCTTTCCCCTTCCAGAATTAGAGACCTGCTCTCTGTAGCACTGTACCTAGGTAAACTCTAAACTAGTGCACAATATCCTGTGCACAATTGTGCATATCCTATAGGAAAGGGTAGGGAAACTGCTCAATTTTGGAGATGGTTTTAGGGGCCACTTTCCAGGGGTAAGTGGGGATGATGTCAAAAGGGAGGAGAGGCAAAACCTCCACACCGGTATATTTTACCCTAAAACCTTTAAAACCAAATGCATCTGAGAAAGTAGATTTTAGTCTATGAAAGCTCATGTTGCCAACTTCTTTCTTTCAGCTAGTATCAAAGGTGCTACAAAATCTCTTTACACACTGATTCTACTGACTAACATGGATATATCTTTGAATCCTAAAAGTTTTACTTCAGTAAGTAAGCCTCACGTGATACATTGCAATCTTTTAGAATGGAAAAAGCCTGTGCAAAAGCTGGGATGCCACTAAAAATGGTGATATCCTGGGGAAAGAGGTGTGAACATCTGGGATGCCTGGAAGGACAGATTGAGACTTCAGGAGGCTTAAATTTGGCTGCAAAGCATAAGGTTCCCAAATATGGTGTGTGTGTGTGAGGGCAATCAATCTATGTTGCTGAACTCTATTCCCCATTATTCTTCACCATAGGATAGGCTGGCAGGGATGATAGGATCTGAGGTCCAGAGATATCTGGTCACAGTTTCTCTATCCCTACAGGAGGGCCGCTACAGATCTTTAAAATGTACAGCTGGAATCTTGCAACCAAGATTTGCTGTGTGTTTAAGCTTGTCTATCTCCCCTCCCCACCATGTTTACAGCCATAAGACCAATGAAGAATTAATAATATTATATCCTTTAGGGTATAGTGTCCATGAGGCATTTCACAAGCTGCAATTTCAAGAATTGCTATGCTGTCCTATCTAGAATATTAGCTCTACATTTGTTGTTCTTGCAGGATGGTTCAGTAAGTTAATTAGCTAATTTGCTTAACACTCTAGCAAGCAGGATCCATCGCTTAGTTCAAATTGTTTTCTTAACCTGCTTTTAAAAAAGTTTATCTGCAGCAGTTTCCTAACTTCTCGGCAAGCTTCTCCAACTCAGCTCTTTCCCAGATGACATTTCCAGTGCTTCTTCACCTCCCACAAGGCCTCCGTTTCCCCCATTATAATACCATGCTGATAGATAAACAGCATTTTTGGGTTCCATTTGAATTTATAGACCTTATTATGCACATGAAGCGGTAAGAATAAACAATTGATTTTCCAAATTAGAACATGCATTCCTAACACTGCTGGGAACAGAGGATCATGGATGTAGCTCAGTATCGGAATGTGCAGGAGTGGGTGAAGCAAGGCCTGCAGGCTTCAACTGGTCCCTGCAACCTATGTTTGTGGCCTCTGGAACCTCAACAATTTACCAAAGCCCCACAAACTATCACCTGGGCCATAGAGGGAGAGAAGAAGGGGCAGGCACAATACCTTCATACCTACCCCCAGAGGCAGATGAAAGGCCCTCCCTTGATTCCAACTATCTGAACCAGCAGTATCTTGTGGACTTGATCCCTTTCCTCACTGCAATTTTCTTTTTTAGATTGTAAGCCTGAAGAGAGGGAACTGTTAAATTAACAATATATTAGCTACTCTGAGAGCCTTTGTGGTTAGAGTGGGGCATAAATACTCCAAATAAATAAAAATATAAATACATTCCCAAGTTTTAAAAAAATATTTTGGGGTGTTGTTTTCTGGCAATTTTGCCACACAGAAAGCCTCCCAAACATGTAGATTGTATGCAAAGTGGAAATGCCACAGCAAAACTTAGGACGTTATCACACGTG
>CM034710.1:110948459-110965299 GCA_020142125.1 Phrynosoma platyrhinos
AATGCACACCCATTATTTTCAATGGGCCTTCAGCTTACGTGTTTTTTCCCTTACATGGGGGGTGGAGTGTCCGGAACCAACCCCCTGCATATGGGAAGGGCCCACTGCAATTAAAGGATTGGTAAAATTAATCAAAAGATTATATACAAACCAACAAATCAGCAGTACACCATTAATATCCATCAGTATCAATTTCCAAAGGTCTAATTGAGAGCCAGTGTGGGTTTGAGTGTTGGACTATGACCCGGCTCAGCCATGTAAACCCACTGGGTGACCTTAGGCAAATCACATTCTCTCAGCCTCAGAGGATGGCAATGGCAACCCCCCCCCGAAGAAATTTGCCAAGAAAACCCCATGCCAGAGTTTCCTTAGGGTTGCCATAAGTCGGAAATGACTTGATGGTGCACAACAACAATGATGGGAAAATAATGTTTTTACTTGCCAGAAAAGGAGAACAAGAAGAGAGACATCTAAACCTCTGAGTATGGTTTTTTTTTTTCTTTCTAAAATCTGGGAGCAGCCATGGAGAAGGCCCTCTCTCTTGTTCCCACCAAATGAGCCTGAGGAGGTAGTAGGACAGAGATCCTGAAGATCTTAGAGCTTTAATGGGCTCATATAGGGAGATACTATCCTTCCAATGATCTGGACCCAAGTCCTTACAGCACCTCTCTTCAGATTTCAGATTATAATGTTACAGTCTATCTCGTGGATTGTTCTCTACACATGAGGCAACACAACTGAGGCCCTGTAATAAGTGAAATATGCATAAGAAGTGGTTCTTCATCCATTTAAAAGGATTAGGCCTTTTAAGAATGTGAAAGACCTCTGTCTGGAATCTGAGACAGCCATTGCCACAACTTGGTTAGATGGACAAGAATCTTGGACTCTAGACAAAACAAGCCATGCTGGCTGGGGAATACTGGAATTGTAATCTTAAAAAGATCCTTTTTCTGGCTTTGCCTCTGAGCTGGTATAAAGCAGCTTTCTATGTTCTCTGTTTTGTCTGTTTGTGTTGTAATCATTGGCAGTCAATGTTTCTGTACAGTCCCAGGTTTTAGTATTTTGAAGGAGAGAACTATTCATGATTAATCATGTCCTAACTTATTCCACAATTGTATATGAATTTTATCATATCTATACTCTTGACCTCCTTTATTTCCAACCTTAATCTTTATGATCTCAAGATGGCAGCATGATGCCTCAGTCCTTAGAAAACACAAGGACATGAATGGAGAAAGAAGGTCAGGATCCACCTAAGATAGCTAACTCATAGGGTGGTTTTGCTGTTCTATTCCCCATGGCTAATACAAGATGTCATTGACAAAAATGGATTACTATAAAGGCCCTCTTACATCTTGGCAACCAGATTTGCTGTAATGGTGCCTTTAGGCTATTGGCAGCCAGTGATGAATGAAACAACTACATTTGTATTCCAACAGTTGGAGTAATGTCATGCTAAAGCCAAGGACTGAGGTCAGCATGTTTACTGTCTGTAGAAAAATCTCCTGAGTAACATAATCCAAGCCAGGTGACCATTCTTCATTTTCTCGGGATTCTGTTGAAAGCACAATCTTCTACTCTGCCTGTTAATGAAAACAAAGAAATTAGTTGTTGTTGTTTCTTTTTTTAAAAAAACCCAGCTACGAACTAAATGATAACTTGATTTTTAACTTTTAAATAATTCTGGCTTACAGAATTTAATCATATTGCTTATTAGTACTACTAGAATCAAGGAATCATACAGTTGGGAGGGGCCCCATAGGCCATTGAATCCAATACCTTGCTCAGTCCAGGAACTCAATACTAGAGCATCCCCACTAAGTAGCTGTCCAGATTCTTTTTGAAGATATCCATTTGCTCTAACCACCAGGAAGGTTCTTCTACTATTCAGTTAAAATATATCCTGTTGTAACTTAAAACCATAAGATCTGATCATACCTTCTGGAAAGCAATGGACAAATTTGCATCCTGTTCTCTCTCTCTGTCTCTCTCTCTTTCCCTTTATATATTTAAAGAGTTCTGCAGTCTTATCACCCTCACTCTTCTCTTCACGACCTGAACATGCCCAACTCCTTCAAACTTTCCTCATATATTTTTTTCTCCATACCTCTTATCATCTTTGTTGCCATTCTCTGAACCTGTTTCAACTTGTCTATATCCTTCTCAGCATGAAGATTAGCATCCACCAAAGACTACTGGAGTCTTTATTAGGAACAAGACTTTATTTCTTGTAATTAACAGAACACTATGAAGAGAGAAAAAACCCAATATGCACAGCATCTTGAACTCTCACTTGGGGTTGATCTACATGGTTCCAATTTGGAGCTTGTTTTGAAAGGTCAACACTTTTAATCCATTAACAGCATATACTTTTGTGTGGTGCCTGCCTAATCATCTATGTAGGTTCATTGCCAACCAATTCTCTTGCATGTATGCATGGGGGAAGGAGCAGCAAAGAAAAATTAATATCTGTTGAAAGTAACCAAGTATGTGACTATAGTTGCCCTCCCCCAAGCTGGAGCTGGATTTATGCATAAATACAATAAACTGTAGTTAAGGACTTTAGAATAGATTGTGTGTGTATGTGTGTTCGCATGTCACCCATTGACCTATGGAGATCCCATGAATTTCTTAGGCAAGGGTTATCTTAGCCAAGGAATCTTCCGAGATGGTTTTGCCAGCCCCTTCCTCTGAAATATAGCCTACAGAACCTGATATTCATTGGTGATCTCCTGTTGAGGTACTAACCAGAACTTTATGGTGAGTCTTTACCGGAAAGAAAACATCAAGACAAACCAAACCAAACCAAATTTTTGCATAATTTAATTGATGTCCTCAACTTGGTGTAATTGAGAGCTTAAGTATGTCTTAATCCATTCCTGCGTACAGATTCCAGAAGCTATGTTGACTGGGGATTTCTGGGTAGTACAATGCATCTCAAGGGCAACAAACTGCTCTGTGTAGATGCAAAGAAAACCCTAACATGAGCACAAGGGGCAGAAGCTGAGCTGTTAAACACAAATATTGTTATGTAATCTTGTGTAGGAGTGGTATGCTATAACTGTTATGCCAACAGTTAGCTTTCCAGTTACACTACCTTGTGTAAGGCATGGCAGTGATGGGGTGAGAAATTTGGGTCAGCAGGGAGTGTAGTGTTGGAACTAAATCAGTTTCATAGCTGTCTTCTCCTTTTCAGGATTATTTTGCGTATTAAGCCTAGTGAGCTGGAAATCCTAAATATTGCATTTCACGTTGGGTTTTGAAATGTTCATATGCACCCAGGCATGTGTATGTATTAGAATTTCCTGGAAGGTTGAAAATATGACTTTTAGAAGGGTTTGGTAAATCAGCACTGACAGGAACATATCAACATAGTAAAACAGTTTGCAAATTCATTGTCATGGTGTTGGGATGAATGCCAGAGTTTCAGAGTTCAGGTATTAGAAGCAGTCTCTACCAGCTTCAATTACCATCATGCCAGAGCTGCACTGTGTTAAAGCAGATACAAAGTTTTGACCTATATAGCAAGGACTAAATTCTAACTTAAAGCCATACATATGGGTTCCCAGAGGGAGATTCTCAAGACTTTGCCTTAGGCAATCTGAATGTGCTGGAGGAAGAACAGCACAGATAACTTCCTACTAATAATGCTACAAATTAAGGAAGAGTAGACATATTGAGAACAGTTCAACTGGAATTCCTTCTGCAGTAACTCCATTGGGAGTAGTAAAAACAATAACAACAAACCAACCCAACATGCTAGTATGTACAGCTTCTACTCATTGAAAAAGGTCTTGGACAGGTGAACTTTCCTGTGGATTATAATTAAGACTGCAGTAAATTCTCTCCTGTTTCTATTTTCAGGTTGAAAGCAGGGGGTGCTTTCAGGAGTGGGAGTGTATATTCCCCAAACTCAAACTGTGGCCATATTTACTTTCTAAATCAAGGGTAGGCAACCTAAGGCCTGGGGGCCGGGTGCGGCCCAGCAAGGCCTTTGGACCGGCCCCAAACCGGTCCTGCCGCCGCTGCCACCCCACCACCACCGCCGCCCCTGTCCCCCCATGATGATATTGATTATTGTTGTTATTACTTGTTCTTGGGGTTTTCTTGGCAAAATCTTAACAGGGGTTTTGCCATGGCTTTTCTGGGGCTGAGAGAGTGTGCATGCATATTTTTAAAAATTTTTAATTCTTTTTTTAATTTTAATATTTATTTATTTATTTATTTATTTATTTATTTTTGGTGCTTCGGCCCGTCAATTGTCTGAGGGACAGCAACCCGGCCCCTGGCTCAAAAAGGTTGCCTACCCCTGTTCTAAATATTAGATTTATTGTGATCATTGCTTTCTTTCTCAACTTTCTGCTTTTGACACCCTCCACCCTATAAATCAACGCATTTGAGATGTGGTGCTGGAGAAGAGTGCTGAGGATCCCATGGACAGCCAAAAGGACAAACAAATGGGTCCTAGAGCAGATCAAGCCAGAAATATCCCTAGAAGCCGAGATGACAAGACTGAGCCAAGGCAGGTAAGGCGGTCTCAGACTCTTGTTTCAATTGGAGCAGCCATGGGAGAACCAGCTGGAAAATCAAGAATTAATTCACTGTTCCCATTGTGGCCAATCCATTGGCCATCCATGTTTTCACTTCTTTTTCCTCAAGCGTGGAGTGGATCTTACTGCCCAAAATGTTTGTGAAAAGGACTCCCACATTAGTTTAGCTCTGCGTGTATTTTTCTTACAAGGAAAAAGAAAAACAGCATCACAACCATTATGGAATGGTTTGGCATCTTTGAATGATTTGGGCCAATACCAATATTTCATAGAAGACTTAAATTGATGATATAATATGGCTTATATAAAAAATAAAGTGGAAGATACCAAGCTCTTCCAAACATTTTTTGAAATAAGAGATTGTGTTTATTACTCTGGATTACATAATAGGCAGTCCAAGTCGCCTGTACAGAATGGGAATTAAAGGTTTTCCTCCAGTAATATAGTTATTGGTTTTCAGCATTGGACTATGACTCTGGAGACCAGGGTTCAAATCCTGGCTTACCATGTAAACCCACTGGGTGACCTTGGGCAACTCACACTCTCTCAGCCTCAGAGGATGACAATGGCAAACCCTCTGAGAGGAAACTTGTCAAGAAAACCCCATGATAACTTCACCTTAGGGTCAGAAAGTCAGAATGTCTTGAAAACTAACAAAGGGTAACTAAACAACTTGAAGGCTAACTAAGATTTAAGTATATGCGAATGAATATTACTTGTTGTGCAATAAATATGGGCCATGTGAAGGTATTTGATCTGCGGAGATTTACACACATGTTAGTGGAAGTTAGGGCTGTGCACACTGTTTCTACTCCCTTGTCTCATCTTACTTTCTAGGTCTGAGGTCCTGTTTGTCCAATGTCCTGTGCATATACACCCCAAATAGGCTGCCTCTATGTTTATATGCATTGCCTCATACAGATCATGGGTAGTCCAACCTTGGCTATAAGACAAAGAGCTCCAACATCCCCCACCCCTACCCCTAGTCCTTATCAGATGTACACAAACCTGAAAATCTGAACAGGACTCCTAATACACTTCCTAATAATGCCTGTTCATCCTGTACATTTTAGGAAATTGTGCTAGAATTTGCTTGATTTCCTCTTCCTTCTCTGTCCTTCTTTTCCTTTGTATGTGTGTTTAATTTTAAGACTATTTTCGACTATAGCCCATGGTTAGGAATTACCGGTATCTTAATCACCTTGATCTTATGCTTTCAGCCTTATGGGATGAAAAGTAAGTTAAATATAAATTAAATAAATACATACATTTGTAAGAGATGTCAGAAAAAACAAACAAAGGGTGCACCTGCACTGCAGAAATAATGTTGTTTGATACCACTTAAACTGAATGAATCCTGGGATTTGTAGTTTTGTAAGGCACCAGCACCCTTTGGCAGTGAAGGCTAAAGACCTTGTAAAACTACAAATCCCAGGATTCCATAGGATGAAGCTATAACACTGAAAGTGGTGTCAAACTGCATTATTTTTAGTATAGCTGCACCCCAAGCTTCTCTCTCTCTCTCTCTCTCATGCTCCAAAGGGAATTTAAGGTCTATTTGTTCTGAATTTTCTACTGATGCTTCAAAAGAGGTAATATGAAACATTACAAGTCGATAGACAGAGATTTGGCTGGCTATGGCTAGTCAATAAGCAACCAGCCTCTGTAACTTTTCACAATATACAGTTTCTACCTTCAAATGTTCTTGCTTCTCTGGATGTTTTTACCAATAGTACATAGGCTCTTCCAGCCCTCAGGCTCTAGTGATACTTACTTTGGACTTCTATGAAAGGAGCTATGTGGATTATCATTATTTTGATTGACCTTACTCTCCTTGATTTCTTTTGAGACACCGTAGCAGTTCAACCAGTGATAGCAATTCATACACTCAAGAAATAAATAGCTGCCTACCAAATGATCTGTCAGACATCTATCTATTTATTTCAGTCACCAACAATCACTTCTGAAGTTTCCATTCCTTGGACTACTTTTCATGTAGGACCAAAACTCAAGCAAATGTAAATGTGGAGGCTGATGAGCATACGACATGCAAAATAGGTTTTGCATACAGTTTGAGTGACATTGCATTTATTCACATTATTTAATATTATTTATTAAAATAATACATTCATGAACACTCCAAAAACAAATGAAAAAAGGCATAACTTGTCAGATAAAATATTCATTTTAAGTCATTAGCCTAGCTGTACTGCTAGCCTATCTTTGTGCTGTAGCTCATGCTTTTGCCATATGGAAAAATAAAATATGTTCTAATTCATTTTCTAATAACTACTAATTATTTGAGGCTTTTGAGAGATCTGTGAGGAAATAGAGTGCCCTTGTAGACATCCAAATAAAATCCTAAACCTGCAATTGGTAGAGTCTCACACTGCTTTCTCATTGTCATCTGTAAGAAGAAATTGAAATAATCCCTCATGTAGATTGTAGCATAAAAATTAAGCTAAATAAGATGTGCAAACTGTAGTCTTATGGAGTGAGGTCTGGTTTAATAATCTTGCTTAATAAGATTTGGAGGAAATAGGAAAATGGAACACCAAGAGAGTGAAATAAGCACCAGAACTTTTCAGTAACAATGGTTGTGAGAAACACTGTAGAAGCAGAATACTAGAGTTCAAGTTTTCTTCCATAGCTTCTCTACTATTTCATATCTATTAAGCATGGGGAACATTGGGCTGTCAAGATGATATTAGACAGTATAATCCCTATGAAATATTGGTTTTGCCTATGGGTGGTGAAACCCTGGTGAAAGGGCTGCTCTTATACGTCAGAAAGAGAAAGAGAACTGGAGCTGGAGAGGAACTACAGGTGCTAGGGCTGAGGAGCAAGCCCCGATTTTTCTTGTTGTATTTAGGATGGGATGCCAAAGAGTAATTTTTTCTTAACTGCAATACACATTAGTCCCAGCTAGTATAGTAAAATAAGGCCTAACAATACTTGGACTGTTTGTGGTGTATATTAATGTTAGAATTTTCTGAACTCTTGCTCTTATGTATCCAAAGTGACACTATTCATATATAAGATAGAGGTGTTGGCATGCTTTTTGAGAGAAGTATTTTTATATAAAAGTTCTACAGTCAGACCTATGCTACATTTCTCCTTTTCAACCCATCAGGACTCAATGTTTAGCTGTAACAGCCCCAATAAAGAGTGGTGGGAGAGCATCAAAGTAACATCTGCCAAGAGCTCCAGAAGACCTCTAGAAGAACAAAAGGGCAGAGGGATGCTTCTATGGTGTACCCCAGTCCAGTGGTTAACCACTGTCAAGTTGACTTCAACTTGTGGAGACCCTATGAATGAGAGACGTCCAGTTCACCCTATCATCAACAGCTCCACCTGTAATGCAATCTTATTCATTTTCCTACTGGCTGCCACTTTACAGAGCACTATTGTCTTTTCTAGTGAGTCATGTTTGTTCATGATGTATCCAAAGTACAACAGTATCCATTTAATTATCTTGGTTTCCAGTGAGAGATCAGGCTGGATTTTCTGTCAAACACATTTATTGGTCTTTGCAGCAGTCCATTGTCTCTGTATAATTCTTCTCCAGCATCACATTTCACATAAGTTGATTTTCTTCCTATCAGCTTTCATCAGTGTCCATCTTTCACAATCATGCATACAAACTGGAACTATAATGACATCTACAATACTAACTTGCCCTTACAGATCTTACCTAGTTCCTTCATAGCTGCACCTCCAAGTCTTAGGGGGATTGCAGACTGCCAGAAATAGTGCAAATTGAGTCCACTTTAAGGGTTAGGGTTAGGGTTAGGGAATCATGGGAACTGTAGTTTATTGTGGCACCAGAGCTCTCTGACAGAGAAGGCTCAATGTCTCAGAAAAAAATACCGTTCCCATGATTCCCTAGCACTAACCCTAACCCTAAAAGTGGACTCAATTTGCACTATTTCTGGCAGTCTGCAACCCCCCTTAGTCTTCTGATTCCTTCCACTCTGTTTAATGAGAGAGCCAGCAAATAGAATTCAAGGAATAAGTAGAAGCTAATGAAATAAAGTATGTGTGTGTGTGTGTGTGTGTGTGTGTGTAAGCCATTGCTAGATGCATTCGGGTAGAAGCTTTCAAGTGGTCTCTCGAGGATTCAATTTTTTTCTTTATTGTGCAAGGCTTACTTGATCTGATTGTTCTATTGCACATATGCCTATTGTGTGCTAGTTGATACAAAGTGTGCTGAAACACGCTGAACTGCTCTTCTTTTTTGTGGTGTAGGAGCCTATCCCTATTTGTGCCATGTTATTTATGCCTCTGGTATCCAATTTCCTGTTAAAGAAGTAATTTCGTTAACTGAGGTATACCTCTATAGTGATACAAAAAGAGTAGGAAAAATGATAGATTAAATGTCCTTCCAGAGAAAGAAATAACAATAATTTACAGCGTATTTAGAAGTGAGAAGAGAAGCAGTTGGATAGGTGCAAGAAGTCAGTCTGGGTTCGAAACAGACTGAAGAAAATTAGGGCCAAAGATGTGGTATCCAAATCTATGGCTTTTAAAAATACATCACTTGCTGTGGGATGCATATGATAACTTAGGAATCATACCAGGTGGGGATTGTGCTAAGGACATTAGCTCTTTTCTCTCATGTGGCAGTAGTAAGGAAAATTTCTCCTCTGATACTGCTATTTACATTGAAAGGAAATTTTCAAATAGCATACTTTATGTCACTCCATATGTGCCCCTTCTCTTTATTTTTAAGTAAAAGCAGGCAAATCCATCTCTTTGTAGGTGTCACTTTTGCATGAATTCATCTTTACTTCCATTTCATACAGTTCATGCATTCATCTGAGAATACATTTTTCCCCTTGAAATACACATTTTAACCTCATTTCCATAATGCCTGAACAACTGTGTTGGGATGCTAGTAGCTAACTTAAACTCTGATTATTCTAGGAGGCACAGATCAGGTCACTTCATATCAGGTTTTACCAAGACTGTATTTTTCAGTCTCTGGGAGAAAGGCAGGATGGAAAATAAACAAACAAATAAGAAACAAGCCCCTATTTTTAAACAGTTAGAAGACAGTACAGTGTTTCTGCATAGCATGCTGAGGATGCACCAGTTGTAGAGAAGGGGAATTTGGGCAGATAACAACTTGTCAAGGATAGGTAAGGATAGTAGAGGGATCCGCTGAATGTAAATCCTAATCCCAACTGTCCTAATTTGGCAGTGACTGGAACTGATTAACCCTTTGTTATCCCACTTTTTCAGATGCATTTAAAATGTCTTATTTTCTCTCGCCTCCTCCCACTTTCCCTCTATGGAGATTATCACATTCTCATTTAAAGCACCTTACCCCTGATGGGATAAAGGCACATTTAGATTTAAAACAGGTTTTATCACATTTGCTTGTGGCTGGGTGAATGCATCCCGTATACATCCTGGAACCAGTTGGGCTTATCCAGTGGCTTTTCAAGAATGGGTAAGGAGCTTTAAAAGAGAATGCAATAATTTCCTTTCTCTAGAGCTTGCTTTAATTGCTGCAAATTTAGTTCAAAGTGCTAAAGCAGTTTGCATTCAATTAACTTAGCAGGATTGAGATGAGAGGAAGAGTTGGGATCATGCCTTTCCCAGTAGATTCAGGCAGAAGCAAACTGCTGCAGCATTTCCTGTCTGTTCTTCCTCTTTAATAGCTTTTGCCATTTTGATCACACTCCAATGTTGTTTAGCCACATATGTCCCATGAAATGAAATGTTGGAGGGTATAGTAAATTTTTCCACAACAGTAAAAGACCAGTTTCTATTTACTGCAACTTGTCCAGTTTAGATGAACCTTGAAATAAGTGTTTGAAAGAACAATCCATAGTGTATCTTGGGTTCAGCCCTTCTCATTCACTTTATCCTATGTTTGACGAAGGGTCAGAAATTTCTTTTCTTTTCTTTTCATAAAATTTTATTATAAACAATAAAAACATATCACAAAAACATATGACATAACATAAGCATATACCATAAATACTTTCCTTAATTTATCTGACTTTGTAAGACATTATTCTCTTACTATTGCCAGCATGCCATCATTTTCTGTGGCTTCCAAATTTAGCAAATTGCAGTTTGTTCAAACTACAGTTGGCCATCTATATCCATGGATTTTTTTTTATCCACATAAACCACATGGATTCAAGCATCCATGGTTTGAAAATATTTTTAAAAATATAGATTCCAAAAAGCAAAACTTGATTTTGCTATTTTATATAAGGGATGCCATTTCAGTATGCCATTGTACTTGATGGGACTTGAGCATCCATAGATTTTGGTATCTATGGGGGCAAGTGGTGGTGGTTCTTGGAACCAAACCCCAGTGGATACCAAGGGCCCACTGTATATCTTGCCTTCAAATCAAAGGCAATCCGATAGTCATGATATCTGATTGTAATGGGATGCCTCCCAGTCCAGAGCTGCTATCCCCATGAACTGAAAACAGTTCAAAAAGCACCTTTTACCGGTTCTGCTTTCACCTAAGATTGTCTTGTTCTTTGTTACTGCTCCTCATGTCTTGTTTCTTTTTTTACTGCTTATTTCCATAAATAGTCTTTCCTTTACTTTGTGGCTGCTTCCTGATTATATCCCACTGTGGCCTCCATATAACACTCTTTTTTCTTTTACTTGAAACAATATGCAGTTGGGGTTTTCCCCCTCTTTTTTAGTTAAATGAGCAAAGACCTGAAGGAAGGGAGCCATGACTTGATACAATTTCCCCCAAATCTCTACTACAGGTTTGGCTCAAATCTTTAGCTGACATTTTATTCTGTTGGTTTTGTTTATTACCCACCATGGCAGAATATTTTGTATGCTGTTTGGCATGTAATGAAATAACCTGAAGTTGCATTTCTTGTGTGAGCTTCCAGAAAACCAGTCAGAGTTCAGTTCTTGTTGGTATTAGAGAAGCTGTATTGGTTCTTTGACATCATTAAAACAGTAAAGTATTACATCTGCTTCCCTTGCATTACAAATCAGTTACATAAAGTTCAATATGGGCTTTATTATCCGTTGGACTTGCTCACAATGCTATATGCCTTTTAACAGCATAGCCCCTTCTGCAATTGAACTGTCTCCTAGAAGCAGAAAGAGGATTTGCACGCTGGGAATCCACAGGTAATAATTTTAATAGCTGCTAATGTGAATTAATAATTCGAATAGCCTTATTTTTGATGCATTATCAGAGTTCTGGAGAGAAGGTTGCCATGGCTCCTATATTTCATTGTTCACAGCTACGGAAACTCTTTTAGCCCAGGATGATGATGATGATGATGATGATGATTATTATTATTATTATTATTATTATTATTTTTTTTAAAAAGACAAACAAATTCATGACTTTTTCCTGAACAGAGTGAGCTCTTACAGACCAGTCCAGGATGTACTTACTGGACTCATAGGAAATTTATTCACATGTGAGAATAAACCACATTATTAACAGCTTAGAAAAGTCCCACTAGACAGAGAGATAGCCTGGTAGGGAACAGTTATTACTATCTCATCACATATATCATGATGGGCATGCTGCCTGCATGAAATACTGCAGGAAATCCAATAGCCCAAAGAATTCCCTGAAGAAAAGTTTAGAACACATTATATACTTTCAGAATAAATGCAGTCACCTGAAAATACAGAATTCAGTTGATTGTGGAGGACATTATTCTATAACTGGATATGACTTGAATGCAGATTTTCACATATTGGCTACTTTTGCTCTTGGGATAAATTTGTATTAAAGAAAAACCTGCCTGCCTGCCTGCCTGCTTGTCTATCATTCTTATTTCTATCTGTCTGTCTATTTATCTGTCTGTCTTTCTATCCACAGTGTGCCACCACACACATCCATTGTATATAAAGAGCAGTAATATAACTCATCTAAGGGTCAAACTACATGTTACAGTAAATAAGTAGAATATTGTTCTCTTTCTGATTTTCTTTTTATGAAAAGAGAGCGTCTCCTTCTCTCTGATTAGACCAAGGGTACATCAACATTGTAGAAATAATATAGTTTGACACAACTTTAATTGCCATGCTTCCATCCTACAGAATCCAGGGATTTGTAGTTTTGTGAGCACCAGAACTCTTTGGCTAAGAAGTCTAAAGACTTTGTAAAGTTACAAATCCTAGAATTCCATAGGATGGAGCAACAGCAATCAAAATGCATTATTTCTACAGTATAGATGCACCCCAAGACTTTAGTACTTGGAGTGGGATGGAGTTAATTTGTCAATCTTTGACTGAGACTTCTGTAGATACCCATATAAAAAAGGCCCACTGGTTCCAATATGTATTCCCCACCCCATTATTACTTCCACTAACTGCTAGAGAGGGATGAATCACCACTGGGGAGGGAAGGATTAAATCTCCCCTCCCCCCCAAAAATGAAATAGCATAAAATATATTTAAACATCATCAAATAGTGTGACCCAGAATGGGTTTTTATCTGTTTGAACAATGATGGCTTTTTCCCAAAAAATTCTGGAAATTATCATTTGATGTGGCTGTTCAGAGTTTTCTCTTAAGGGTCCTTAAGCCACTCAATTCTCATCACAATTCCACAGTCTCTGAGTTTACCTCAAGTGATGGAATAACTATAGAAATAATTTAATTGGTTTGAGGATCACCACTGCTGGAGTCTTTTCTGAATATTTTGCTTATTTGTTTATTTGATTTATATCCCACTTTTCTACCCATATGGGACCCAAAGTGGCTTATGCTGCCCCTTATGCTGATCATAAGACCTCATATGGGGAGATACAGACTTTCAGATAGTCTACATTCAGTCTGTGCTTTGGTTACCTAAAGTTTTATATAAGTGAAAAATATCCTTGGTATATATCAGAGCTGGGCAACATGCAGACCATTGTAGTATGCAATCCATCTAGTTTGCAATACCACCCCCTGCCCCAGTTGCTCACTGGTTCCCAGGCTTTGCGTAGCTCTGTAGGCAATCTCCCTTGGCACATCTGCCACCAAAAATCATTGCTATTGAATCTACTGCCACTGCAAATAGCAGAGCCAATGAAAATAGTGCTGTTTTCCCATCGGTTGCACTGTTGGGAAATCTAAGGAATCTCTACCAGGGTAATCAAGACAGAAGTTGAACAACAACCAGTTCCATAGCCACACACACACTTACATACACACAGGGAAAAGAAATAAGCTTAATGTCATTTCTAAAACATAGATTTAGTTACAAAATACTTGTTTATAATCAAGTACATAATTTTATGGATAAGAGGAACAGTAAAATTAAAATGGTTACAGGTTAGAGTGATGCAGGAGAAGTATGGGTAAGGAAAAGGAAACTGGCATGAAGTTAGCAAACATGCAGATTAGAAATGAATTAATATAGAAATGAAAGGATGATAATGCTAATATGAAGTTGCCCTCACGAAATCCTGTCTCCATGGCAAACCATGGAAAAGCAGCAATGTTTCTGATTGTCAGTGTGTTTTCTCTAACACTCCTACCAAGCAAAATTGCCAAAAGTGCATGATTTGGTAGCCACACTAAGTAATTTTCACCAATATGGCTTAGTTGCAAACAAAAAAGGACCTCTCTGAGAATGTTTAACAGCTGGATCCTCTCACATGAACTGCAATGTTGCAGTGGCCTGGTTTTCCTGCTATTAATACTATTTCAGATAATACTGTCAAGGAGATATAATAAATTGTTATGTGACAGTAAACTCTGAATCTGAGACTCTGTTTCCAAGAATGCAGTTGTGCATCTATTTCCAAGAAGGCATTCAGAGCTGACTTTAGATGTTTCAATTCCTTTCTGAATTTTACTTCAATCAGCAAAACGATATTTAAGATCTCATGCCAGATCTTTTAAAGTGATAGTATTTTCTAGTTCTTTCAAATTTTGATCATTCATCAGTTCCTGCTTCTGGTTATCCCTAGACAAATGTAAGGCCAGTTGTCTCCCTCCCTTTTAAATAAAACCAACTGCTTTATGAGAAAGGCAGAAGCTGAAAAGTTTAAATAAATGGCTTTAAACCTATTTCTGGCTTAAGCCTATTTCTGGCTTAAGCTTATTTGTCTCACACTTTCAAGCCTAATTTAAGATGCAGGTGCAGAAGCTTTAAAACAGAGGTGGGAATCATGTGGCTTGTGTGCTGAAGGAAGCCTGGAAATTACTTTTGGAGCTCCTATAAGTTTTAAGAAAATTGTTGGTTTTTTTTGTTTTGTTTTTGCTGAAAAATCTTTTTTTGTTGTTGTTGTTGCTAAAAATATATTCCAGGGGCCCTGCTTTGGCCAATAAACATCATTTGGGGTTGGCCCAAATCCTGAAACTATATGTGTGTGTGTGTAAGTGATTTTTGGTCATTTATAATTTAAAATCACTTCCAGGTATATTGGTACAGTCTGCTGATGATCTGGAGAAGCCAAAACACTAGGTTACATATACAAACTCATACACCTATATACACTTGTGAGAGCCAGTGCAAAGTAATGTTGGGAAATTTATGTATTGCATTCTCCTTTCCCTCCATAGATAGACAGGGACTTCCCAGTTTCTTGCTATATCCAAACCATCTCATTTTATCTAAACATGTGACTTTGGTCACTTACTCTTGGAGGCTGTTTAACAGACTCTCTCTGAAGATTCTAAACAGTCTCCTCCTCAGTACAGTAACTGTCTCCTCTCAGCCTAAGATGGAGTAACAGTCTGCTCTGAGTGAGGCTAACAGTCTCTTCCTGCTATACCCAAACCATCACCAGTTAGTATAGGATTTAGTTTTTTATGTATTTATTTATTAAATTTATTATTATTTGTTTTTAAACTACAAACTGCCTGTTTGTCATTTTTGGAGTAAGTCTTTATTTTTTAGGAAGGCAGATTTAGAATAAATAATCTGACTCACGCTTTTGCTGTTCTGCTGATGAAAGGTGAACTCTAACAAGTTTAACTGTCATATGTGCATATTTTTGTTTCCCTTTAAAAGGGTTAATACCCTGGGAAACTCAAATTGCACACCACAAGCAGTGGTTTGGGTGCTGGACTAGGACTCCAGGAGATCACGATTCAAATGCTCACTCAGCCATAGAAACCCATTGGGGAAGTCACATTCTCTCAGCTTCAGAGGAAGGCAATGGCAAATTTCTTCTAAAAAATATTACCAAGAAAACCGTAGGATAGGGTCACCATGTGTTAAAGTTGACTAGGCACATAAGAACAATATACAAACATACTAGCTGTACAGACCAGCCCAAAGGGCCAACATCAGGATGGAGTGGGGGAGTGGCGGCTGCACACCACATGCCCCGACTGTCCAGACAGCAGGTGGTATGGGAATGCTCCTGTGGCACAGCATTTATATATGCTGCGCTGAAGAAACAGAGAAAAAACATTGTGGTGGCAGCAAGATGGCTTATTGCCAGCTCAAAAAGGAGCAGCATTTTGCTGCTTCTTTTTGAGTTGGCAAGGGGCCGTTGCATGTGGTTGCCGCAGCCCCAAGCTGGTGAGTAAAGCCCCTTTCCTGCCATCTGTTTTGCCCCTTAGTTAACATGTAACTTACCCCTAAGATAGAATGGTCTAATCATATAAATATGGTTTACAGTTAACTTGAAGGGACACAACAACAAACTACAAAACAAAACAAAAACAAAACTAACGAACACCATTTGACCCATATGGTAGAGAAGCCAATAATACAGATTGTATGTGTGTTGGGCCTTAATAGCTCACACTATCAGCAACTGATGGTGAATACATTTATTTATTTATTGGATCCCTCTCCTTTGAAACTCAAAGCAGCTGTAAATATTGTATAAAGTTGTATGTGAAGTTATATGTATATAAAGTCATGGCATATGCTGTATATTTGTAAGGTATTGTAATTATGGCTTTTGTGTTGCTGTTGTTGTTGCTCTTGTTGTTATATTTATTTGTATCCCACTTCCCCCAAAAAATTGGGACTCAGAGCAGCTCATCATTTAAAAGGACAATATTAAATTCTGAATACCACAAATTATCAATCAATCAAAGTTTATTGAATAGCCCAAAGGCCGTTTCAAAGTACTAAATACATAGTAATAAAAGCAATATCACAACAATATATAAAATATGAATATACCGCAAAAGCTGTAATCAGCCCCTCTACTATATAGGTACATATGAGTAAGCTAAACGTGCACCAAAACATGTACCAATTATGTACAACTTATACGTATCTAAAAAGTATATGGAAAATACTAAGAAATATGCTAATAGACAGTGACGAAATAAGGTAGATACGCAATTGGATGAAAATATAATAAAATAATAAA
>CM034710.1:110965399-110976043 GCA_020142125.1 Phrynosoma platyrhinos
CAATTGTCCTGGTAGATCATTTATGTACAAATTAAATAACAAGGGGGCACAAATTATCATGATCAGAGATTGACATGAAATAACAGGCATGGTTTTAATTTCCAAGAATTTTAACTATGTATTTTATAAGTGTGCATATAAGTGCTTCTTTGTGTTAATTATATGATGCTTCAGATATATTGTTGCTGTTGAGGATTTTCTGATTAGCTCACACATGTCCTATTGCCCAGTTTTGTATATGAAGTCATAACAGCTGTAAATATGAAATTGCACTCCTAAACCTGAGATCTAGTCATGGGAATTTTTTCTGCTCCAATTCCAAAATTGGGCTTGTATATACTTATATGCATGTAATCTTTTCATATGCCGCTTAAAATGAATTTAAGATTGCTGTCAGATGTATTTTCAGCAAGAAAATACTACCATTTCCACCTTCCTGACAAGAGTTCCTACAGGGTACAAATGTTTTCAAATACTTCTTGGCCACACCTATATCTTTTTAACAATATACATTTAAGACTGTTCAGTGTCTATATTTAAAAAAATCTGAAAATTAAGAAACCTGTATTGGAATAAATGTGGGCAGATATGTTAACCCAGAGGGGCAACCCCATTGGCTCAGGAGGAATATTTGTTTTGGGCTACAAGGCTTGAATACAGGGGCTGCTGCTGGTGGCTCCAATGTCAATAAAGGAATGAATCCACTCCATGTTTCAGTCTTTACTCTTTAGCTATCCAAAGTGCTGAATTATACACTCAAAATAGATTCAGCACTCTGGATAGCTCCATTAAAGTTTAAAGAAAAACTGGAGCAAATTTATTGCCCAAGTGGCATTCACAGACACCAGTTGCCACTGCCTGATTGTTACCTTGCACGAGTAATATTCCTTTTGATTAGTGTTGGTGGTGGAATTCTACTCTTTTTTTTTGAACATTAGAAACATTCTCAAAAGAAGACTTTATAAAATAATTGTTGGACTGTTTCTCAATTACACTTATGTGCTAGTATGGCAACTGTAGCCATCTGCACATACATTCCCCCCTCTACTGATAAGTATATAAGTGGATTAGGAGATTTCCAGATCTGGACAACTTTAATTAAATTACTTCTAACTTTTACTGGGCTCTGTAGATCAATCTGTCTTTGACCTTCACAGTCCATCAATATAAGTGAAGAGGTGAAGAAAGCTTTTTTCCATATCTCTCAATTTTTTAAAAAAGGCTCTTTTGTTAAAGAAAATCAAAATGGATAGTTGGATTCACTTGCCACTTAACCTTCCACATCATAAATTAATATGACTATAAGAAAACAAATTATTCCTTTCCCTCTGCTCTAGCTTATATTTGGTTACTTCAATGGCATAAGAACCGATTAAAGAAAATTCCCAGGCTATCTCTTAAGCTTTTACATACATCATATCCTATCTTTCTAAAAAGAGGGATTTAAAATGTATGCTGATGCCTTTATCATCTTGACAATTTAAGGATAAAAGTTCCAGCCCATGCAAGACACACAAGCCTATTTTTTTTTAAAAAAGTATATGTAGACTATTCCTTTTGCATCCTGAAATGAGTTAGATCTGGCAGATTTTTCTGCACAATGTTAGTAAACTTGTTTACTCCAGGGCCAAGATGTAATGTCCCAACTTCATTTTTGCTGTTTTTACATCACTGTGATAAAAGTAACCTAATTTTGAATAATCTCTCTTGTCACCTTAAAAAAGAAATGTGTACCCATCCTATGTGTATTGCTCTTTTAAAAAAGGATGGTATGTTTCCATGAAAGAGAATTTTCAGAAATCTAAATAAAAGTGACTGTTTATAGGTCAGTGGGTTCTTCCTTCTGCTTTAAAGTTTACAAGTGTCCAATGACTTTAAGACGGACTGCCTGAAAATGTATGAAATATTAATCAGTTGCTAGTGGGTGTTTTGAACCAAGTTGTTTTGATTATGCAATGGTGCAGGGAGAATATTGAATAGGGCTGGCATAATGGAAACCACATTCATTTGACAGCTGGTGAGGTCAAATGGGATGTATCTCAAGGTTAAGGTTCACTACCGAATTCCTTGAAGTGGTGGTGATCTGGGGCAGGGGTACAGATACTGGAGTAGCCCTTGTAAACCCACCCTTTCTCTTTAACATACAACTCTTTAGCATTAACTTTCCTATTTTAGTCCATGATGATTCTTGGGAGAGTGTGGGGGGAGGCAATGCCTGGCATCCTATTGATGACATGCACAAGCAAAACTGCAGTTACACCTGTGTATATAATTTTTTGCACCTTTTTTGCCTCCTACTTCATGCTCAAGAAGAAAATGTGCAGTACCTACTTCAATGAGACTCACACTTTGGAGCATGGCCATAGCAAGGGTACTTCTGGTGCACTTCTGTCTTTGCGCCTATTGACTAGCTTGACAGATGTGACCAGGTTCATTCCAGCTGCTCTTGAGCACTGTGGGAAGAAGCAGCAACTTTACGCTGGAGTCAGAAGCTGCTCCTCCTACTTCATGCTCAAGACCAACCAGAGATCCTTTCATACTAGACAATTATACTCTAATTATAATTATACTCTATACATTGCACTTTAACTGCAATGGCTGCATCCTATGGGACTCTGGAATTTGTAGTTTGATAAGACACTAGAACTACTCCTCCCTAAAGTGCAAATCTGAAGATTCTGTAGTGATGCCTTGGCAGCTAAAGTGGAATGATAGAGTTATAATTGAGGGGTGCAAAAGGGCCCAAGAAAGCATTTGGGTGCATGCCCCTGCAGCAAATAAAATGTGTATGTTTAATACAGATAATTTTTTTTAAGAAAAGGAAAACTCTAGAGTTGAGATGGGCAACCACAGCTCAATTATATATATATAGATATAGATCCACACACTATCTATCTATCTATCTATCTATCTATCTATCTATCTATCTATCTATTATATAACTCAGAGAGAAGAAATATTATAAAACCAGATGTGGCCAGAAGTCAATTTCTGGTTTTAAAAAACGTTAAAAAATATTAAGCAAAAAAGGATTTCAATTCACTTTTTGAGGTGGGTGCAGAAGAAGGGTGATCTGGACTGTACAGAGCAGTTGAGGGCTGTAAAACCCCTAACAACTTCAGTCAGTCCAAAATATTCAGAATGGAAATATGGGGCTCCTTTTCAACCCACTTGGAAGCAGCATTCACATACACACTGAAATCCCAGAATCTCTCTCTCTCTCTCTCTTTAATGAAATAAATTGCATCCCTTTCCCCTAACAGCATACACATCCTGACTAAATGGTCTTCCACTGTGCCACATTCCAGGCACACCATTTGCAAAGTATTCACCATAAATACTAGCAAATATAGATGTTGGAAGCTGGCAGGGGTAGGCTGGGCTACCATAAAATGTCCATTAGTAAATGAGAGTGACTGATACAGTCATGTAGGAAGTTCAAGGACGCAATCTCGTTAAACAGCCATTTTGCATACAAAGTTATTATCGTGTGGTACAGCTTTCCAATAACATTGATGTTCTCCAGTACAATTTATTAATGGTCTGCTTAACAATAATAATAAAAAGGTGGAGGATAAAAGTGAAAGAAGAATCAATGCAAAGATAAAAAGAAAGCTATCAACCAGTGTTTGGTCATAGTTCAGGCTATTCTGTATATTTAGTTTATATTGCAAGGTAGTTCCATGCATTTCCAAGAGGGAAATTTTCTCTTCTGAAGTACTCCTTGAACACTCTTGCCTTTCATTTCATATTTTGGGACTATATCAAAATAACCCTTACAATCTGCTGCAATGTTCAAATAATACAGTGTCTGGATTGCAGGCTGCAAATTATTAGTAGGGGGTATAGTCAAGGTCAAAGAAACCTAGTAATTTAAGCCAACTGAAGGAACACTGTATTTTGTATAGGCATCTCCCTTCTGATCTCTCCAAATCTGTCCTTAGCTCTCAGGTGTCCAAAACTCAGAGGCGAAAAAGAACACTTTGAACCCTCAACTTTTTGACCTTCTAAAGCTGGGAACTTTCAAAGGAAAAACAGAAAGAGACAATATAGATGTTTGTTCTGCTCTTGCAAAGATTCTAAACTCTCTGAAGGGCAAAGATAAAAATATTATTGTATGAAAATCCAGTATGTGGAATTGTAACAGATGGGCAATAATCTGTCAGTAATTTACTTGATGAAGAGAAGAATACAATTACGAGGCGATTCAAAGAAAACATGAAGCTGGCCTTTTTCTAATGAAGAATGCGCTAAATTCAGTTTGGCCAGGATGGTTGCCACATGACAGTGTGCCATTTAATGAGGAGAGGTTGGTGAGAATAACATGAGTATGCCTGCCTTCTGAACAATGATTTAGTCTATGCTCCCTTGCATTTAGAAGAATGGTGGCAGATTGATGGGGGGGGGGGGGGGAGAGGAATGAGCCCAAAGTATTTATTTCAGGAATGTGTGAATGGGATGAATGTGCAGGTTTGGAACACAGCAAACAAAATGGTTTATAGGAACCATACACATTCCTCTCGAAGAGGGCATCTTTAACAAAATAATTTTGAAAGGACTAAAAGGAAAAATGAGGGCACATAAGTATCTCTTAAAGTCAAGGACCTTGAGGGAAAGGGTATGGTATGATTTAGGTTTCAGATCTACTGCACTTGGCCAGCATTTTATTGGGAAGTGGATGGTCATTCTTTCGGAGCAAAAGAGCCTTGTCAAGTGGTACATTTCCCCCCATTTCTCAACAGTCTCTTGGCTCATTTGTTTTAACATTCTACATCTCTGTTTAGTTCTTTGTTATTACACCCATTGCTGTTTTAAATGGCTTAGTAATTTCTCATAGGAGAGGCAGTGTGGTCTGTGGTTTGATAGCTGGATGACAACTCTAGAGACCATTGTTCAAATCCTTGCTTGGCCATGGAAACTGGGCAAGTCACACTCTCGCAGCCTCAGAGGAAAGCATTTGCAAACTCCCTTTGAAAAATCTGCCAAGAAGAACAACACATTTTGCATAGCCTATCTCAGAGAAACAACAATTCCCTCAAACCTCCCTTGCTCTTTCTCTCAGATGGCTATTTGGGACAGGGACAGCAGCAAATGCAGCCTAGCTGCATGTTAGCTGAGGATGAAACAGGTACTTAGCCACATGAAAGAAGTGATGACCCCAAAGTTAACCATAGTTACAATAGTCTCATTGGAACCAATGGAAATTGATTTAATTGTAACTAATAGTTGCATTTATTTCAACTGCCTCTTCCAAGCAGATCTAAGAATTTGACCATGTTGGCTGATGGATTTTGGAAAGTAGTGTCCAAAAAGTACCTTTTCTAAGCTAAATATATGAGAGACCCTGAAAGAAGATTTTTCTAATCTCGTCAGTCTATGCATTGTGTGAATGACTAAATGTGGGTCCAGTCCATTGTTGTTAGAACCCTCCATTACAGCTGATATTAAATGACAAGCTTTTTCAAGATTTTTGCACAATCTTAAGAACAGAGTGATGGTGTGTGTGTGTGTGTGTGTGTGCGTGCATGCATGCCTATCTCTGCCTCTTCAATAGAGAGTGCTAATGGTAATTTAGCCTCTCACACTTTGGAACTTTGTGATGGGAATGAAGAAATGGGAAAGGAATTGAAAAACAGTTTGGCGATTAAATAGAATGCTAGTATGATTTCTGGCCAGCTAGAAGGAAGGTAGAATGGGGAGGGTTGTAGGAAGGAAGAATGTCCAACTGAAAAAGAACATGGTGATTCATGCATGGAAAAGGAGAAGGTGCAGAGGGTAGGAATGTAACTCTTCATAATTTTCTTCTGGAAGGTAGCAATTTCAGTAATTTTCTTCCCTCTCAAGAAAGTCTTCAACATAGTTTTCAAAGAGTATTTGCAATTCAGGACTTACTTTGCGCAAAATTTGCACATGGTTATTTTACACAGAAAACAGCATTTCTTTGCATAGAAAACAGCATTTTCTGCATGGAAAATAATATTTCAATTCAGAAATATTAATTACCACCCAGAAAACCTCTCAGAATTGTTAATTATGCCATTTCTGGTGGTTCATTATAGAGTTATAATATCTCTTTTGTTGATGTTAACTGCCCTTAAGTCGATCTCAACACACTGTGATCCTGTAGATGAAAAATCTCCAAGACTCCCTGTCCTCCACTGTTCAGCTTAGATCCTTCAAAGTCATGCCCTTGACTTCCTTAATAGAGTCCATCCATCTAGCACACAGCCTTCTGGTCTTTCTACTTCCTTCCACCTTTCCCAGCATTATTTTTTTTTTCGAATTAGTCATGCCTTCTCATGATGTGTCTAAAGTACAACAGCCTCAGTTTGGTCATGTTGGCTTCAAGGGAGGTTTCTGGCTTGATCTGCTATAGGATTCATTTGTTTGTCCTTTTGGCTGTCCATGGGATCCTCAGCACTCTTCTCCAGCACCACATCTCAAATGCATTGATTTTCTTCCTATCACCTTTCTTAACTCTCCATACATGGTAATTGGGAATACAATGGCTTGAATGATTCTAACTTTTGTGCTCAGAGTCTTTCTAGGGCTCTCTAATGTGACACCATTTCCAGATTTTTTCTTAAAAAACCCAACAACTTTAAAAGCACTTTAGAAACCAAACTGATTCTCAAACCAAGCTGGGGACCCTGTGGAAGGCTACAGTCTTTACTGGTCAGGGGAACCTTTCTAACTTTTTTTTAATAGGAAGCAAAGAGTAGCATGACATATTCTTAATTAAAAACATGTTGTTGTTAATTGCTGTCAAGTTGAGTTTGACTTATGTCAACCCTCTGAGAGACTTCCAGGGTCACCCTGTTATCAACAGCTCTGCTCAGGTCTTGTAAACTCAGGGCTGTGGCTTAAATGACTGACTCTATCCATCTGTAATGTGGTCTTCTTTTCCTACTGCCTTCAGTTTTTCCAAGCATTATTGTCATTTCTAATGAGCCATGTCTTCTCATGATATGTGCAAAGTATGACAGTCTCAGTTTAGTCATCTTGACCTCTAGGGAAAGTTCAGGCTTGATTTGCTTTTGGACCCATTTATTTGTCTTTTTGACAGTCCCTGCTTTTAAGAGAACTCTTCTCCAGTACCACATTTCAAATTAGTTTATTCTTTTCCTGCTAGTTTTCTTTGCTGTCCAGCTTTCACAATCATAATGAGTAACATAGAATATTGCATTTCACAATCTAGCAACAAGTACAAGCTGCTGAGGGATCTGAATAATGACTAAAGGAATAAGTTATTTCTTAATAAAGTAATGTTCCAAAAAAATTATATTTTTATATATTATATTTATATTATTTTATATATTATATTTTTACATATCTGGGAAAGTAAAAAAGCAGAGAAAAGGAAATTCTTTAATGTATTCTATAATTGCAATTTATTTCTGCAAATTGTACTTTATGATTTCTCATCCTTTGTAATTTTAAATTTAATAAAATTAAAAAAATAAAATAAATAAAAAAAAGTAATGTTCCAAGCTCTGATTTGGGCATGGCAAAGGGAATGTTGTGGGAATATTTTGTGTAGTATTTCTGAAAGAAAAGCCTCCCAAGTGATAATCCCATTCACTGCCATTTGCCCTTATCCTCAGAGTGCTTTGAGTCTATCTACCATTCTTGGAACATGTGAATGACAGAAACTTAACTTTAGATGTGCTTGCAACAGGTTTTTAAATCTATTATGGCTCTGAGGCAAGTGGATTTTCACAATCACATTCCAAGATTTTTTTCATATGTGTACATGCTAACTATCAACTAATGGGTTCTCTCTGAAGTGCATCTTTATCTCTTCCCCCCTCCTTGCTTTTCCCCATAAAGCTGTATGCATTTGGAATGGCTAGTTTCACACTTTAAACTGTCCTTATTGTATGGAATCCTGGTGGAAAAACCTTATGGGTTTCAGCAATGCAGATTCCTACCACTGCCTTCTTTGCTCTTCAGTAAAAATGGCAATGCTTTCTTCTAACATACTAGATGACACAAAGGTGACATTGAAGGAAATGGAGCATGGGTAAAGAATATCTGGTGAGAATGCATTTGAAAAATGAAGATAGTTTCAGTGCATTATGGTTTGCATTAGCAACTATGGGAATTTGCACTGCCAGGATTATAGTGACATTTGAGCAGATCCTCAAAAAGTTCTTTTTTGGGACTATAACCTGCAGAATCTCCAAGCCAGTGTGGCCACCTGTGAGTATAGGGTTTTTAAAACAAAACAACAAAACAACAACAAAAAACCCACAACAAAGCAGCTTTTTAAAAGCCTTGCATTTAAAGAAGAATCTGATAGCTTGGGAAAGGTAGTAATGCACATTTACTGAATCTGGAAAAAATTCTGAATGCTTATGGAAGTGCTTTAAAATAATATTTAACATGATTTTGATGCTTATTTCTCCATAAGCATGGATTTTACTGTGCATTTCTAGATGGTGCTGCAGTTTCTGTGGCTGTTGCCACAAGATGATCACTATAGTATGTGTTGGAATGTTGCTAGGAGTCTTAGGCCCCAATCTATCTTGAATGCCAGGGTTTTATGTATTAAAACATGTGAAGTGTTAATATAATAAAGATGTGTTTGTAGTGTTCCCTTTTACCTTAGCACTAATTAGCAACATAGCAGCTGGAAAAGTTATTTTTTTTATTACAGCTCTCATTGGTCATGTTGGCCTCATTGGAATTATAGTCCAAGATGTAACTTTTTGAAGCATTGCTGCATTCTTTGTCTAATTTGAAAGCAAGACTACTGTATATTTCAGCCTGTCTTGAGTTGGCTAGCTCTTATTATAGGAAATAAGTAGCAGCAGCTGGTTTTCATGCAAATAGAGCAGCGAATCCACTTTGGGTTTTAATCCAAACTTTAAAGCAGCTATGCAATACACTGAATTTTATCCACAAAATAAGTTCAGCATCTTGGACAGAATAAACACCAGATTATATTCACCTTTGCACTGACATAAAGATTATAGAACCATCAAGGATAAAAAGCATTTATAAGAAACAGGAAGCAGCATTAATAATCAATGGAGGACCTACAAAAAAAATTGAAGAAGTTAAAGAAATCTGAATTTAAAACTGATATCGTTAGTAAACCCGTGATAATATTGGAACACTTATGGAAATAATTAAAAAATACTGCTCAGTTTCAGGACTTTCCATAATCAAAAATAAAACAACAATGTTAATGAATGTGCCGGAGGAAGAGAAGCAAATATTAAAAGATAAGACAAATATTCAGATAGTAAAGAAAAGCTATCTAGGAATTAAGATCACTACAAAAATTCTGATCTATTGAAAAATAATTATGAACTAAAATGGAAAGAGATAATATTTTTTTTTAAAAAAATGGGGAGCTATAGGCCTCTCGTGGATGGGGAAAATATCAATGGTCAAAATGTCCATTTTACCTAAAACGATCTTTTTATTCCAGAATCTCCCAATAATTACAAATGATAAACCCTTCAAAACATGGCATAGGGACATGACATAAGGTCTGCGAAAAAAACCAGAGTAAAATTTAAAATATTGCAAGATGAGACAAACAGAGGAGGGTTAGCGCTGCCTAATTTAAAACTCTACCATTATGTTTGTACAATGGATTGGAAAATAGATTGGATAAAATTGGAAAATAAAAGATTACTACATCTAGAGGGTACAGGTATTGGGTATGGTTGGCATGGGTATCTATTTTATGAAAAATTAAAAGCAGACAAAGGTTTCAATGATCACTACATAAGAAAATCCCTTTTATGTATTTGGTTAAAATTAAACCCAAGATTATATAAAGCGATACCTAAGTGGGCTTTGATAAATGAAGCCTTTTTCAATAGAACAAAATTAAATGATCAGAAATGGGTTACATATGAGGATCTACTAAAGAGTAAAGAAATAGATTTAAAACCACCAGATCAGGGGTCGGCAACCTTTGTTGCTGGGGGGCTGGGAGGGGGGGAAATGGCACGGGGGCCGTGGGGTGCGTGTGCACGTGTGCGTGCTTGCACTTGCCCCCGCGCACGTGCATGCACACGATGCCTGCTGCCATGCACATAGAAAATCATAGAATAAAAAAGTTCTATAAGTTATTGTTGACATTGGAACTAGAAGATGAAAGAATTAAAGATCAAATGATAAGTTGGGCCCAAGATGTGGCATAACCTATAAGCCAGGAACAATGTGAGAAAATATGTATAAAAAAATTAAAATATACGTTAAGCTACAATTTGAAAGAAATTTTCTATAAAATGTTTTACAGATGGCACCTCACTCCTTTTAAATTGGCAAAAATTTATAAAAGCGAGAAAGATAAATGCTGGAAATGCAAAAGGGATCCTGGCACCTTCTATCATATGTGGTGGAACTGTGCATTGGCAAGAAAGTTTTGGGACAAAATACATGAGACAATAGAAAAAATATTAAAGTTTAGGATAAAAAAAGATTCAGTGAGATATCTACCAAGTATCAATCAAGAAGATCATATTGAATGGGAATATGGTCCACTTATAGTTTACATTACTGCTGAAAGAATCATTTATGCTTCCAAATGGAAAAGGAAGGCAATACCGGAGATAAGCAATTGGATAATGAAAATCTATGATTTAATGGAAGTGACATATTGACCCAGACAATACAGAAAAA
>CM034710.1:110988975-111001740 GCA_020142125.1 Phrynosoma platyrhinos
ATCAATAACAAATTAAAACACATTTAAACAATTTAAAAACACATTACTAGAAAAAAAGCCATCACAGGGGAATCCTAAAGAGAGCGCCAGTGCACTGGGATCTTGCTATCTGAGGGTTCTGCTTCCAACAAAGGTAAAGCATTTTTTTCCTATTATTGGGACTGGATTGGCATGCTTTAGCTCTACAGGATCTGATGCAAAACATGAAGACTTCTTGAGAAATTCAGTGTTCTCAACCTACATAGGTTGTATGTATGGGGGAGAGACACTAGGCCCAGCACCATCGGGCCTGGAATAAGAAGAAGAACCCTCCTTCCATTCCATCGGATGTCATCTGGGGGAGAGACACCAGGCCCAGCACCATCGGGCCTGGAATAAGAAGAACCCTTCTTAAAGGATGGGTGGGATTTGGGATTTTTATGTTCAGTTTAGATTGTATTAGTATATCTGTATGGAAATTTTAATGTTGTAAGCCGCCCCGATTGCTCTGCAGAGGGGCGGGATATATATTATTATTATTATTATTATTATTATTATTATTATTACATAGGAGCCTGTGGCTTCACAAAGGAAGGAGACATGCTGGATTTCAAGGAAACACCTTCTTTGAATTACAAATGGACATTAAATTTTCTTGACTTTGAAAATCTACCAATGACTGCCTGGCCAAAGAGGGAAGTGCCAGCCTACATATAGCCCTCCCCTACCATCTGATCTAGACCAGAAACAGAAAATTCAGGCCTATAATTAACATCTTTAATTTTTTTTCCTCCTGTTTGGCTGATGAAGAAGCCAGTGTGACTTTGAAAGCTTGCAACATGTAATTGTGTGTTTTGGTTGGCCCAATAAAGATATCATTGTTTGGATGTTATTGGATTTACTATATGGCCAGCACGGCAACCCCTAGATTTTTACAATTATATTTTAGTTAAAGTTCAAACTAGGGATCTAGCTTTACTCTTGAAATGGATATCAAGTCTCATAATAATGCCTGTCATGTGTTTCTCTTGTGAGAGCATCTATGCATAAATTAGGTTTTTCTAAGTGATGGAGCCAAACAAGGGTCCTGTGAAATGGGTTTTTAGCTGCAATTGTGCACACACTTGTTCAATTGTTTTAATGACAAATCCCCCTCACAAAGTGGAAGATCCTGTTGACAGACAGACTACAAGTTAACAATGGACTATTTAGACTTGCAAATGATTGAACATTTAATTATTCCAAAATAGCATTCTATCATTTAGGGTATGATCATTAAATCCATCAATCGCCAGTTTATATGCATGAAACATTTATCATGTCTTCTACAAAAACAGGAATCAGTCAGCTAAATATAGATTTTTGGACCATCCATTTCATCAAGGCATTTCATTGAAAAGCCAAGAATTTCATTTATTTTCTGCTACAGAGATAAAGTGTTTGTAAATGACGTGATAAGGACTAAAAGCGGGAAGAGGAGGAAGTAAGATTCAGCTCCGTGCAAACATGATAAATACAATACTAGTTTGTACACCAGGATTATATTGAGAGAAAAATGAGATATCAAACGTTAGCTGCTAGGTTGATGATAAAACACATCTCTTTCTCTCTCTTTCTGCCTTTGGATTTTTCATTAAAGTTATAAGCCAATAAATAATTATCTCAATAGTTACTTTTTTAAAAAGTAGCCTGGGACCATGGAAGGTTGGAGCAGAGCAAGGTGAGCTCTGCTCTTCCTCTAGCAGAAATGAAAAGGCTGGAAACAGTATAGTTACATATTTTAAAATCTAGTAACCAACTGGACCATCTTGCTTCCTCTGCTCTGAGAACAGTGTTTAGCTTTGGCAGGTGGAGCCGAGCTGAGATGAATTGTAACATGAAGAGAAAGAAAGGGAGAAAGCCAAGGCTGAGAGTGAAGAAACTGAGCTTTTTCTTCTACCTTCTGATAATATTCATGAAAACATCTTTTCAGTATACGTGGCATCCCTTTTAAAAGTATACTTTTTAAAAAATTAATACACTCAGCACTCCGTATCCACAGATCCCTCATCCATGGATTCAAACATCCACGGTTTGAAAATATTTAAATGTATATATAAATTCCAAAAAGCAAACCTTGATTTTGCCTTTTTATTTAAGGGACACCATTTTACTATGCCACTTTATTAGATAGGACTTGAGCAGCCACAGATTTTGGTATCCATGGTGGGTCCTGGAGCTAAATCCCAGTGAATTCTAAGGGTCCACTGTACTGAATTGTCTTAAGATCCCCTGGCTTTAATTGTTTTATTGAATATTGGACTGCCTTGAGAGTAGCAATAAGGATCTCAATAGCCATGTCAGGAAATACAGATTGCACACACACAAACACACCATGAAGGTCATGTGGAAGTAAAACTGTTTGTCTTCTACTAGCTCCAGGAGTGTACTTAATTTCCCTGGGTTTGTCCACTCTGAATACAGTGGCCAACATTAGAAAACACATGTAAACACACATCTTTAAATGGCAGTGCCTAAGCACAGCACCTTGTTTATTTGTAGTAATAAGTACTTTGGATTAGGCTTAAAATTCTATAGGTAGTAAGTGCAAACACCTGCACTACAGTTAAATGTTCCCATTTCCCTCTTGAACAAATATGAATTACCACTACCATAGTGGCTGTCCATGTAATCCTGCCTTTGTAATCTACTTTGAGAGCTGTTGGACTGCAATTTATATCACCCCTCAGGTAGGCTAAGGATATGGGCAGTTGTAATCTTAGGTATTGGGAGGGCACCAGCTTAGGAAAGACTGATTGTGACTTGCTGGATCTTCCAACTAAGTAGGGAAACAAAAGTTATCATGGTTCTACACTTCTCCAAATAGCTAATCAAGTGTTTGATAAAATGTCCACCATTTGGTAGAATGATCCATATGAGTCTGATTTACTTACTGAATTTATAACATTTCTATTGTGGAAAGCAGCTAATGGGGCATTAACTAATTCTGTTCATAGCTATATTATGGAATGATAATGGAAATGTATAGATCCCTGTAATCTATTCTCAGACAAGCAAACAGATTGGGATAAATTTTAGGTAACTAGCAAAGGGAGCAACAGGGCAGGGCAAAAGAAAGAGAAATTGCAAGACAAAATGCAAACTGTTGACTAATATCTCACTGGTGTCCTCCTGCTTCCTATTACAAGGGAAGTTATAAAACTGGAACCAATAACAGACAAATGGATCCCATGAGGCATTAACTGACAGTACCAAGGCAGAACTGCAGAGTGACATCTGACACATTCTTTCTTCATGACCTTCTGTGAAGAGGCAGGCATTCAGAATCCACACTATCTAAAATGGCAAAGGAGTCCTCAAGGACTTCACCCATGCTTGGTCTGGAGGATATGAAGGCAATGAATGACAGTTACCAGGCAAGAAACTGAAAGAAAAGTGTCACAGCTTTTTCACAGAGATGAAGTCATTTGGATGTGCTCCTGGTCACTGCAGTCTGGAATTTTGGAGGTAATGATGGATCCAGAAGCCCTTGAAGAAGATCCATCTGAATGACATAAAAGGCCAAATCTGATCAATAACGGGCACCTCTGTGTGGCTCAGGTAATAAAAGTTGACAGCTATCATTATTTCAGTCTTGTCTGTGGTAGGCTTGCTAATTGTTCAGTCTTGCTGATGATTGGAAACTGGAGGTTATTTCCCTGTCAAAAAGTATGAAGCCAGGGAAAGAAAGACCAAAAAGCAAGGTACACTACCATTAATCACATTGGCAGATTTTCTCTGTTGTCCAAGGTATTGCTTTTTGTTGTTTTGCTTATAAAAATTAAAATTACATATATTTTTTTGGCTGATGATTGGAAACTGGAGGTTATCTCTCTGTCACAACTATGAAACTAGGGAAAAACAGTCTGAAAGACAAGGAATACTACTATTATTCCCATAGGCAGATTTTCTATAGGCTTTATATTAATTTTCTTCTGCTATTCTTATAATCAAGACCACTAAATCAAATGAAAGAAGATTTTTAGTTTTTGAGAGGGGTAGGGAATATTTGGAAATGTGAGATTTTAGAAAATGAAAAGGCCCATTTATGGATACAGTCAAAGTTACAGTGAAAGAGAGAGACAGCTCATTTGTTGAGTGAATAAATCCCTTTAAAACTGTCTCATAAAGTTTGGGCCAATGACAAACAACTTTTAATTGTTGTTATTTTAAAATGTGTCCAGACGCTTAGGTTTTTCCATGGCCACTTTAGATTTTTATACTTCAGGCACATGGAAAGTGAAAAGTTTACTGTCCAGACACTTTTGACATTCCATGTCAGTGTCGAGGTCACAGAAAGAACTAGATTGAGATATCTACTAAAGAATGTTTATGTTACAAACAGGAAAAGCAAAGACAAAGCTCCCATTAATGTGTGACATGTGCATGACTCCTAGCAAATGAGGTGAGAGGTTAGGCAGTATTTCAAACTGTGCTGTCCTTAAGCTTTTTTTGGTAGAGAAGGACAACAAGATCCCACCATTTTAGTTCACTTTTTGAGCTATGGCCCTTGGTCCATTGGAATTTGAACTGAGGCCACAACAATGACTTTTTAAGTTGTTTTATAAATATCCCAGGGTCTGACTTATCTTTTGTGTGTACTTGAACCAACTGCCAAGTAATTTTCAGTAAGTTCTTAAAATACGAAATGAAATACTAAATCTGCACGTACATATAGAATAGTCAGTGAATACAGTTCTGATTGCCTGCAAAGAAAAGTTAAAGAGGTGGAGCATTTTAGTTTAAATCCAAAGATGATTAAGAAGAGTACTGATGAAGAGTAGTGCAGCTATGAACAAAGATGAGAAGGGGAATTCCAAAACATTACAATCACAGTGAAAAGATATAACTGTTGGGAATAGGATCATGCAAGATAGAAGGCAGTTGTTTTCTACAACATACACAACTGACATAGTACTGAGTACAAAAATGAAGCTGCTTTTGCTTTTTTTTTTTTTTTTACAAAATACAACTGGCCTAAATGGCTTTAAAAGAATTAGACCAGTGTTCAGAAGATGGGTAGCTACTAGTCATGACCACTAAATGGACTAAATGTCAGGCTTTGTGCAGTTCAGTAATTTAATGGTGGGAAGGCTTCTTTATATGGTAAAGTGTTAACTACTTCATTTACTTCATAATGTGGTGTGCCATGCCAGCTATGTTCATTTTGCTAAGTGAGGTCTTTGATATTTGTCCCCAGATCCAACTTGAGAGCACCTTTTGGATGTAGTTCAAATGGTTCGATGCAATGCAATGTTTGGATGCAATGCAGATCAAACACTATTTCACTCAGAGGGTCTTATAGAGCTCAGAATGGAAAACACCAAGATTATCAAGCATTAATTTATTGCTGCTGCTTTTGCCTCCCCCATAAACTAACGAGAACATGATAACACAGTATATGGGGAAACCAGCATATGGGGAAACCTAGGCATGTTGCTATATTTTAATTTATTTATTATTGGGGGAGGGAGACAGTGTTAAATACAATTAAAATAAGGGATGAAAATAGTGTAGAATTCATTGACTGATGATATAGCATTGCAAGTATGGCAGACAGAATGACCATATTTATCAAGCATGTAAAGCCCCTAATATTTAGATGATGTTGTAATCATCCTGTGGCAATCCTTTTTACATTGAACTATGGTGAGTTTGCTCATTGCTAAAAGAATTAGATTGGTGCTCATTGAAACAGACAGCTTTAACATGTGACAAACCACAAAATCCACATTCCCATATTCTGAGTACACACATTTTTGGATGACTGCAGTCATGCTCATTCTTACTATGTGAGAACTCCTTCCACCCACTCTGATTTTTGTAAGGTAAGTATAATGTCTACGTTTTTTTCTTTTAGATTTTCTTTATTGTTTGAAGGACTCAAGGATGAAGACATTGGAGAGAAAGCCTAGGAGAACTATTCATTAGTAACAGAAAAAAAAATGGTGCTATTTTATACACTTTCTTATTACAAAAGTGTACAAAGATAATACCGTACAGACAGTCAGAGCAAATTGCTACATTCACACTATGTGCTGAGGCTCTTAATAATCCAATGTATGCAGTTGTTGCCTGACTATAGAATGGAACAGAGAAACAAACTGAGATTGTGTTTACCTAACTATAATTCACTAGCAAATAAACAGAACTCCAGAGATCTTTCTTTTTAAATATTATGAACTATCCCAAAGGCAATTTTTTCAAATCAGCATTCAGCAACATGAGAAAGAACATATCATACTAAGTGTATGAGCAATCACTGTTTTTAAAATTAATTAATTTTTTCCATTTTCACAGTCAGTGTTTTAAAGCTAATTTGACTGTATCCCAACTCTAGGTGCTCCATGTGAACTGTACTTATACGAGGACAAAAGAAACATGGATGAACTAGCTCTGATGGTAGGTAATGATTCTCACAAATGGTATTTATTTTGTTACTACTTGTCCTGCTCCAGGCATGAGTCTACACAATTCATTCTCCTCATGTGTCATATACAGCCATACATGTCAATATCTGACCTTGTACCGGGTCTTCCTGACAACACTCTATCAATGTCAGCGCTGCTCAGTGGTGGAAGAAGAATGAGATACAGTGAGGCAGGAGACTCTGAAAAGGGCTGCCATTTCCTAACCAAGTGCATTGATGCTTACCTAATGCTCTCCTGGTGGCCAGTTCAAAAGCTATATAGAAGCATACTTACATCTAAAATAAAATTCCAAACAAAAGAAAAGCAATATTTCAACTTGTCTGTGTTGGAATGATGTTTTGGCAAAGGCAGATGAAACAGGAGAAAAGATTTATGATGGGCAACAGGACTGATGAAAAATAAATATTCTGCTAGCTGATAAAAGGGAAACCAAAGGAAATCAAAGAAAGTGTCAGCTGTTGTGATTAATTCAATATCCATGCAAGGCACAGCTCTTGGTACAAAGCTATAAAAAGATATCAATTTGATCAGCAGCTAATGGCAGGCACTTCTACAGGACCAACAGAAAATGGGAAGATGAAACCACCGAATGTCCTTCATATTCTCTGCTTCTTCCCTTGTGTGATGAAGGCAGGTAGAAGGCAGGTGACAGAAACTGTGTGCTAAGAACTTCCAGGAACCCTTACACACTACAGTGACAGCACTATGATTCCCTGTAACTACCACTATTTCATGCAATGGAAACCTGGGATTTGCAGTTTGGGGAGAGTTATTGTTAACCAGAGAATTCTAGAGTCCCACCAATCTACATAGCTTAGAATTTCATAGGATGCTGCCATGGCAATTAAAATGGAATCATAGCACTATGATTGTGTCATGTGAAAGGGCATGAAGATAGAACTTTTGAGATTTTACAAGAGGCAAGTTCCCTCCTTGGTGAACTACAATGTGGCCAATATCGTTAATGCAGAAGTATTTTCAGGTCTTGGACTGAACCTGCCTACCTTGACTTGTTGCTATGGGCTGTTCTAAGCATCTTATTACAATTTTTTTGTTTTTGTTTTCCCTCCCTTTTTGGGGGATATGTTATACAGGTTTTATTGTAAGCCACTTGGATTGTCTGGCAATAAGCGGGATACAAATAAATTTTATTATTATTATTATTATTATTATATCTGGTCAAGGGAAGCATGGGATGTGGCAGAGAAAATCGGGGTTCATTGGGGGTGGGGGTGGAACTGCAGGTATATGGGAAAGAGTTTGAATGAAAAGTTATTAGCACTTGCAAGTTGTTTTAAAAGGTGTTACAAGTTTCTTGCACCTCCCTCCTCCTCTTTTGAACTGGCTTGACTCTATACCCACTGACAACACTACTACACTGGGTCTTATCACACAAGAAAACAAAGCTGAAATGGAGCCGGAGAGTGGTGACTTTCTCTGTGCCTTACCAGACGATGTCATAGTGCTTCCGTTCTATTCCCATTTAAGACACATGTAAAAGTGTATCTTTTGTTGAATTATTTTTTTCCATCTGAAAAAAAAAAGATTCACTTTGACAGCTGTATCCCATGGGAAGAAAATGTAAACACTACAATGTCATACGGTAAGGTATGGAGAAAGCTGCTGTTCCCTGGCTCCATTTTTGCTTTGTTTTCTCATGTGATAAGGCCCTCTCTTTTAAAGAGGGGCTTCTAAAGCCTTTAAGAAGACTTTATATGGAGCACTGTAGAAAAAATTTACTAGTAGCACTGTAGAAAAAATAAGATACTTTACAAAAGTCAAGAGAATTCTGGCCCTCACCCTATAAATGTCCATCTGAAAGCAAGGTTTACTGAAGCAAAAGTAAGGGGCCACACCTAGATATGAGAGTTTTCCTGTTTGACCTTATCTGCTCAATAAGATTTTCCGGGGTCTTGACTTTTTGGCTTGATTTTTTAATACTTCAACCTCCTGTCTTACTTCTGATACCTAGAACATTCCTGACAGTTGCCTACAGATCAGCATTGACTCAGTGTGGGATGCAGAAATTGATCTTTTGTACTCTGTTCCCCCCTTCCTTTTCTTTGTCAAATAGGTAAAAACATAAGGAGGAGGAAAGAGAGGGAAGCCTAGAAGGTGAACGTCATTCTCCAGCTCTCTTATCTTTTTGAATCAACTGCTTGAAAAGGGAAAGGAAAGAGAAAAGTATTTTCTGTTCACTTCTTTTGTTCTGAGCAAGATACCTGTCAGAGAAGAGGAACTGATAGCAATTGGTGGGTGAGGCAGTGGTGTCTCCCGAGAGGCATGATAGCATTTGAAAGTTACATGTTGCCAAGCCCTATCATATACAAATTAAAAAATTATGCTAATGAAACTGGAGACAAGCCATTGTCATAGGGAATGGACAAACAACAAACAACAGCACATAAAAAAGAAATGTCCTTAGAGTATAACCCAAACCTGTCAATTAGAGGCAGCCTTAAGCTGAAGAATTTTGCTCTGAAGCCAAAAATCTCTTCTAGTTTGAGATTGTTCAGATGTGTGGTTTTACCCAGGGGTCATCTCTAGTGAAATGAAGGAAGAGAGGCTGACAGATGTCTCCTCTAGACAGCGAATTAAAAAAAAAGCACTCAGATACAAAAGTTATTAGCAATTTAGGCCTGAATCACTTTGTAAGAAAATGAGAGAGAGAGAGAAATAGAGAGTTAAGACTTTTTTTTCTTCTGCCTTCAATATACTTTAGCAAAAAAATAATCAGAGGAATCCCTCTGAACACCACTCTTTGGGGGAAACAACTGGGAAAGTAGTATTGCGATCATGTTCTGCTTGTTCTCATAAGTGTCTGGCTGGCCACTCTGGGAACAGAATGTTGGACTAGGTAGGACTTTGACTCTTCTCATTTTCTTATGTAGGAAAATGCTGTAGAACCTGGGGGAATATTTCCTCAAAAACCCAAGACAGATTTCCACTGGAGATAGAAACATGGGAGGATGGAGGAGAACAGGCATTGAAATACCTATGGATGCCAGATCAATAAAGAGTTCTGAAGAAGAAGTTTCTGCAGCAAAACTATCAAATGAAAGGAGGAAGGGATAGGCAATCAAAGTACGCTTGGGTTTTGACCACTCACATGATGCCAAGAAAGAGGAAGCACATCAGTGAAACCAAGACAAAAAAAGATGCAAAATTACACATTGGCAGGCTAGCGGTCCACAGACAGGACTGTCATGGATCGCCATTATCCTGTGGCTCCATACTATTAGTAAATAATATGGGGATTGAGTGTCTGCATTTTTTCCCATCTGTGGAAGGGGTAGCAGAATTGAACCCCTACGGATGGGAAGGATCTACTTGATAGATTTTAAAATATAAAGGCAATTTTAGAAAAAAAGTACTGTAATTTGAATGCATATTACCATTGTAGTGAAAATTATGACCAAAAGTCTGCTCAGTCAGCAGTCCAGATGCTAAATTCAAGGTCTCCTTTTCATGGAACAGCTTTGAATGGGACCAACCTTCAAGCAGAGTCTCATGTCTGTCCCTGTCTGCTGATAGGATGAAGGATTGGAGGATGAAGACGTGTGAAGGGCATATAGAGAAAGGTGCAGACATAATGCAGGAAGAGTCCACTTAAACATTAGGAAAAGCTTCCTGATGATGAGAGCTATTTAACAATGGAATACACTGCCTTGGAGTGTGGTGGAGTCTCCTCTTCCAACTCATGATTCTGTACTTCTAGGAAAGTCCACATCAGGCAGCAAAATATCTTTGGCCCATCTGACTTGTCAAAGGGAAGCAAGTTGAAAGACCTACTAATTTCAGTGGGATAGGTTTGGTTGAAGTTAAATCCACTCACTACAAGAAAGGGTGGAATAAAGTATGGCTTAGAAACATTACTTTTTGTACTACAGTGTTCCAAATCCTGTTTCCAGCATAGCTAGTAGTTCTTCCAAGTTGTGGACAGAAGTGTTCAGTTTGGGTTACACTGTTTAATTTTTTAAAAATACACCCTACACTGCAATTCTACAAACATTTACTTTTGGTTAGATATGGCAAAGGTATCACTTGTTAGCTCCTACTTAGTGTGAATCCACATTGTGGAAATAATGCAGTTTGACACCACTTTAACAATCAGAATTGTGGGATTTGTACTTTTATGAAACATCAGCACTCTTTGCAGAGAATGCTAAAGACCTTGTAAAACTACAAATTCCATTCCATAGGATGGAGCTACAGCATTTAAAGTGGTGTCAAACTGCATTATTTTCTACAGTGTAGATGCATCCTCAGAAAAGTATTGTGATGGTGACTCTTGCTTTCATCCAACTAATTTATATAAAATATATTCTGTGAGATTAAAGATGTGATTTACCTTCGCAATATTTTGACAAGTCTTGCTGTCAGAGCTGTGTCATTCTCTCCTTGGATCACTCCAGTATTATGTTCTTCAGATTTCCTGTTAGTTTTAGTCTTTTCATGCCTATTATAACTTTACTGAAATATTTACTATTCCTCTGCCATTTTAGTATCTTGTTCAAATGGGGAGTGGGGGGAGGAAGCCCCTGACATGCTAGCATTAGCAATGGTAAATGAGTGTCTAATTCTGATTCTGTATTTACATAAGCTATTATAAACTGAAGTCATTCTATATGTGCTGTGATTATTAATCACTTAATTCAGCAACGTTTTATGTGTGACTAAACAAGAAACAGGGTAGTGACCTCTTTGTAATTGCTTATCCAGTTTAACTTGACTTTTCCAAATAAATACATTGGCAACCTTCTTCTCGATAATTAATAGTTTTAAAGAGACCCTTCTGCTCATCAGTCACAAAGGGAAAGAAACTAGTTATATACATTATTTTACATCTTGTTCAAATTTCACAACTCCTACTCAGTCCATGAGCCACTTGGTCTTGATACTTGATTCCTCCCCCATAAGTTGGAGATGCCAGGAACTGAATCATGCAAAATCTGTGCTCCATTAGCAATAGTATTTGTGCAGTATTAAATACTCCAGTACCTTTTTTGTGTACTTTGAATTTGTGAGATTGTACGGTTTCATACTGTCCCCTTTCAGCAGTACAAAATTTCAGAATCAGTGACTGCAGTGAAATTTTCCTTTTAATGAAAGGATGTTTGAGACCTAGGAGAACTATTTTATTATTTCATTTCTATGCTGCTTTTCTCCCAGAAAGGGACCCAAGGTAATTAAAAAAAAAACCCAATTAAAATCAACTAGTTAAAACTGTCTAAAATCACATAAAACATACCCAAGTTAAAAACAAATCTAAAGCAACCCCCCCCATAAAAGCCTCCCTGATGCAATTATATATTAACAGCCTGCTTCAATAAAAATGTGTTTCCCTGATGGCAAAAGGAAAGCAGAGAGGGGGCCAGCCTCATGGAAGGGAGTTTTACAGGGTGGGAGCAACCACTGAGAAGGATCTTTCTCATTTCTTCCCCAGTTGAAATTGTGATGGTGGTTGGACTGAGAGAAAGTCTCCCCGCCCCCCCCCCCCCAGTAGATCTTAGGACTCTTGCAAGCTCTGATGAGATACGTATGTAGAGATGCATTGTACACAGAAGGAAGAATAGGATTCCCACTCCACTTCCCCCATGAACATTTGTTATAGCCCATTTGATAGGGAAGATCCTGTGCATGTATAGATAGACCCTATGCATATATTATTCAGATGGTATCAGATGGCCCTTGGTATCCTTTGGGGTTTGGTTCCAGAACACCATGTGGATATCAAAATCTGTGGATGCTCAGGTCCATTAAATACAGTGGTGTAGTAAAATGATATCTCTTATATAAAATGGCAAAACCAAGGCTTGCTTTTTGAAACACACTGATCCCTTGATATCTGCTGGTTTGGTTTCAGGACCCCCCCCCCACCCATGGATACCAAAATCCATGGATACACAAATCTTATTAAGTACAATGGCACAGTATATCCATTATATAAAATGGCAAAATCAAGGTTTGCTTTGTGGAATTTATATTTTTGGAATATTTTCAATCTGTGGATGCTTGAATCCATGGATAGATATGGAGGGCTGACTGTATTTTCAGTTTGTGAATGGTTAAATCCATGGATAATCTATAGATACAGAGGACCAACTGTAGTTATAGAAGTATAGGTGTTTCCCCGCAAATTATAGACAGGAAAGGGTGGGCCAGAGAGTGATTGAACTCTCCCAGCTACACATGTTTGATGAAACCTCTCTTCATGATAGGAACATCCCTGAGTTTTAGATAACAGACTCAGGCTCATGTAACAGGCAAATAAAAGCTGGAGTCCTGCAGAGGTAGGTCCACCACCAAGGGGGGG
>CM034710.1:111041948-111052639 GCA_020142125.1 Phrynosoma platyrhinos
CCCCTGAGCCAGCCCCAAGTGGGCTCAAATAGGCCATCTGTTTTGGCCCAAAGTCTCCTTTTCTCTGACAAATTCATCATCCATATCCAGGGGTTATGTTACATGCTTCTTGTTCACGTGGGGAATTTAGGAAGAAGATCCTTCACATATATTGTAAAGTGACATATATTCTATAAATGTCTTGGTGTATTTCCCATTCACTTCCTACACCACAATACTAAATGCTGTTTAAGGAGAAAGAAGCATTGATTTCAGTTAGATTTATTTTAGAATAAACAAGCACTGGTTCACACTGGTAGAAGACCAACAGGATAAGCCTGACGTATTGTCAAGCTAAGCCATGAAATTCTTTGCTTTTTTAAAAAAGGGATTAGGAAAGAGGATTAGATGGTGACATTTCATTTATCATTGAGAAACAAAACATGAAGTAGTTGTTATGATAATAACTTTTTAAAATTAAGTTTCTGTTATAAAAGAGAAGTGAGCTTGTTGCCTACTGATGATTATTGAGGAAAATCTTTTGGGAGATATTGGAATGAAATGTTGGCTATGCCTTGCAGAAATAGCTTAAGAATGATCATGAGACTATGAGTAAAGCAGAGTTTGCCCTGGCAACCAGGCAGACCATGTTCTGAAAAACTAAACAGTTATGAACTTTTTCAACAAGTAACTCATCTCCCCCCCCCATAGTTTAAATACTTTATTCACAGCCCTGTTTTGCTATTAAGCGATTCAGATGTACTACACAGTACATGCTTGAGAGGTGTTATTTGTTTGCATATGTGCTGTTACATCCCCTACATGATGAAAACTGAAAAGTCTCCTGCATAAAGAAAGAGCCAGTGTAATGCTGGGAGATCCAGTTCAAGTCTCCACAAAGTCATGAAACAGGGCTGATGCAGACTGGACGTGGTGGATTGGGGCCACGGCAACCCCATGCCATGGCCCCGATCCTTCTTTTTGTTGCCCCGAAAAGAGCGGCAAAAGGCTGCTCTTTTTAGGGGTGGCAAAAGGCCAGCCTAAGACCTGGCGTCACGGCTCTTCTGTTCCCTTTTGGCACAGCATTTAAACACTGCACTGGGAAGGTGTCCTGACACTGCATGGCATGCATACGTCCGCATGGTGTCAGGACGGTGTCAGGGTGGGGTTGGGGTGGCCGGCCTGTGGCTGCTCCACCTCAACCCCACTCCCAGGCCAGCCCTTTGGGCTGGTCTGCAACAGCCCTGAGTCAATCTTTCACCCTGACTTCACAGGATTGTTGTGAGAAGAAAGGAGGGAGAGGATGAGAATAGCCATGTATCCCACTTGTGGTGCCCTAAAGTTCAACTATTGGTGAGCTGGGACACAGTCATACAATATTCTTCTCTCACCTGATCCTCATAAGTCATGGTTGGCAGATGCCCAAAAGTTGGGGAATCATAATGGCTCACCACAAGACCCTGGAGGGGTGGCCCCTTGTCAACTCCCTGCTATGGGGATGTGGGGAAAAAGATTTTTCAACACATTTCATTTTTCATGCACTCCTTAATAAATTATGGGGCCAAAATGCTGAAGAACACACTGAGGAATGATAGAGTCAATGGCAGGTTGGGCCTTTCTATTCCGTAGTGCAATGCCTTGAAAGAATGCCTTGAGAATTGAAACCCCTTGCTCTTTAAATAGACACCTTTTTTGGCACCTCATGCTGCTCAGACCATTTAAGAATGGTCTACACTAATAGGTCTTTACTGAGGTGCCCTGTGCCTTTATTCCTATTTTCTATCATTTGTTGTAAGTACATGATTCATTTTGATAGCCCTGCAGCTGGAAAATCACTAGGATTGAATTAACAGCTTGTGTGTGTGTGTGTGTGTGTGTGTGATTGCATGCTTGCCTCTTGGATTGCTCTACAATGGTGGCTAGTGGTGTCTGCCAGTGACCACCTCATCTGCTGCTGAGGCTAGTTATGTCTTTGATTTTCCATCTACCAATTGGCTTTTTCCCATGCTATCACAGGCATGTGTAAATAGATTGGGATTGTTCTTATGCAGCAGAAAAATACTGTATGGTTCAGCCCTTATGGTTAAAGCAGAATAACTGACTGTGATTCTTATTTCATCAAGAAATAAAACTAACTTTGCTCCTTACTTCATTCAAGCAGTTTCTACAACTGTGTAGATATTGTATGTCTTGTAAAAAATCCAGCAACCTTTCTTACAAAAGGAGTATTGGTCCAGCTAATGGCAATGGGGAGGAACAACGAAGATTTCCATCTCTTCCACTGCATTGTGCTGTGTCTGTGAGATTTCTCTCTGCAAGGAATAATAGGTCCTAATTGGGTAGATTGCCTTTGCTGGTACAAAGTGTTGTTTCTCTTTCTTGCTTTCTTGCTCTTTAGATTTTGGACCTCATTAAAGATGTCAGACAGGCGTCTTTGGGGACTTGTCTTCTCTATATTCCATTCAGAAATAGCAGTGTGAATTTTCACACACCACCTTGTCAATGTTCTCTACTTGTAGAGGAAGAATACAGACTGAGGAGTGAGGGATAAGTTCAACGTCTATGCCCTCTGAATCTTTGGCTTCTCATCTTTTATTAGTAACCAGAGTGCCAATTAGCGATGCTTGTTCCTGTAATGTTGACACACGTCCTATTGGAACTGAACTAACACCATCTAGGGCACCGATCAAAGCCATTAGATGAGCTGGATATGAAAACAGTGACCTCACAAAAGGGTTTTTATCCTATTTCCAGTCCCTTGAGCCATCCATTCCCCAAGTCCAGCACTTTTTAATGCATATGCTTTCTTTCTGATTTCTACCCACCTCCTGTGTATTCTGACACCACACAGCTGACAACAGTGACACCTGTGGTCTTATTCAAAGACAGGACTGTGACAGGTTCACTGGGAAGTGGACTGATTTGTTGCTTTGGGGCTGGAAGCTCATTCTTCCATGAAACCAAAATATTATACACAGAATGATAGATTTAAAGCACTGGCATTTTTTTAACCTTAAGCTAACAACATTGCCATACTTCTCTTGCAAGTATTTGAGAAAGTTTAGGATATTCTTTTTACAGCTACTGCACAGAGTGGATGGTTCAAAGCAAGAAGAACAGTCTGTTTACTGATCTAAATAATACTAAATATACTGTTTGCTGTGATTATTCTTTCTTCATCAGTTTCTGAATAGAAGGCTGAAAACAAAAGTTTATATGCTCCCATGCAGGTGGAGGGAGGGACGGAGGGAAATAATACAGTTGAACTTCTGTATCCATGGAATTTTATCCATGAATTCAATCATCCATGGCTTGAAAATATTCTTTTAAAAAGTCCAACATACAAACACTGATTTTGCCGTTCTATATAAAGGACACTATTTTACTATACCATTGTATTTAATGGGACTTGAGCATCCATGGATTTTGGTGTCCACTTAGGGTCCTTGAACCAAACTCTAGCAGATACCAATAATAATAATAATAATAATAATAATAATAATAATAATAATAATAATAATAATAATAATAAAGTTATATTCCACCCTTCTGCAGAACAATCAGGACAGCTTACAACATTAACATTTCCATACAGATACCAAGGGCCACTGTATGTACAACTGCAGTACCCTCCCCCAGTGAGGGTAGACATTTGGATGGGCCCTATTAATGCCAGGCCTGGCAACCTAGTGGCAGCCAGTGGCTTCAATGTCAGTGGGATGTTGAAACCACTCTGAGTTTTAGGTGAAACTTTAAAAGAGTTGTCCAGTGAGGCTGAACTATTTAGGGTCAGTCCCTTGGATAGGGATGGACTAAAAACCAAAGTAGTTGTGTTGTCCCAGTGATGTAGTAGCCATTAACTACCACTTTAAGAACCGAAGATCCCTTGCCTTTCCCAGCCAGACACATAAAACTCTTGCTGGAAGCTGAAGCTAAGAGAAAGCCATTGACCAATCATGAATGATGGAAGCAGGGGAGAGGTTTGCACTGCAGAGGGATGAGCAAGATGGAATAGTGAGGCAGGGACTGCACCACAGTGAATGAGTGGTATTAGTCATTCATTTCCATGCCACGTACTGATTCCTGGAAGCTACTGGGAAAATGCAGAGATGAAAAAAAAAGTTCCATTGTGTCACATGGTGTGATATTCTTTCTCTCTAGCTTTTAATTCTCTGTTCAGAAACAGTGACCCACCAATGCTATCGGTTCTCCCAAGGGTTATGATTAGTACAGGTTGGAAACACATCTGCATAGTTTCACTTTTAACTATCCACACAGGTTCGTGGGCAGCCCTAATTGCCTCAACATGGTCTGATGTATCAGAAAAATGGCATGGATTGGTAGTTCATTTTTCCTTGCCAGGATCAGAAACTGGGATGTTTATGTTATGTGAATTAGCACTCTTCCAAAATCTATGCTATGAAGAGTCTTCTGGGGCTTGAAGTTTCACAATTTGTGAACCAAACAAACATGTTCAAATGACAATGTTTATTTCTGGAGTACCTGCCAAATCTGATTTTAAACATGACAAAAACCGAATATTAATACAGCAATGGAAACAGAGTAGAAAACATTGCTGAAGGAGAAATGCATATGTTTAATCTTGCTCTTTCCAGTTAGATATGCCCTCAACAACCAGCTTTTCAGATGACAAAGGAAACCACCCATTCTGGATATATGTCAGAATCATTCACTCTTTTCTCTGACCAATTTTGTTTCAAAGCTTAAAAGCTTTCATAGTCATCCAGTAAAAGCTGGCTATATGACAGAAAGTGTAACTTTGTCTTGTGTCAAGGAACTGTGAAGGAAGTTGAGAATGTAGCTTGCTATATACCATAAATGTAGACATGAAATAGGATTCTGTGTAATTTTCCTGCTTGGAATATAAAATGGGTTCTGATTTCAACACTATGATCCTGAAATCAAATGCAATATGCTAACTGGAACCAGATGGCAGATCACCTATGGACTGGGCAATGTTATTGAGCATCCCATGTTTGGAGATGACGTCAGAGGAAATTATGCCCTGTTTTGGAAAGACTGCTAAAACACATGCATTTGGCATTCAAGAGTAGCTTGTATTAATCCCCAAAGTCAACAGCAAAATCCATTCCAAGGTTTAAGAGTGTGTAATGAAAAAAATGTGTGAATCTGTATGCTCTAGCTTTGCAGCAAAGTACAGATTTCTTTAATTTTCATCCTAAATAGTTTGGAACCTGGCATTGTTTTATTTGCCTTGATAGAGAACTGGATTATTATTAGATTGAAAATCAGCCATCTAAAAATCTGGAGGAGAGTGTGTAGGAGAAGAGGGAAAAGAACCTAGCATATTATTTTATTGTTGTTTGTTGTTGAGTGCCTTCAAGTTAATTCCGATTTATGGTGACCCTGTCATGGCAAATTTCTTCAGAAGAGGTTTGCCATTGCTGTTCTCTGAGGCTGAGAGATTGTGACTTGCCCAAATTCACCCAGTGGATTTCCATGCCCAAGCAGAGATTAGAATCCTGGTTTCCATAATCATAATCCAATGCTCAAACCACTATGTCATGCTGACTCTCAGCATGTTATTTTATAGGGGTATTAAATTAAGAAGAGGCAGACATGTTTTGTTCAGGTTTAAAAAATGCTCTGAATTTCTTCTTCCCCATGTGCCCACTTGAATTCATTTTGATTCACTTAAGATTCATAAGCCAAGAGAAGCATTGTTTCATAAAACTGATCTGAGGCCAAATTCAGAACCCATTGATATCTGCAGAAGTTGGATCACATCCTAGACCCTTTCTATACAAATGAGAAGTATGGGACCTATCAGAAGCCTTTAGCAAGTTAAAGAACTTGGATCCTAAAAGGCCATTAAATGGCAATTGAAAGAAAGACCCAGAGCAACTACAATAATGTATTGAGCAGGTATTTCAGATTCATTATATACAGTAGACAGTCCCCCCCCCCCTTCTTCGCCTTGTTATAAGAGAGTTCCCAGAAGGGAGAAATCAATTAAGTCTTTCTTTTGCCAGTGAGCATTCTAGGTGTTCTTTTAATGGGCATTATTCGTGCTCAATTATACATGAACTCTATTGTAAGATAAATGCCATTAACGAAGTTTATTTATTCATGGGACGTCATCTGTAATATACCCTGCACCAGTTTGTCCCCCCCCTCAAAGTTGAGTATTGATCATTGACTTTAATCAAATGCACCAAGGGATCCAAAGTATTCAGCAAACAGAGTGTCTGAGCATCAGCACATCTCTCTGGGTTCCTGCCAGACTAAAAGGGAACACTGAGGCTAAGTCAAACAGTACTAAGTGGAGACTTGCTTTCTGTACATTAAGATAAGTGGCCTCTCCATCCCATCCGTGATGAATGATGATTAATCTGCCCAATTTGGCATGTCATTACATTGTTTTCCAACTCATCCTGAGGACTTTTCCTACAATGTTTTTTACTGAAATGTGGTGAGGAGATCGCTTGAGGATTCAGTGCAGACGCCTGCTCACCTTAATGATATCGACCTACAGTAGCTTTGTGTCTCCAGGTAAAATCTTCTCAAAGGAGAATAAGTACTTTCTGTACTGCACTATATGCAAGACATGAAGCTTAGTCCACAACCAGCACTTTGTATGGTTGTAATTTATAATGCACACTTCTCTCTGTTATTATTTATACCATTTAACGAAGGCCTGCACGATGAAAGTTTTATCTTGGTCTACTGCAATTCAGCAAGTTCACTGTACCTCCCAGTTGCCTACATCTGAATGAATTGATCATTCTGACCTTTTGTTTCTGAATTTTGCATTATCTTATGCAAATTACTAATACAAATAGCAAAAGAGAAGATCTAAACACACCAGAATACTTCAGAGATTCACAGTAGGGTGCCTCCAGTCAACCATCTAACAAACTGTGCTCACACTTTACCTCTCTTCATTTGTTCAATATACATACTGTTGGATCTACAAATTTCAGCATATTTTCTAGAAATTAAAGAAGTTTATTGTTGCTGTAAATGGGGACAGAACAGCATCGCAACCCCCATTACTCTATAGGTACAGCTGCTGAAAAACTAGAAACTACTTCAGATTAATACAGAAAGTTGCTTTAATTTATGTTTATATTTACTTTAGTTTAAAGGGATTTTTAAAATTTTTTTGGGGGTCAGACGATCCCTTTCTTGCATTTTGACAAGAGGGAGAGATGAAAACAGGGGAAAACATGCATCTGAATTAAGGGCAATACTTCTTATCCTACCACTGAAGTGGCTTCATGACATTATGTGGCCAAATCTGTCTATGTTGTTCTGTCATAGAATTAATTCTGAGGGAAGGTAGGTTTGTTTGTTTGTGAACTTCAATCTATGCCAAGCCTACGAATGAAAGACCTCCAAGTCACCTTATTATCAACACCCTTTCTAGGATTGGTGTCCTCAGTGTGGTAACTCATGTTGTCATCCCCCACTGACCTTCTCTCATCCAACACCATACAGAATCCTTAATAACTTTTTTATACTAATGTTAGTCTTAAATCGTAATTCCAATATATCATTGAATGTAATGCCAATAGTTTTGACATAAACAACTAGCAAAATTAAAATTATACCTTTAAATTACAATATCAGAAGAACAGTATTAATAATAATAATAATAACAACAATAATTTCTTACCCTCCTCTCCTCATGGATTGTGGCAGGGAACAACAACAAAATCAACAATTAACAACTTCAATTAATCACATGAATTAAAATATGCAACGGTTTAAAAGAACATATAAAACATACACATTTTAAAATAGTCTACATTCAAAATTAAACATCTTAATTCACAATTTAAAATTATCTGGATAAGCTTGCTGGAAGAGACTAGTCTTCAATGCTGTTTTAAATTCAGAGAGTGTTTTCAGCTGTTCTTCTGGCAGCTTGTTATACAGTCTAAGGCAGGGGTCAGCAACTTCCGGCCCACGGAGGCCTTGGGACCAGCCCATGGCCGGTCTTGCTGCTGCCGCCGCCGCCACACATGTGCTGGCACAGCACACAAAAGCATGGGCGCCATTTTGGAAGGCCCAACGGCACCTGCACTGTGCAAATTCGCATGGCGCAGGCACCGTTAGGCCTTCCCAAATGGCATTCCGCATCATGCATGCATGCGCATATGATGCGGAGCACCGTGCGAATTCGTTGGCCCGGTGCCATTGGGCCTTTCCGGCACTGTTGGGCCTCCAAGTTGCACCAAACAGCAGAATATTTTCTTCAAAAGTGAGATTAACAATAAAATAAACTGTGTTGCTTCTGTTGTCCTTTAGACAGGACCTTTAAATAGTCTTCTTGTTGTAAGGCAGTTGCATTGGCTCTGAAGGACTGGCAAGGAACAATGGTAAAGGCTGTCAATTTCACTGTTTAATCAGGTGGAGAAGTCACTATGCAACAACCTTCACTGCCCCTGACAGCTTGGGGAGAAAGAGGATTGGAATAGAACTTGGATCTCTGGAATGAGAGTCAAAGCACAGATTCGGACACTAACATCTGGTCTTTGATATTTTGCAAGATGGTGAAATTGTGAAGTCACATTTAGCAGGAATGGCCTTTCTGAGTACAGAATAAATAGTGGTTGTAACATGGGATACATGTTTGCTGGCGACATTAACAGATTGATTCCTAACTGTGTGTGCTCAAGGGTAAGTCTTATTGATTCCAGTGAATTTTACTTCCAAGTAAGCTCTGAAAGGCTGCAGTCTTAAATATGTTTTCAGCCATGAAAAGGACAGACTTTCAGAGCTGCACATTCAAAACAATAAATGATGGGCAAATGTACCTTATTACAGTTTGGAACTGGCATGGTGTTTGTATGTTGTTGTTGTTTTGGGGAAAATCTGTTCCTCTCTCCCCAAAATCTCAAACACACTTAAGACTGAGGTTAGAGAGGATTTTTTGATGTAGGTGGCAAAAAGCAGCCATAAATATGCATAAAAAAGTGTGTGGGGGGGCAAAACAAGAGGCAATGTAAGGCAGTATACATTGTATGGTACAGCGTATAATATAAAATAAACAATTAAAAATGTGGGTTCCTTGAAGATAAGGAGATTTACACTACAAAAGCACAATGTAGGATCTTAGCCATCATTTTATGGCCTACAATGGAAGTTTCTCCCAACTGGTGTAGACCCGTTGAATGAATAGTAGTAAGATAAGTCAACACCTATGTAATTCAGTGGGGCTGCTTTAACTGGGGCACTAACAATTGCAGAGTGAAGGCTAGGAACTATATGTCCTTCCAGATCTTCTTAGACTGTAACTGTTAGAAGGCCCAGCATGCATAGTCAATTGTAAGGAAAGTTGGGAGTTGCCAATCAAGAACACCTGGAGGGCCAAATAATTCTTACCCTTGAGGTAGGCCTACAATTATCTGGAGAATAAATTTGGAACAAATAGGTCTCAGTTGTATAGCCAAGCATTACAAGCTGGACAAATTCCTATCTTGATGAATGGTGGTGACTTTGCTAAAGCTGATATGCTCAAGTATGCATTAAAAAGGTCCTACTCTAGACAACCAAGCTCATTTTTCTATTACTGACACAACAGCTTTTTCAACTCTCTGTCTCCTCTTTCCCAGCCTTTTGCAACCATTATGACTATCTTCTTTGCACTATAGAGGTGAAGGTCCTATTTCACAGGTCTCGCATATGACAACATTTAGTTGTTGTTATGGAAATGAACTCAAATATCATTCTCCTTTTCTTAGATACAATCTGTACACTTTACAAAAGCTGTTGACCATTCTTTTGTATCCTACACAGAAATCTACCCCCACCCAACCACCCGGAGTACCTTTCTGCATGCTAATCAGTATCCACTCACAAGCCACCATGAAAAATTGTAATCCATCTACAATTTTAATCATAAGTGGTATGCATACATTATTACATCTCATTGTTTTCATAAAAAGAAAGTGCTGTACAGTTATTAATGTCATATTATTACAAGTATCATGGGAGCAAAACTCTTCCTTTGATTATCCACCATGTTTTGTCAGGCAAACTGCTCTCCAAAAGTATATGTTTCATTTGGCTGACTTTTAAGATTCATACTTGGGTATCTAATAAATCTTACTCCTGTTAGATAGGATTATAGAATCATAGAGGTGGAAGAGCCCACAAGGGCCATCCAGTCCAACCCGCTGTTCTACAGGAATAAAAGCACTTGTGTCTGATGGCTATCCAGCCTCTGCTTAAAAACTTACAAAGAAGGAGACTCCACCATACTCTGGGGCAGAATATTCCACTGTCAAACAGCTCTTATTGTCAGGAACTTCTTCCTAATGTTTAGGTGGAATCTCTTTCCCTGTAGTTTGGATCCATTGCTCCATGTCCTAGGTCTGCAGCAGAAGAAAACAAGCTTGTTCCTTTTCAGTGTGACATCCTTTCAAATATTTAAACGTAGCTACTGTGTCAGCTCTTAACTACCTCTTCTCTAGGCTAAACATACCCAGCTTCCTTAGCTGCTCCTCACAGGACATGGTTTCCATATATTTCATCATTTTGGTTGCTTTTCTCTAGACACATTCCAGCTTGTCAAACATAGAATCATAGAATCATAGAAATGGAAGAGACCACAAGGGCCATCCAGTCCAACCTCTATGCAGGAACCCTCAATCAAAGCATACCCGAGAGATGGCCATCCAGCTTCTGTTTAAAAATCCCCAAAGAAGGAGACTCCACCACTC
>CM034710.1:111052739-111076237 GCA_020142125.1 Phrynosoma platyrhinos
CTGGGTTGGGGGTGACGTGTGCTGTTGCCGTGACCCCAGACCCTTTACAGCCATCTGTTTGGCCTTTAGATAGCTATATTGTGCTGGCAACTATGCATTGGTAAATGAGAAATTTTGCCTGGTTTTGCAAGACTTGAATTTGTCTTTTCAGCCAAGCTCTCTCAGTTGAAGAAAGCAAGACATGTAAGGGTATATATTCATACTGCATACTTTATATGTAGAATAAATAGGACATGTATTAATGGAATGCTTTCCCACAATAGATCTCATGAATGTGGAAAGCAAAATGTAATTCATTGCAAATAACATTCTAAATGAAGCAACAAATAATTTTAGAAATTTTCTACCTGCTGCAAGAAAGTTTTAAGAACTGAATAGTTTTCAAAGACTATTTGTACTTTGAGATTCATTCTGCACAAAATTAACATAATCTGGGGGAGGGGGTTTCACAGAAAACAACATTATTTTGGGATCTAGTCTGCATAAAATTCAGCTGTTATTGTTTGCACAGAAAAATGCTGATTCCTATGCAGAAAAGGCTGTTTTCAACAGAACCCCCCTCCCTCACACATGTACATATTTTGTGCAGAATAAGGCCCAAACTGTGAAGTTTCCAGTCAGTCAGGATTCTCCTTGTCATGGTTTCTTAACACAAGAAACACACCTTTTCAATGATTTTCAAACATTTTCAATGTTCTTTCTATCTGTAGATAGGCCTTCAGTCCATCAATGAAGTCAGACCTCTCCAGTGGTTGGTGGCACTGGCTTCATAGAGTTGGAAGAGACCACAAGGGCCATCCAGTCCAACCCCCAGGGAGGAACCCTCAATCACACATACCCAAGAGATGGCCATCCAGCTTCTGTTTAAAAAACCCCAAAGAAGGAGACTCCACCACTCTCTGAGGGAGAGTATTCCACGGTTGAACAGCCCTTACTGTCAGGAAGTTCCTCCTAATGCTCTCTTTTCCTGTAGCTTGCATCCATTGCTCCGGGTCCTGTTCCCTGGAGTAGTTGTTGAACCAATTTTAGTATAACTCCTTCAGTGTTCACATTGAAATCCAGAGTGAACTCAAGGCTCCACACCCAAGGGAGCCAACAGCCATGAATGCTTCCCCATAAATAAAACACAATTGAGTCCTCCTCCTCCTTCAATAGAAAGGCATAGAACAATATTAGGACTGCATCATTTAAATCTCCGATTGTGCTACATGACTTTTGTGCTGAATGGCAACATCATGCAATAAGACATGCAGCTGAAGGAGTACCATTACCAATTTCAGCATGGGAAAGATGGATACAGCTAAGATAAAAATATGCATCTGCATGCTCAATGACACGCCATACGCAACCCTGCTTCAGTAACTTGGACCAGCCAAAGACATTGTGCATCAGCCAAAAATGTCCCAACCCTATACATAGGAAAACTCTAGTATGCATAAGGCACCCAGACTGGATTCTGGCCTGTGTTTTTTCTCCACCCCTGTCCATATTGCCATCCTATGCCTTTCTCAGTAACCTGAAGGAACCTCTTGCTTTTCCAAAATATTTCATTGGTAGCACAGAGTAGAGACAGGGATGTAATAATTCAGAAGTGGCCAGGAGTAAATGGGTCCCCATTTCCTATCTCCAGTCCAGGACTCTTTGCTTTCTTCATTCTTAATCTTTATCCTTAAATAATAAATGTGGCAAAACTGGTGAGATAATAACTGTTCATTTAAAATCTTTCCCCCCTGTCTGGAAAGGAACAAGGCAGAGAAGAGTTTGGGAAAGCATCAGCCACTAGGGAATATTCTCTGTCTGGCTTGAGTTACTTAGTGCTTTGATGGTATTAAAACTGCCATTTTACTTCATTTTTCTTCTCTAAGCTGACTCAGGAGCCTGTATGACTTGACCAAAGCAATGGACAGATCCCTGGGTTACAGCCAGCCTTTTTGCCTACAGAGATGGAGAACAGCCATTAGCTGTACATCCCAGCAGACAATCCTAGATGTAAATTGACATCCTTACACTTCTCTTATTCATTGAATTTGCACTCTCCATCTTGGAAGTTAGGCTGACTGCCAGGACAACAGCCGCTACATCTGGCTAGTTTTTTTCTTTTCATTTTTTATTTCTTCTACGTCTATAACTTTTGTACTATATATCCTGGTAAGGAGTTCTGTAGAACTCAGAAACTCACTACTCTTGTGACATTGAAGTGGTCTTAAAAGAAGTATTGTCCAAATCTGATATTTGTTTTGCCCAAATCTGATGTTTTTCTGACAGACCAGGCTGAACACCTTATCAAACTACAAAGCCCAGGATTCCAAAGAATGGAGCCATGAAAATAAAGTGTTGTCAAGCTACTTTATTTCTGCAATGTGGAACTGCTATATGACACTCACCAATGGATTCAAATTGGAAGAAAGGAGATTATGATTAAATATTAGGAGGGGCTTCCTGGTGATGAGAATTGGTCTACAGTGGAAAAGAGTACCTCAGAAGGTGGTAGACGCTCATTTGCTGGAAATTTTAAAACAGAAGTTAGACAGCCATCCCTCAGGAATCCTTTAGCACTGGGTTCCTATAATGACAGGTAGTTGGATTAGATGGTCATTGCAGTTCATTCTAGCTCTATGGTTCTAAGGGGGCATTCACACTTACATTTTTGTCCTGTGGAGATCTGGATCTCTGCAATGATACAATACAGGAACGATGTTTCCACTATGTTTAACATGACCAAATCTGTCTGAGGCATTTAAATTCTCTCTGGCATTCACATATGCAAATCTGTCTGAGGCATTTAAATTCTCTCTGGCATTCACTTCAACATGGAGGTGCTTCCATATCCAGGAATGGTTCCCATGATCTGGACCAATTCAGTAGTATACTCACACTACTGAAGATCTGGGTCACTTTGGGCCTTTAAAAAAGATGTGCTTAAGGACCAGATGTTGAATGTACTGGGTTAAGTGGGGTTTCCTGTGGCTCCCTCCCCTTACAAATGGTACTGGGTGCATTTGAGACCTGTGGAAACGTCATGGAAATAACACAGTTTCACACTGGGTTATTTCCATAGTGTGAATGGGCCCTAAGTTACACCCCCCCCCCCGCAGAGTGAAAATATGAAGGATCACATTGTAATGTTGGTGAGATCTTGACTAGTCTGTCATCTTCCTCATCTTTTACTCTTTAAAGGAAATGCAGCAAATGTGGAACTGAGCTTAGGAGAAACTTTTTTTTTTTTTTGCAATATTGCAAAAACATGTCACCACTTTTGAAAAGAAAATAGGATACAAGCATAAATTATTTCTCCTGCTTCCCTTCAATTGTAGATAAATTCTCCCCACCCAGTAAGTATGTCCCCTTGGGGTTTAATTTAGCACTCCTTATCTTCAACCGTAATTTCATCTCATTCTCTAATTTTTCTCTCCATAAGATTTATTTTATCATTCTTCATCAAGAACATTAGTTGATAAATGCTTGAGAAGTGTAGACCATAAGGAAGGATGCCATGAGTCATGCGGTCTCCTAGAAACCAGACAGCAAATAGCTTTCAACAAGTATTTGAGACTCCCAAAGTACCCTTCAGACCAACATTCTCTCAAAATGTAATATACTGCAACATTACCTGTAGTTTTCAACTGCCCAGCAAGACTTGTGAGGCAGAGAGGAGACAGTGCCATTTTTCAGGCAGACCTTCTTGGTAACAACTTATTGAGCAACCAGGGAGCTGAAAATGAGTAGCAAGGGGACAATGAGGCAGAGAGAACATTGTTAGTTTAGCAAAGAGGAGGATTGTTTGCTCATTGCAAATATTTTTTTTTATGACTCTATCAGGGTGAAACCGGCTCCCTGAGAATATTGGTTCATTTCTGGAGAGAACACAAAGCTATAACACTTCCCCCTTTAGTCAGATTCAGAAACACCCAAGAAGCAGCTATCCATTATGAATTTCATGGTGAGAAGTGCAGCCTCAAGTCAGTTGTGTGATAAACATCATCATGTATAAGCAAATCTGTTTGTATGTCAGGAACGAATATACTGAAGTAGACTTTAATTGTTTTAGCAAAGTGGTAGGTGATTTGAAACTATACCTCCTATAAATCATCCCCAAATATAGCCAGGAGCAAGAGATAATATGATATGTAGTTCCACAACATCTGGAGGACCACAGGTTGCCCATCTCAGTTATAACAGGTCATCACACTACTGTTCAATTGAACTGAAACGTACCATGCAACATGCTTATTCTGTTTCAGCAACATTGGATGTTGTGACTAGGGGATAAAATAAATACATGGCAAACTATGAGCCAGTGTAGTGTAGTGGTTTGAGAGTTGGACTATGACTTTGGAGACTAGGGTTCATTTCACAGCTTGGCCATGAAACCAACTGGGTGAATTTGGTGACTCACACTCTTTCAGCCTCAGGAAAAGGCAATGGCAAACCTCCTCTGAACAAATCTTGCCAAGAAATCCCCCTGATAGTTTCTCCTTAGGGTTTCTATAAGTCAGAAATGATTGAAATCATACAACAACAACACACTCTTTCTATGTATATAAACGTTCAGGCAAAACCAAGAGCGCTGTGTGGGTGTAGGTTTCCAAGATGGAAAATATGGATTGCAAACAAACTAAAGCTCCACCTCTTTTAAAGAAATTATCAGTCTCTGTCATTGTGGTTGAACATGTGTGAAGGATATGGGGCTCCACACACCAGCTTTACTCTGAAATCACACTTGCTTTATCTTCAGTAATTGTCTTTCGAGTAGGAAAGTCTGGAGCAGGCTTCCACTTGTATTCATTTACACATGTTCCTCTACCCTATCCAGGAATAATGCTCAAAGGCAAATCACATGCTCTATGCCTTGGGGGAAGGCAATAGCAAACCTTCCTTGCCAAGAAAACCTCATGATAGGGTCACCATATGTCAGAAATTACCTGAAAGTACACAGCAACAACAAAAAGGCTCTACTGGACTGCCCCACTCAAGAAGCCCTTTGGGTTTATTCAAGCATCTACCTTAATACTTGTTGCTAACATATCATGATTGCTCTGATGGAAATGTTTACATACACCATGGTATTCTTTGGTGTTTTAGCAAGTCTAAAGCAATGCTGTTATTATAATATTACCATTAAATCATTAGATAATGTCAAAGGGGGAATGTTATGAACATCTGAAAAACCTAAAGTACAATTCAAACACCAGGTTACAGAAAGGAAGGGCACTTCCAAATATTAATATTGTTATGAAGCAATATTTCTCAGAGGGTGTTACTCTTCTGAAAGGAAGAGACCTAGGCATCTTATTTTAACAAAGCTGCTGAAGTTCATATTTCCCCTTAGGACTATTTTTTAAAAAAAGGCAAAGTTGACTTTCTTGGCTATGAATGAAGTTACTCTGACATAGCAAGCAGGAATCTGATCATGTTTTATAAGATGTGAGCAAACCTGATCTGGAAAGGCTTGGGAGGATGATCTATTTGTCCTCTGTAAAGATGGCATTTTATCTTACCAAGCCAATCTCCTCTTTCTGTTTACTCCAAAGTAGAGGTGGTAATCCTCTCTTTTTGATACCACAAGAATTCCCACAGCAACAGATTATGATGTCACAAGCAAAGATTTACAGTCCTCTAATGCCGATGGATAGGAATAACTCTGTTGTGAGACAGTCCAGGCTGGAAAATGTTTCCCTGCAATAATTGCTCTGCTGGGAGAAAATCGGATTTCGAAGAAGTTACATTTTAACAGTCAAAAAGAATGTGTTGATAAAGTGTGGTTGAACTTGAGATATACATCATAAGCTCTGAAAGTTATTTGTAAATCTAGAGAGAGATTTCAACAAGTGTCTCCAGAATCCCCAAAGCAAATCATATCCTTACGATTTCTTACACAGTGAACTCTGGACACCAAATCAACTTTAGCACAATCTAACTGTCTTGGCAGCCCTAGCTATTTTCAGTCAAGGCACATTAAAGCAATTGTCCCTCACAGCTTCACTCATAAGTAAAAGAAGCATTGATGTTGAAGTCTGATACATGTTTACCCAGGAATGGACGTCAATGGGCATAGCACTGCAGTCTGGTGAGTGTCCCTATGTTCTACATTTCTTCCATTTTTATTTTATTTTAATTCTGGAAGGTAAAAACAACACTGCCCCTCTGACCACTCAAGAAATTTTAGGGAGCACATTTGTTCCTCTACAATCATCCCCCAATCAATAATGTTATATTATCTAAACACACATGCTCAATACCTGGCAGCTTTCACTTCAATCTGTGTTACCAGTCTTGGAAAAGTCTATTTATTTATTTTTGACTGCAACTCACAGAAAGCTCTGACCAATAGGGCAAATCTCTTAAATAAATGCATTTATTGTGGATGCCTGTTTACTCTGTCATTTCCACCTTTTATGGGGAGAGATGCTGTGGCTGATTCCAAAGTACATCACTAGTACAATTCATATATAATTGCAGTTATGTTTTCTCCCCTCATTACATGTGTTTTGCATTGTGCTTCAGAAGTTTGAAAAATGATTTCCTTCCCTGTTCTTGCCACTGCCTGCCTTCTGCCATAGGGGGGAGTTGAACAAAAGAAAATGAGTACTGGAGAAATGACACTGTTTAGAGTGGCTTAGGTCCTTCCTGGTGAGGCATACTCATAAGGTGATGTTGGGCGGCTACTATTTGACATCTTGGGCATTGATCTGTAGTGTCCCCCAGAGTTCAATTCGGTCCTTCGTGCTGTTTAACATCAACATTTCCTGCTTGTTTAATCACTTTTCTGATTTGCCACCATGTTTCAGTAGTAAAACAGGGTGTTTTTGTGTATGGCCCATGGCAGGGCAGTGAAAATTGATCGTAAGTTGTCCACACTTGCTCTTAACTCAGTATGAAGTCTCTCTTTATGCTTAACACCAGCAATGGTACAATAAATGTGGCTCCATCACCATAGTGAGAACAGGAAAATGTCTCAGAGAAGGGCATTACAAGCACATAGTTCAGGAAATCAGGTGCTCAGATCCCCACCCCATAAATATTTTGAACTTGCCTTTCATTCCAAGATATTAGGACTGTGTATAAAACACAATCTCCACATTGTCATATAAACAGGGGAAATACCATAAAAATCAAAACAAAATAAAGACCTGGAAAAATTGAAAGAGTAATAACATATATAAGGACAAGCTCACTAGTTAAAATGTCCAGGCAAACCTAAAAGTTTTAACCTGGTGCTGAAAAGAGAGTAAAGTCAGCACACGTTGCATTTCTATGGGGTGATGTTTCTATAAATAATAAACTCATAATGTTTTAATGGTACTCTGAAGTATACAATAGACCTGCCTGTGATAGCCATTACAGGTTCTCTGACAGTTGTCTCAGATAGGCAGGATCAACACATACATATGGATACTGGAAATGCCTGTACTATAACAGTACCTCCCAGGATGCCCTAACGTTGTTAATTTTGCAAACTAAATCCCAGTTCTTTTCAAGAAAGGTCTGTTTGATCATTGTTTTGGAGGTTACAACATGTCTGGTTATGACACTTTGATTTATTAGCAGTTTTTGAAACAACATGGACATTTCTTACATGGACTACCAAGTTGAAGCCATCTATCAGAGATCTCTTGAGACACAAACAGAGAACAGCTGAGTCCGGATAGAATTTCAAAGGTTTCTCCAAGGCATCTTCAGGGCAAAAAATGGTGAGAGAGTAGCAAGAAGAAGCCAAGTGATTTCTGGGTAGGTACATGTGGGACAAGTTCCCAATATATTACAGCATTCTTTAAAATAAGTAAATATCACAGACATAGCCCTGTTAGTTTGGAAAATTAGTATGAAAAGGAATCTTGTGTTAGTCTCAAAGGTACTACAAGATCCCTTTGCATATTGATAAGCAAATATGTATATGTCACATTTAGAGTCTAATTTTAGACATATTTACTTGGACTTAAGCTCCATTGGTTGAATTTATGACCAAAAAAGTATATCTCTGACACATGGCAAGGAATTAAAGAGCTGGCTATATCTCATTATTTCACTGTCTTGTTCAGGTATTGCTGTTTTGATCAGGGATGATGAGTGGATCTATTGCTGAGGGAGGCTGCATCTGCACTGCAGAAACAATGCAGTTTGACACTGCTTTAACTGCCATGTCTCAATGCTATGGAATGCTGGGATTTGTAGTTTGTTGGGGCACCAGAGCTCTCTGACAGAGAAGGTTCAATATCTCACAAGACTACAAATCCCAGAATTCCACAGCAGTGAGAAGTGGCAGTTAAAGTGGTATCAAACTGCATTATTTCAGTAGTGCAGATACATCTGGAGACGCTGTTGAATTTTCTCTTGCTTCTTTGGCTGCTTCTTCTGCAGATGCTTTGGATGGTAGGGGAGTTATGTAGTTGCCAAACCTATGTTAGGAATAGCACGGAGCTAAGGCAGTTAAAGTGGTGTCAACCTGGATTGTTTCTGCAGTGTGAATGCAGCCATAGTCTCCTTAGAAAGCCACTGGCTTTCAATGCTGAAAGCTCTTTGCATTGTTCCTCTTTCCTTGCTCTGATTTTCCCCTTTCTCTTTTCTCCCTTAGGTAACTTCTTCCTCCTGTCAAAAGAAGTTGTCTGGGAAGCAAGGCACCTCTGTGTGGTGTTCACAGTTTCTGTTTCTTGCTCGGCCTGACCTTTTCCAGTGATGATTCATTGACTCTCTCAAGCATTTTTCTTGGTTCCCAAGCTCTGCCCATCCCACTTGCTGCTTCTCTCCCTACACCTGCCTGCCAAAGGGATTAGCAGGGATGTGTTCTGGTTGTTCAGTGTGAGCTACATCCTGCTGTACTTCTGAAAGGGATAGAAACAAGGATCAGGTTCCCGAGTGCTATTCTTTTTACTAAGCCTATGAAAGAAAACATTGACTGCTTCACAAAACACCTGCAAGCTATTTATTATATCAGCAAAGGTGTCAGATATTGCTTAGGCTTTGCCTTGAATGCTAGCCCTTTCAATCCATCATCAGCACAGTAAAGATTTCACCTTGCATTGGCTTCATAGGGCTAACAGGTCTTGGGCAATTAAAAGAAAAATTATTTAGTGTTCCAATTTCTTTCATGAAATTGATTATATCCCAGACACAGATCCAGACTGCCTGCTGAACTCCCATCCTGCAGAAGCATAACTCACCTCCGTCCATTTGTATATTGTAGGCAGGAAACAGTATAACTACCAAAGTTCAACTAGAAAAGAAGAAGAGAGAAAAGGAAGAGCTCAGCTTTGGCATTAATCTGGATTCTATGCTTTGCTGCAAAATAAAACAGTGAGATGAAAGAGATAGATAAGGAAATGCTTTGGGGTCTTTCTGCAGACAGGGCTTGGAATAATTTATATTTCTGGCAGTATTTAAAAAGTTGTCTGTCAACAGACTACTACACAACAGAGTTCACACAAAGGTGATCAGTTGCAGAAATTATAAAGATCAGTAGAAGCATTTCTTCAGAAACTTCCTTGCATTTGTCATTTTAAAAAAAACACATGTGGAAAACACAGACGTATCAAGGAAATAGTAAGGGGCACATGATTTACATGGACAGATGTAAATGGATTTGGATGTTGATGAATATAACTTCTTGGTATGGATGGAAAGACTATTTTATTATTTGTTTCTGAGACAATAAGTAAATAAATAAATAAATCCTGACATTCATGAAATCTGAGTGGGAACAATAGCACAGAAGCCAGAATTCTGCAAAAATTGTGCCTGAAAGTCACACATTCTAGAGCAGGGGTAGGCAACCTTTCCCCTTTAAGGGCCGAGGGACTTCAGCTCCCAGAATCCCAGGAGCTATTGGCCAACATGGGACTATTGGCCAACATGGCTGAGGCTTCTGGGAGCTGAAGTCCCTCGGCCCTTAAAGCGGAAAGGTTGCCTACCCCTGTTCTAGAGTATTTTGGGAAATGTTTCTGTGCAGAAACATACTTTTTTGCATGAAGATTGGTACTTTTGTACAAAAACATTTTTGCCCACAGTTTTGAACAAAAAGTTTATTTCTATTAGCAGTGGGTTTTTGCCCCCAAAAATCATTTTTGAAGCAAAGGACATGTATTTCCATGTTGAATAAATTCCCAGACACTTTGTGACATGCAAATACTGGATGGAAAAGGCACAGAAATATTAATTTTCTCTTGCAACAGGGAGAAATCTAGGGAAATTATTCATCTGCATATGCAAGGATGAAACACATGCAGGCCTTTGGTGTGCACCCCTGCAGTAGCCTGCTGCAACCCATTGAGGGTTTCCCAGCCACCCTCTTGATCGGGGTGAGCAGGAAAGGATGTAGTAATTGTTGTACAGGTGGCCCATGCATTATGTGAGTCCATAGATCCAGTTTATGCAAAGACCCCCCTTGTTGCTGCTTGCCCTATCTTGTGTTGCTCATGCTATCTTGTGCTGCTCACACTGCTCGCTCTACCTTGTGCTGTCTGTGCAGCTTGTGCTACCTTATGTTCAGCATTGAATGGCTCCTGTTGATTGGCTCATGCCATTTATTGCTCATGCCATTGAAGGGACTGTGTTGGTGAAGGGATTGTGTTGGCACAGTAATCCACAATGCCTTCATTTTGGATAAGGAAAAATAGTTCCATATTTTATGTGAAAATTGTATCACACGAAGGGTCCTGGAATGGATCCCTCATATGTATTACACAGGCCACCTATACTCTTATTTGCAAGATTACCCTGAAATTGTGTGATGCTGTACTCCAAACTATTTTACCCTAACTCATCATCTTTGTCTCAAACACCTCCTTGGTGACACTTTATCAGTGTGAGCAGCACAATCTTGATAAAGATTGTTGGCTATGGGCAGCATGGTTTTAAATTGCCCACAACTGGTCCCAATGCCTGTCAGCATCTCTAAACACTGCAAGGGTTGTCACTGCCCCTGCAGTTCCTTTATGAGATGCTTTTCCACATATACTTCCGGGCCCGGTACAAGGTGTTGGTTATTACCTTTAAAGCCCTAAATGGCTTGGGTCCAAGCTATGTCAGGGACCGCCTCCTCCCGTACAATCCTTCCCGCGCTCTCCGGTCCTCTGGGAGGAACTTACTGCAGCCACTAAAATCTAGGCTTGCAGCGACCTCCCAGAGTGCATTCTCTGATGTCGCCCCCAAACTCTGGAATGACCTGCCGGATGAGATCCGTCAGTTGACATCATTAGACAGCTTTAAAAAAGCTGTCAAGACGGATCTCTTCTGGCAAGCCTTTCCAGATTAACCATCCTGGCCCAGGATCCCTGATCCCCTCATTCCTCCCGTGGCCCCATCTTTAGTGATGGTTGAGGATCTCCAGAGGGACACCAGGGTTTTTAGTTTGTTTTAATTATGGTTTTATGTTTTGATATTGTGTTTTTAATTTGTCATATTGTTTAATACTTTCTTAAGGGGAGGGAATATAATGTTTTAATGTTATATTTTACTCTTGTTATATTTTACTGTTGTCAACCGCCCGGATTGGTTCGCCACAGGGCGGTATACAAATTATTATTATTATTATTATTATTATTATTATTACTTCTCCACTTATTAAGACTGAGTTGGGAATCATACTGATGTTATTTCACTGCACATAACCAACAGCCAGTAGTGAAGGTTGCTGAAGTTGCATCTGCAATAACAGCATCCCAATCCCTTTAATTATGTAATTCAGAGACACTTTTATTCACACATTCCTGTTTACTGTTGTAAGATATATATTTTCCTCCTTTGGAGGTCTTTAAACAGATGTTAGATGGCCATCTCTCAGGGATGCTTTGATTGAGAGTTCCTGGATGGCAGGGGGGTTGGACTGGATGGCCCTTGTAGTCTCTTCCAACTCTATGATTATATATATATATATATATATATATATATGTATGTGTGTGTGTGTGTGTGTGTGTGTGTGTGTGCGCGCGCGTGCGTGTGTGTGCATGTGTTAGCTGGAGGCTTCCACTTTACTTGGTAAATCATTCAGCTCTGGGTTTAAAACTGAAAGGACCTAATTCCATTAAAATTCAAAGTAAGGCCCAGAGCAGATTCATAGCAATCCTGACATCACTGGATCAACACCAGGGTATTTTCAGTTATAATGTATACTTCTAGACAGGATTTCCTCCACTGTGGGCTGGCTTTGCAGAACTGAACTGGTTGCTTAGTAAAGTTTTTTTATATATATAATTTTTTATTAAGAAATATAAAAATATACATAAACAACACAACAGTGGACAAACCACATCAGACATTACATACATTAATACATAACACGTACAAAACTTACAAAAAAACCCTAGTAGATTATATTGCCAGATATTATATTATGGATGTGAAACTTATGCCATGCATCATTAACATAAAAGGACTATAATGTTGGGTTTATTGTGGAGGGGGCTGCTTGGATTACCAAAAATGAGCAGGATTGGGTTAATATTTGTTCCTAATTAATTAGACTTTAAGAGAGGCATGAAATCTTGGCTTGCTTAGAGGGGTTTGACTAAAGGCCAACCATTTCTGGAAGCTGCATAAGGCTCTTGGCTCTGTAGGAGGGCAGACTAATGAGTAGTCAACATGTTCTCCTTCCATGGCCTACAAGCCTTGGTTCAAAGGAATCTTCCATCTCCACCTACAGCCAGGAAAAGGCTTGGTACTGACTGGGGACTGTTAGGCAGGAGTCACTGTGCAAATAGTTTACATGTCATAGAAATACTCCAAATGCCAGCAAGTATGTGTTAGTGAACACTTGTAATGAAGGCAGGCTTCTTCTCAGTGCTGAGGCTTATTTTTGCTTATTAGCAACTCATGGGATAAATTCATGGGAGCTGGTGGCTTACATGTCAGTAGGGTGGTGAATCCATTCCAGATTTTAAAGGAGTGATCCAAGGTGTAGAATCAATTTTGGAATTAGGCTTAAGAATCCAAAAGAGTGCTTTAAAAGTCTGTATGAATCCCCAAAATGTATTCACTGCCCCACTGACATGAACCCACCACTGATATGGAAACCACCACTGGACAGCACAATTTAGCAGGCCCATGGCATATTGCAGCATGTTACAAGATGTGTTTCACCTTGCTCTTTCTATTACAGCAACAAACTGAACTGGTTACTACATCTTATTTCCAAACTGGCAGTGGGATAATTGCTCTCCACTGTCCCTGGGGACAGCAACCTACCTTAAGGGTGGAACAGAGGCTATGTGGTCTAACAGAGGGCAACAGCCAGGGAGCTTTAGGAAGAATGAGAAGGGAAGTGATGCAACTGTTGCTCCCAGTATCTGCTGGTGAGACAGTGGCCATTACCCATGGTAAAGCAGGTCTGGAAATTGGGGAAGGAAGGGAAACCACTGAAATATCATAACATACAGTGACATCTTAAACACTTGCTTGTGAAGCAGAAAGATGCTAGGTAAAGGTAAAGGTATTCCCCATTGACTAGGTTGTCAAGTTGTGTCCCGACCATAGGGGGCAGTGCTCATCTCCGTTACTAAGCCGAAGAGCCAGTATTGTCAGAAACTATTCTGTGATCATGTGGCCAGCATGACTGCACAGAATACTGTGCCACCGAAGTGGTACCTATTTATCTACTTGCATTTGCATGCTTTCGAACTACTAGGTTGGCAGAAGTTGCTACATGTGCATAATATTGAGAATAATTCCAGAATGGCCAACGTGGAGGGGATTCTACATTTATAACAATCCTTTGAGAAAGGCTAGGCTGAAAGAAAGTGAGTTGTCCAAGATCAACCAGTGAGTTTCACAGTTCTCCAAGCTTTGAGATGAGCCCACATACCAAGCCAGGCCTTTGGTCAATCTAGCTCAGTATTGTTGAAATCTTTAAGTATCAGGAGATCTTTGCAAGTCCTATGGAGATGACAAAGGCCAAGCATATAACCATTTCAATGTTGTACCATATGCTCTAGCACTCATATAGGGCTCAAATTTCCTCAGTACAACATCTTAGATCCCAGTTCTGCTTCAGCCAAAAAGACTGTGGCATGCTCCCTGAAAACTCCCTGAAAATCTTGCTATGGAATTAGAATTAAGCTGTCATGTTTAACTTCTGAGTCCCCAATTTCCTTGCTTTTCTGTTAATAATTTAAATAATAATTCAAATCCAAGAGAGTTTAGGCCATCCTTACAGTAAGACAGTTCTTTTTCCATCATGTGCCCTGCAAATAGCTCCATGAACAGTATGGTATTTTCAGAACAGCTTCCATTATATCTACCAGCTGAGTGATGAAGAAACATAAGACTTTTTTTGGTAGTCAGCCACAGTGCGATAAGTATGTAGTAAAATGTACGGGAGAACCTTGATGAATCTATAAGCCCTCAACTCTCCTCCCATTTGTATTCTTCACAAACAGAAGTAGCAAAGTCTATTTCTGTGGGAAGGGGTTTGCTAGTCAGTCAATTAAAAAGTCTACTTAAGAGGCAGATTAATATCATGTTCAACATCTGTACCCTATCATTCATGCAAGTTGACAAAGATGTTCACTAGAGATTCTGGTCTCATTAGAAGGAAAAATAAAATAATTTAGAGATGAAGGAACAGCACAAAAACAATTGGCATGAACTACTTGAAGGATGAGATTTTTTAATATTGTAATTCAAGAGGGAGGTAATTTGATCACTTGTGACAGAAGGAAGAGACTGGAGCACAAAGCCAAACATTCAAGTGGAGACTTCTTGTCCAGAAGGAGAAACTGGATAGCTGTATAAGTAGCTCAAATACACACAGGTGAAAGCTGAAGAATCTTGGAAGGGTGGAGATGTTTATAGCACTTGGACGCCTATATATACTGGATTGACATGCTCTGATCTCCATTAGCACCTATAAGGGTATGCTAGTTGGCTGTGCATTTTCTGGCAAGACCATGTTTGGCTGGTGAAGTAGAAATGGTGGCTGGTTTCTTCTTGGATGTGAAAAAATCTAAAGCTGTTTGTAGGTAATATATGTGGTGGCAATGTAAATATCTACAAAACTTTTGGGGAAAAGTGATTATAGAAATAGAAAGTATTGTGAATATAAAAATAGATAGCAGTCCGAATATAGTATTGTTATCACTATATAATACAGAGAAATGGAAAAAAAGAAGAAAAAGATTTGATAACAAATCTGCTTACAGCAGTGAAATTAATTATAGTAAGATGCTGGAAAACAAAAATAAAAGAGGAATGGAATAAAGAGATGTGGAAATTAGTGATTAATGATAAATTGACATGTAGAATGAAAGTAAAAAGGGATTATGGGTAAAAGGTGAATTTGATGGAATTTGGAAAGAATTTATTGAGAAAGTATTGAGGGAAAAAGGCGGAAAATTACCTCCAAGGGAGGAATTGAGATTTTGGATGGAATATAAAGGCAAAAATGGCTCCGGGGAAGGGGAACACTGGGGTGGGATATAAAATATATTTAGTTAAGTTGTAATAGAAGGTAGAAGATATAAGTATGGAATAATGTATCATATAAAATGTATATGTATGAATAAAAAATTAAAATAATTTTTTTTAAAAAAGAATCATAGTCCAACATTCAAACCACTACACCATGCTGGCTCCCTATGTCCCCCATGGTTCTATTAAATCTAATCCAGGTGCAAGAATCTCTTCAATTGATGTAATTACTGTGTATGCCTTCAAGTCACCTCTCAACTTATGGGGACCCCTTGCATTTAATAGGGTTTTCTTAAAAAGGAATTGTCAGAGGTGGTTTTGCCAGTTTTTCCTTCTGAAATACAGACTCAGCATGTGGTATTCATTGGTAACCTCCCATTACATGGGATCTGATACTGGGCTTCAAAAGTAGAAAGAAACTGGTTAAAGGGTATGAATTTCTCCTGCAGATAATCAGCAGTTGTGGGGTCTCTTACATTTTCATGACCATAATGAGGCATAACTTTTCATGTAAACCTTTATATGTTAGAAATCATTGCCCTCAATTCCAAGAAATGGTCTAAATGCTAATTGAGGATGCTGTTAAGAACTTTCCATACTTCAGAACAGGTCTTCAAATGGCCAAACAAATCCCTGCTCTGATAAACCTGGGTTGCTCTTGGGGAATGGGCAGCTGTGTGTGAAAATGCTGTAAAAGAATCTGCTTTCACTCAGATGTCATGTTTTTGGCAACAGAGAACAGGACTTCCTTCTTAGGTTGAATAAGAGATGAAAAACAGAGTCCCTCTTGAACTCTGTAGCTTCTGCTTAACACTCATGAACCACAATGGGAGATTTTATTCCCCTGGAGCAAGCATGGTGGTTGTGTGGCCCCCCTGATGCTGTTGGGCTGCAACTCCCAGCAACCCTCACTAGCATAGCCAATGGTGAGCAATGCTGGAAGTTGGCTGCTAAATTCCCACATTTGTTCCACCTTTGTTGTGTGTGTTCTGCCTAAATACCCTAAAGACACCAGATCCCATCAGCTTTTGGAAGCTAAGCAGGGTTGGCCCTGGTTAGTATTTGGATGAGAGATGACTATCAGATGCTGTAGGCCAGGGGTAGGCAACCTTTCCCCTTTAAGGGCCAAGGGACTTCAGTTCCCAGAAGCCTCAGCCATGTTGGCCAATAGTCCCATGTTGGCCAATAGCTCCTGGGATTCTGGGAGCTGAAGTCCCTTGGCCCTTAAAGGGGAAAGGTTGCCTACCCCTGCTGTAGGCTATATTTCAGCAGAAGGAACTGCAAAACCACCTCTAAGTATTCCTTGGTAACAAACCCTATGAAATTCATGGGATTGACATAAGTCAACAGGCAACTTGAAAGGTACCTACACACTTATATTCGATGTAGTAGAAGCCCCAACTACACCAAGAACCAACTGTCAGTAGAAACTGGCCACACAAATAGACATGCTTTACTATGCCTTTTGCAACATTTTGCAAGATTGAAATTCTACAACCCTAGAATCAAGTACAGAGAACCTTATTACCGGAAGGTTGGCCACCAGGTCATGAATTGGCTACAGCAATTATAAACATAACAATGGTGGGTAATTGTGATCTGCATGAGTGGAAGGACCAACTGCAACCATGCAGATCACAACTATTTCATACCAACATTGTGTCCATACTTCTCTGAATCACATTCTGGTTAGGAGCCCTGGTGGTGCAGTGGTTAAATGCCACTCACTCAATCCTAGCCAGGGGCTCAGGGTCAACTGGGCCCTGCATCCTTTTGAGGTTGCTAAAATGAGTACACAGCTTGTTGGAGGCAATTATCATTGTAAACTGCTTAGGGAGTGCTTAAGTGCACTGATAAGCGGTATAGAAATGTACTTGCTATTGCTATTGCTATTGCTATTGCTAGAAAAGTAAATTTTACATAATTGATTTTTGGGAAGAGAAATCATTTCCCCACACAGTTTTTTTTAATTTTTTTTATTGATTTTTAAGTCTTATAAGTTAGTCAAATATTACAGTGAAACATAATAACAAATATAACAATGACTATAGCAGAAAGCTACCGTTGCAACTGAGAAGGGTTGTTCACATTATCTTGTCCTACCTGAAGACTGATTTCTGATCATTTCTTGAATAAAATTGTCTGCAACTGTCAATGTCCTCTGACTACTTTAAATTATGGATTTGGATGCTTGTTCTGTCCAACACAAACTGACCTTCCACAAACATCTTGAAATTGTATGTGAACAATTATTCTAATCATGGACCCATGTAAGGTTCAGCAAATTTATTTTCAAGGATAACATGATTTTTATTTGTCTAGGGCAGCAATGCGTGTCAAAACAATCACAAGACCAGGTGGGAACCATTTCATTTAACAATGTAAGCTTTCCCATCATATTGAGAGGTGCTGGTGATGTGCATATGGGAGAAAGCACAGTCCAGAAGTAGAACACATTCTATGTGAGCAAATTTCCCCTTGTTCAGTCTTCAGTTAAAAGACATTTCCAGTTAAAAGAATATCAGGTACCAGTTGATGGGGAGGGTGGAATATCTGCCTCATTCACTGACAGTCATCTCTGTGATAACACATCTTCCAGATGTGTCAAATTGCAGCTCTCATCACCACTGAACATTGACTATGTGGGCTGGAAGCAATGAATACCTAGAGGAACTTGCATTGGGAAAGATAGGTATAGATTGAGGTAGGCAACACATAGTAAGTAGGCTGTTTCATTTTACAGTTACTGTAGTTACTGCAGTGCTACTAGAAAGAATACCAGCAAGTTCTTTTGAGAACAAAGTGCAAAGAGGACCATATTTGCTTTTTATGAAATGTACATGGTGCAATGGCAGCAGTGAACTTGATGGTAACAGAACAAACAAAAGGGCAGAAATTAATGCATTCCTATTGCCAAGGATGGAGCGAGAGAAATTGAGGGGGTTTCAACATAAAATGCCAGAATTACTTGGTGGTCTTTGGATTCTCTCTCTCGGAAACATGTCCAGAGTTGCCATGTTGGCTATATAACAAAGTACAAGAATATCCAAAATCCACAAAACAGTGATACCTTTATTGGGGCAATAAAGGTATTGTACATTTTGGTTGGCCCAATAAATGTATCACTTTTTGTGGATTTTGGATGTTATTGTACTTATCTCTCTTTCTCTGTTTGTATATGAGAGAGAAACAGAGACAGAGAGACAGATGGAATTCCATTTTGCTCCCATTCAGGTACAAAAATTTCTTGGACCAGAGGATGCAGAATACATGAATTTATCATATTTCCTGATGTATTAATGTCATTTTTAAAAGTACATTTTATAATATATTTGGACAGAATTTTACATCATGGCATGACACTGCCTCTTAGAAGAATGTATAGAAGCATTTCCTCCCCCTAATTCTGTGCAAACATTTCCCAAGCTCCTAGAGAACATGTAAAATATGTAGCTATCAGAGACTGCATGTTCATCAGTGTGTACCCAAAGGAAAAAAGAAACTACCAATTCCTTAGCCAAAACATGCTCAAGCAGGGAACAACAGCTTTATCTTTTCAAAATGACGAGATCAAGCATTTATGATTCCTAGTCATATTCAAAAGTATGGAGTATTTTTATTTGTTTTTCATTCCTCCCTCACTTTCCAGACTTCACTCAATTGTTAATAACCACGTTGTCATTTTCTGAAGAGTTGGCACAAAAAGACTTTATTCTTTCTGCAGAGGAACTGCAGCAACCAACCAATTTTTTTTTTTAAAAAACACACAACAAAACTGTCATATCACAAAGTTACAGCCTTGACGTCTGTTAAGTAAAGGTTTATTTTACACTTCAAAAGTCAAGCTGCACATATGACTAGGCTACATTCAGAAGTATACAGCATGCTCCTATCAAATATTTGGGGGGGGGGAGTTGGTTTCAGACAAATATTTACCTTTTTTGTTTCAAAAATTAGTTGCCCTTTTCTATAAGTGCAAAAAACCCTCTCTCTCTCTCTCTTTCTCTCTCTCCTTTTCTTTCTTTTTGCTTTTTAAACATATTCTCTCAATTGCTATATCATTTTAGCTATATCAGGCAATGGCAGCTGGACTGGTTTCTTCTGCCTTTCATTTCTAGCCAAAATGGTATCTCTTATTTTCAGTCTATAACAACCATGAAGGTTGATGGAGGTCACTAAAGCATCTGATAGTTTGCAAAGAAAATTCTAGAGACAATTTGGTTCACAGTGTGTGTAATTGGCTGCCTGAAATCTAGCACACATGCTGCCTGCCTGTTTGATCCTGGCTCTTGAGCAAAGCTCCATTAAATCTAATCCAGGTGCAAGAATCTCTTAAATCGATGTAATCATAGTCCTAGGCTTCAAAAGTTAGAAAGAAACTGGTTGAAGGGTCTGAATTTTCTCCTGCAGGTAATCTGCAATTGTGGGGCCTCTTTTACTTTTTCATGATTGTATTGTGGCATCACCTTTCTATAACCCTTTATATGTTAGAAATCATTGCCCTCAATTGCAAGAAATGGTGTAAATGCTGGTTGAAGCTGCTCTGAAGAACTTTTCACACTTCAAATGAGACTTTCAAATGGTCAAATATTTGAATCTGGCTTGCTCCTAGAGAATGGGCAGCTCTGTGGAAATGTAAAAGAATCTGCTTTAACATACATGCCATATTTTTTGGCAACAGGGAATCATAGGGTGCTTCTACATTGTAGAAATAATGCAGTCTAACACCACTTTACATGCTGTAGCTCCATCCTATGGAATCCTGAGATTTGTAATTTTACATGGTCTTTGGCCTTCTAAACCAAAGAGTGTTGGTGCCTCATAAAATTACAAATCCCAGGATTCTGTAGGATGGAGCCATGACAGTTAAAGTGGTGTCAAAGTGCATTATATCTACAGTGTAGATCCACCCCTAAAATCATAGACTAATAAAATCATAGACTAATAAGGTTGGAAGAGACCACAAGGGCCATCCAGAAAAAAAACAAAACACCTTGCCATGCAGGTATACACAATCAAAGCACTCCTGACAGATGGCCATCCAGTTAGGATTTCCTTCTTAGGTTGGACAGGACATGAAAAACAGAGAGCCTCTTTAAATGTGTAGCTAAGGCTTGTCCCTCATGGAAGTTACACAGGCCTCCTGATGTTGTTGAACAGCAATTCCTAGCAACACTGGCTAGCATGGCCAATGGTGAGGATGGCTGCAAGTTTATTTCTTTATTTAAATATTTCTGTCCTACCTTTTCTCTGGAGATCTCAGAGTAGTGTACATTAAAACTAATCTGAAAAATGTAAAACACTATTAATAATTAAAATAGTTTTTAAAAACAATAAAGGACACATTGTCATTTTGTTGTGATGTGCCTTCAAGTCATTTCCAACTTGTGGTGACCCTAAAGTGACCCTAGGTTTTTGTGGCAAGATTTGTTAAGAGGAGGTTTGCCATTGCCATCCTCTGGGGCTCAGAGAGCATGACATGCCCACGGTCGCCCAGTGGGTTTCATGGCCAAAATGGGAATCAAACCCTGGTCTCCATAGTCCGACGCTCAAACCATTACCCCACACCAAAAGACATATTACACAATTAAAAAATAAAATAAAAGGCAGATTAAATGAGTTAAACTAGTTTATAATGAATTAAAGCCATATGTGTAAGAGAGTTTTTGTAAAATTAATCAAGCCCCCAATGTTTTCATGAACAACCATATCTTTGCTTGGGTACCCAAATTGGTGCCAACCAGCCTCGAAGGGGAGGGAGTTCCTCAACTGGGGTGTCTTCCCATGGCATATTGCTCTGACTGATGGGGGACAGTTGTAGCTCAGCAACATCTGGTGGTCTGCTAAATTCCCATCTTTGCCCCAGAATCATATACCGTATTGTTGTATCTACATAACCTAACCTATCCAGTTGATTTTAAGCTATGAATTTTAAATTGGAACATTTTAATTTTATGCTGGATGATTTTAATGTGACCTATGTTTATTTGTTTTAATTTAATGCTTTGCAATGGTTTTAAGTGTTTTAATCTATGTTGTGTCCCATCTCAAGCCTTGCAGGTTGCAATTATGCAGAAATGGCATAAGCTACATTTATCTCTAGTTCAACTTACAATGTGTGTATAGGACTTCACTCTAAAATTTAAATATTTCAGCACAATACATGTCAGGAAAGTATGCTCAGCTCTTCCCACCCTATCCTATTTGTTTCTGGCTTTATTTAAATTTTCATCTCTTCTGTCCAAACTGTGATCCTTTCCAAGGTGACAACACCATGAATAATCTTATCCTCTTCAACAGAGGTCACAGATATCTGGCAAGAAGAAACAGTTGAAACATATGTGTTTGGGATGCTACACCATATCTCTTGTGCATACCCAAATCTTGGCACATGCTGTTCTAAAATAAATAGTTCATTATGCAAGCTCAAATTATTAGAGAAGGTGGGAGCAGACAGTAGGTACAGAAGAAAATATGACTTAGGCTAAATATAGCTCTTTGATCAAGAGGGACTGGCTTGCCTTTATTTGGAGAGACTTCTATGATGAAAATGTTGTCACTATGCGGTCTTATACCAGCCTTCGCATGGAACATGGGCCTTGGCAGCACAGATGGCAAAATGTCAAAGGAGAGTGTCTAATGCTATGCTGAAGGACACTGATGGATAAACAGACATTTTTCCTTTCAAGTGAGTGTCGACCCATTGACCCAGGTTACTGGTTGGAGATTACATGCAAAGTCATTTGTGATAGCTGAGAGAACTCACGGCATGCCTTTCAAGACTATCTCTGGGCATGTTGTGTGATTTGGGTCACTGTGCCCTTTGTTTTTATTTTCTATTTTTTGTATGAGTCACCATTCTGCCTCCTCAATTCCATTACTGCACTACTGCAAGATAATGAAATGTATGAAGCTTTCTCGTATTGAAACCAGAGCTTGAGAAAGTATAATTTTGGGATGACATCTCTTAGAATCCTTCACCCACCATGGTCAGCAACATACTGGCTAGCAAGTTATTATTGTTGATTGATTATAATGATGATGAATTACTAATTTATATCTGAACTTTTTCCAAATAATGGGACTCAAAGCAGATTGCAATTTATTATAAACAGTACAGATTCATCACCTATACATTACCTAATTATTTTATTACCTATACATTAGCTTTTATACTGATAAAATTAAAAGACGTATAAAATTCATTAAAAGACTATAAGATCAACAGAACGGCACACCATTAAAAGCCAGAGTCAATTTTTAAAAGCCTGATGGAATACTTGATGGCAGAAGGAGAGCGAGGATGGAGCCATCTGGCCTCCCTAAAGAAGGAATTCTAAAGTCTGGGAGCAGGCACTGAGAAAGCCCTCTCCTTTGTCCCCACCAAATGAGCTTCAGAAGGTAGTGGGATAGAGAGAAGAGTTTCTTGAATGGATTCTGCTGAAGCAATTGTAATCTAACAAGTTACTTTTTCCATGCTTTGACTCAGGCCATTGGTTAACTTACACTGTCTAGCAGTATCTTTCACAAGTATTTTCCAGATTGAACTAGAGATGCCAGGGACTGAACGTGGGATCTTCTGTGTGCAAACCATGTGCTCAGCTAAAGCTGCAGTCCTTGAAAGACAGCTGATTAAGCTGTGCATCAGAAAGTCAATCACTAGTTTGAACCTTAGTTTTGCTGTGAATTCAGCTTCAGAATTGCAGGAGAACTGTGTGAGCTCCCTATTTTTTTTTCCTTTAAAAAGGAGGAAGGAAAGGAGACGGGGGAAAGACTAACTTTAAGACTAACTGGTTTTTATATTATCATGAACTTTTGTGACTATAAACTCACTTCTTCAAATGAAGTACAGAGTACTCTTAAGGCTTCAGGTGTAAAGCATATTTATGCAGTTTAGGGAGCAGGACAGAATGCAATAGGATCCAGAAGGATGCAAATCATGTCTCTTGCTCTAAACTTTAAAGGACTGGGTAAGGTAATACATGTCTTTAATACAATTCCCCCCCCCCACCACCAGAACACCAAGCACTGAAGTGACCTGGCAGCATTTGGTGGAGGTGAGCTGGGAGAGTGGCAACCTTATAATGCTGGCTCCACCAAAG
>CM034710.1:111079847-111091074 GCA_020142125.1 Phrynosoma platyrhinos
AAAAAAAAAAAAAAAAAAAAAAGCAACTTACCTCTTCTGGGATACAGTTACTTACAGGATTCAGTGAGGTATTATTACATTAAAAATGCTGCCAATGCCGTTGGGAGATTGCATCCCAACTAAATCCAGGCTCCCAGCTGCACTCAGCTGGCTGATTTGCAAACATGGGAGCTTTTCATGTTTGCAAATCAGACAGCTGAGCACAGCTGGGAGCTGGGATTTAGTTGAGATGCAGTCACCTGGCGGCATCAGTGGCACTTTTTATGTGATGATATCCAACTACATCCCATAAGCGATTGTATCCCGGAAGGGGTAAGTCACTTTTTTGGTATGCGATAATCTCCATAAACTCTCCAGAAGGTGAAGTTGACTTGGTGGCAAATAAAAACTCCTCTAACTGGGACTAACTAACAGGACTCTAGTCACAGTGTGCTACTTAGGAAGCTGACTAACTGTGACTGACCACAAAAGTTGGGAAAGGCAAAGGAAAGGAAGTGCTCTTAAAGGAATTTAGGGTAAGATTTGTACATACATAGAGGACTATGGCCTGCATCTCCGGAGGAATAGAATTTTCATTAGGATACTAAAGATCTTAAACTGACAGGTTTACAGATAACTAGGTTCAGTTGTATATTGCACATGAAACTTTGCCCGTTGTTGGTTCATCATTTTTTGCATAGATGCTTACTAGGAGAGTTCTCCAGCATCCTTTGAAACATCTGATGCAGGTAACATTAATCTGATCCAATCTGACAAATCTTATATACTTCTGCAGTGTGGCTATGACATTCAAACAGCTGTTGCAGGCCAGATGTCCTCTGTGTATGTGTTGTTGGGCTTTTTTTAAAAAACAACAACAACAACAACAAAACCACACACACCAAGTGTCCCATTTTCCTTACATCATACTTCACACTGGGAAGCGAAAGTGTTGCAATGCTGGGGTGATACTCTGAAGTGTCTACCTTGAAAAGGGAGGCACATAGATTTATCACTACAAACAAGGTCAATCAGCACCATTTTGAATTTGCATTCAAACCAATAATTCGTAGAGAGAAAAAAAGCTGCAGTCCTACTTACAAATTACTTGGCAATAAAATGCCATTAAATTCAGGAATGGTTACTTCTGAGTAAAGATGCAAAAGAATGAATAATATTTTTAATAGCTCAAACTCACTGTATTTGTATTGTTTACTTCTACCATAAAATTCTTTGCTAGCAATTATATAAAAAGCCTTGACAATATTCTTAAATTATCCGAGAGTTCCAGCTGGGTAGCAAGGACAGAAGAATACCTTAGCAATACATCCATACAAATGCATTCACACAAGAACAGAAGAATGCAGACAATAGGGTATGGGAGTAATTACTTATTTAAGTGAGCATTTTTAATAAATTCTTTAGGAATGAGTGCATCATATGTAAATATTTATAGAGCTGTTTTTGGACTCCCTCAGAAGAAAAGCCACTGTGTGCCTGTAAATTGCTCTTGCAAGTTCCTGTAAGCACCAGGTCAAATCACTCAGCAATTCTGTTTTTGCAGCATTATTCCAGGAAATGCCAGCTGCAGTGCACACAATCTACTTAATACAAAGCAATGTCTATGTTTAATGGGGTGCTCTGGATTAAACTGGCTTTCAGGTTTGAAGGTGTTTATACATCAGTAGGTTTGACTTAACATTGTAATTAGTGATTGTATGTGATTGTATGGCAGCATCTAGCTTCCCCCCCCCCTTCCCATGCAGTTAGTTACAGGAGGTTGCCATAAAACAGGAATGGGCAACTACACTAGGATGGAGCCCATTTTTTTATCCTTCTGCATCCCTGGTTGGCCACCCTGCATCACCCTGCATTTTTGGTCATTGTAGAGTCTAGGTGAGGTGTTGGGGAAAGAGAAAATGCTGTCTTTTACTATGGAATTGCCCCTTTTCTGGCATTTTTGGACCAAAAAACAGATTGAAAGAAATTTTTAATTTTTTTGAGGGACTGGAGGATGTCCTGGGAGGCTTAGGGAGGTGTTAAATGGTGTCTCAAGGGCCACATGTCAACTCGAAGGCAGCTAACAACAACAGCAACAACAACAAAAATGATTAAACTGAGGATATTGTTCTTTGGTCTCACCATGATATGACATGAGTGGCTGGAAGAGATAATACTATTTGGTAAAGTGGAAGGCAGCAGGGAAAGAGGAAGACCACATTACACAGAGATAGAGTCAATCAAAGAACCATAGACATGAATTTTTAATACCTGAGCAGTATTTTAGATAGTTGGATATCTTGGAAATCTGTCATCCATATGGCTTCCATAAGTTGAAGGCAAAGAACAATAACAATAATAAAAACTAGGATTGTGGAAATAGACTGTTCCCTGCCCTTTTCTGTCTATACAACAGCCTTGTCTCTTTGAAAATTCAGTACAAAGGATTGAGGGATGCTACTAAATTGAGTGTACTGTGGTGATTTTGGGAGGGGGAGAATATATGAAAACTGAATGGAGTGAGCTGAAAAAGAAAATGAATGGAAAACAAAAATCTGTTAGCTAAAAATGATCAAAGGTCTAGAAGGCATGTAAGACATTCTTGCCTTAGATGTGAAAATAACATAAAAATTCACTACATATATTTTACAGTCCACTAACTCAATTCCCATGCCACTGGGATGGTGAATCCTCTTCAGATTTTATTCTGGATTTTAAAGGAGTTAAGGTAGCCTATTTAGGGAATAGGATTAAGCACATTAGATAGCTCCCTTAACCTTCAGTGGGTTTTCATGGCTGGGCTGGGATTTGAACCCTGGTCTCCAGAGTTATAGTCCAATGCACAAACCACTACACAACACTGGCTCTCTATAATTATAAAATTATGTAATCATAAAATTACATGACTCTTATTTACTTTGGGAGATACATACTATAATTTTACATATTCCAAACTACAGAATTGTCTACAGATATTATGAATCTTTTCTTTAAATGGAGGATGCAAAGAATATCTAATATGTCTATGAATCTCTGTACAACTATTATTGTTAAGCATTTCTACTCAGGATAAGTGGGTAAATTTCCCCAACAAGATCAGTTACCTGGTCTGAATTTTAAGATAAAATTCATTTAAACTCTTGCCTCTGATTTATAAAGTACAACCATTGTGCAGTTCTCTGACATAAAATCTACTGAAATGAATGGGAGCTGAGCAAAAGCCTGACAATAAGGCATTTATTTCATTTGTGTCTATTTATGAATTTAAGAGGGTTTTGTGCCCAAAAATTGCTTTTCTTGGCTTTTTTTAAAACCCGATGCACTCTTGGTAGCCAGAATCTTGTTGTTTTATGGTCACATGAGTTCCCTTACATGGTTGTAGTTTTTTGGCCATTGTTTAACAGATATAATGGTAGCCATGTGCATGAGTGGAATTCTTGGATGGTGTGCATTCTTGTTCATTGGTGACTTCACTGTGCCATTTTATTCATTGGAATGCACATGGCTGTTGTTGTGTGCCTTCAAGTAATTTCTGATTTATGGTAGGTAAAAGGTAAAGGTATCCCCCTTGACAAGGTTGTCCAGTTGTGTCTGACCATAGGGGGTGGTGCTCATCTCTGTTACTAAGCCAAAGAGCCAGCGCTATCAAAGACTACTCTGTGATCATATGGCCAGCATGATTGCACAGAACACTGTTTACCTTCCCACCGAAGTAGTACCTATCTATCTACTTGCATTTGCATGCTTTTGAACTGCTAGGCTGGCAGAAGCTGGGATTAGTGACAGGAGCTCACCCCATCATGCAGCACCCGGGCCTCAAACTGCCAACCTGCCAATCTTGCAATCAACAGATTCAGTGTCATAACCACTTGAGCCACTGAATCCCTGTGTGTGTGTGTGTAACAGATGTATTGGTAGCCATGCACGTGAGTGGATCTCTTGGATGGTGTGTATTCTTGTTCATTAGTGCCTTCACTATGCCATTTTATTCATTGGAATGCACATAGCTGTTGTTGTGTGCCATCAAGTAATTTCTGACTTATGGTAAACCTAAGGCACATTTATCACTATGTTTTCTTGGCAGAATTTGTTCAGAGTGGGTTTGCTCCTGCCTTCCACTGAGGCTGAGTGAGAGTGTCTTACCCAAGATCACTCAGTGGGTATCCATGGCTGGGGGGGAATTAGAAGGTCTTCCAGTGTCCTAATCCAACATTTGAACCACTATACCATCCTAGCTGTTGTGCACATGGCTACTCTCTTCATATTGATAAAAAAATCCTCTTTATATATAGATATGGAGAGGTGAGGGAAAGCTTTCGTTGGCCTTCTATTAGGTATTTAAGTAATTGTAAACTGACATATGATCCCATAAAGGTGAACTGAAACTTTGTGAAACATTCACATTCTCAAAAGGGGAGTAGTAAGGTAGCTATATATCAGGACTGTTATGTCAATGGAGCCAACAGCACGGTTGCTGTATCATGGTTCCCACTGCCCAGTGGGCATGACAGTGTTATGGGACCCATTGTACAATGAACAGCAGAATGCTATGGGACTTGCTGCACACTGAGAATTTCTATTGCTTTGGGTTGCATATGGGAGAAAAGCAGTGCATAAACAAATATGCAAATAAATAAATAGTGCAACAGGACAATGCACAGGATGTATCAATATGAATCATCACAATTCACTAGAAGGGTTTCATGTCTTGTCAGGGACACAGTTACAACATCATAACGTTATGAATCATAACCTCTCATCCGGATAACCTCAGCCATTATGTCCAAAACTGTGTTGATGTCATATACAGTGGGCCCTTGGTATCAATTGGGTTTGGTTCCAGGTCACATTATGGATACCAAACTATGTGGATGCTCAAGTCCCATTAAATGCAATGGTATTTAAAATGGTGTCCCTTATATTAAATGGTTAAAATTAAGGTTTGTTTTTGGAATTTATATTTTTTTTTTAAAAAAAATCAAGCTGTAGATGCTTGAATCCAAGTATAAAGATTCCATGGATATGGGGGGCCAACTGTAGCTATATAAGTTACCTTACAACAATAAGTTACCTTACAACAACAATTTTGGTTGTTGTGCAATGGATTTATTAATTTTTTTATTGCATATGTGGAATTCCACAAATGATTTCACATTTACATGCAGTTGTGCATTCTTGGATTGTGAGTAATAATTCACCAGTGCCTTCATTGTACCATATTCTTCAGTGGCCTTGAAAACAGTCACTGTGCATTCTTCATTGCACAATAGGACAATAAGCAAAGAATGCTGGCAAATATGCAGTTGGTTGAACAATGCTGTTTGGTTTTTGTTTTTTTCAGAAAAAGTGAAGTGTTCATAACCACCCTGTAGCTATATGAATGTAGATTTACACTATGCAAACATAACATAGGATCTTGGCCATTATACCTAATAATGAACAAATGTAACCAAATGTAATAAGGAGGCATTTTTGGCAGACATCTTTTCACATAGCATCCATGCTTATCCCACTGTTGACTGTCTTTTGGTAAACATGTCTTGCATGAAACTCATTTTTTGGGTTTCAGAAACCTGCAAAATCTGTTTGACATAGAAATTTCAATAGGACAAAAAGTGTACGTGTTTCATGCCAAAATATGTCTTTACTTTCTCACCTTCAAAGCTCTTTAAACCTGTTATTTGTCTCTAGCCAGTGGCATTGGGATGTCCTTATACCTTTCTTGGACCTCATGATCCTAGCTGGATGCTAAATATAACCTAGATGTTTCTCATAATATTTTTGTAGGCAGAAAAAAAAAGAGAAAAGCACAACACAACTCCAAAAATCTTAAAAACTAGGGCAAACCCCATAGCACTTTATCAAAATGGCATTATACATCTGACTAATACCCAAAGAAAGAGACGATTTGTGTGTAAATATTAAACACCATTGCCAGGAGAACTGAATTGCAAAATCTTCAGATGTTCTGTTGATTATTTATACCTCTCTAGAGCCATAACTCATCTTGTTTAATCTGAGATCATAGGAATCAATGCTCCAAAGTCTAGATGCAACAAGGTTTTGCACAGATCTGGACCATTTGCATAATTTATTCTGCTTGTGATATTTTGCAGAATTACCAATTCCATAGAGAAGAAAAGTCAAATTCCCTAGCTATAATACACCATGCCAATCAAAGCATACAAATTGGCTTCATTAACACAATTTGTCTTACTTGTTGTCAGATTTGGTGGTCTGAACCACTATGGCAATGAGTAGTGTGACTTTAGCAATAGAGTTTATGGATGTGGCTGCTTTGGGGCAGCAAACTGAGTGTAGAGAAATGGAATGCCTTCGGCAAAAATACATCCCAGAACTGTGCTGATGGTTTCTGAATGACTGCATTATAAATATTAATAGCATTTAAATACATTGCTGGTTATACAGCCATTCAGCATCTGTTCCCCTCCATTAGGTGACATTTATTAGTTGTGATGTTTTTTGCACAATTGGGTGACATTTATTAGCTTAAGTTGCCACTCAGAGATCTGTGAGGAATGCACCTATGAGAATATCTAGGACACAATATCCAAAATAGGTTCCACTGGGTTCCATGGGAGGGCTTGCTTCCAGATAAATGGATATCAGATTACAATCTAAATTCATAACCTTATTTCTTTCTTTGCAACCATGGGGATATTTTGCTTTCTTCTTTGTAAGGGTATAAACACACATTCTTTGGTTGTGTGTAACTACATCTCAGTGTCTTCACTGTACTGGTGTCTTTACTGGGATTGCAGAAATAGCCACTGTGTATTCCTTGTTGCACAACAGGACAACAAATGGGTACATTGTCAGATACATAACTGGTTGAACAATGTGATTATTCAACAGAAGGGTTCCATGCCATTGTGTCAGTATAGATTTGCACTGCACAAGAACAATGGAGGACCCTGGACACTGACAATCTTCTGCACAGGGTAGAATCCAGCAGTAAAGCAAAGAGGGCACAGTAATGAATTCTGAATTTCCACCTGTCTGTCTGTGTATCTATCCATTCATATCTAAATTAGCATATGCAAACAAACAGGTGGCACTGCATATGTGCCCACCCAAGCAGATTGTGCTCACAATATAATATGTAATATTGATACCAGTCTGTAAAACTTTTGTCTATACATATTGATGGGTCAAGAGTTCAATAAATGAGTTCAAGGGCATAAAACAGTTCTATTGCTACAGGAAAGGATGATCAGCATTTTTTTTCCCCACTGGGTGGTCACAAGATATTCTGACATCATGGGCAAGGAGGCAAGCTGATTGGAAACACACATCACGATCATACTCACTATTATTTATCTTTGTTGGGGAGAGGAAGAAGACCAGGAGGAGGGAGGATTAATGAATTAATTAGCTTTTTCTCCTCTTTACTTGAGACTTAAAATGGCTTGTTGTTGTTGTTGTTGTTGTTGTTGTTGTTGTGTGCCTTCAAGTTGTTTCTGACCTAGAAACCCTAAGGTGCACAAATCATGGGGTGTTTTTGGCAGGATTTGTTCAGAAGAGGCTTGCCACTGCCTTTCTCCAAGGCTGAGAAAATGAGACTTGTCCACTGCCACCCTATGGCTTTCCACAAGCTCAGCAGGGATTCAAAACCCGGATCGTTCAGAGTCCTAGTCCAACACTCAAACCACTGCACCATGCTTGCTTTCCAAGATGACTTACAAAAATTAAAACAGGCATATATGAAAGTTCATATTACTAAAGCACACAAAATGACAAATAGAATTAAAAGCAATTTAAATGCATATCCATTAAAAAGGAAGAAATATGGACGCTACAGTCCTTGAACCTGTTGACCATAAACATTTAGTTTCCAAAAGTCTATTGAAACAAAAAAGTCTCACCTGCTGCCAGAATGTGCTTCTCTAGCTTGTTTAGATTTCCAGAACCTGGGAGCAGACACTGATAAGACCCTGCCCTATGTTCCCTCCAGGTGTCCTGGTGTGGTTGGTGGGATAGAGAGAGAAAAAAAAAATAAGAGAAGGAAATACAACAAGTTCTTTTATATTTTTACAATTGACTGTTATGTGGCAGTCACTGCAAAAGGATTTTGTTTTGTGTCATTAAATTTGGTTGAAAGCTAGCTTGGGGATAACGCTGAAGTCTGCCTTACTCAGGGACATTTACACATTATTTATTCATATTGTTTACATGTGTTTGGCCTGATAACAGTGCACACATACAAAGCAGCTGCCAAGAGGCACCCAGTGTTGTTTGTTTGTTCATGGCCCTTTTGCTACCAGCCAAAAGCAACTGCCCAGAGCCTTTTGTGCAAAACAAAGTCAGTTCATTCAGCCCAGTTAGAAAATCATTTTAGACAACCTCGGCCAATATGAACAATGAAAGAAAAGGCAGCAGGTGATGACACTGTTCTCCTTCTCCTTCTCCCATTTATTTGTATCCTGCAGTTTTCCCTGTTTGGGACTCAAATTGGCTTACAACAAAAACACATAGCTAAAAATTCACAAAATAAAAAAGAAAAATAAAAAGAGATTAAAGGATAAAAAAAAATAAAAATAAAACCAGATTAAAACATAACACCTCTCACACACACCCCAATACAAGAATTAGCAAGATCTGGCACCTTGTTTAGTAAAGACAGGCCTTATACCATCATTCATCAAATGCCAGTTGAATCAAAGTCTTTGCTTGTCTGAGAAAAGCAAGAAGGGAGGGTGCCAGTCTGACTTCTCTGGGAAAGGAGTTCCAGAGCCTAGGGCAGCCACTTCAAAGGCCCTCTCCTGTGTTCCTACCAGATGTATCTGTGGGTATGAGGGATAGAGAGAAAGACTTTTGCAATAGATCTCAAAGCACAGGCAATTTTATAAGGAAAAATATGGTCCTTCAAATAATTTGGACCTGAGCTGTGTAGGGAAAGAGAAATGCCTAACCCATGCCAAGAAATATTTTGACATTGATTTAAATATGTATTGTTTTCATAACTGGATTAAAGGCAAAAGCTCCAGTCATGGGTCCATTCACACTACACAATAGTGCTATTATTCCATTTAAACTGCCCTGGCAACATCCTAGGGATCTTGTGAAGAGGCACTGGTTTACTCTGGCTGAGGACTCTAACTGTTCTTAGACTGTCAATCCCAGATTCCAAGGGACAGAACCATGGCAGTTGGAATGAAATATCAGTGCTATCATTCTTTACTGTGAATGGGCCCCAGGTAACATTAGTCATGTCAAAATTTGCAATCCTATATCTACTTACCTGACATTAGGTCCCATTAAACTCAGTGGAGTTTATTTCTGAGCAGACAGGAACATAATGGCTGTGCATATTCTGTTAGAAGCAAAAGAACAAGATATTAATCATTTACTTAGAACCAATTGCTTTCAGTCTGATTTAGGTGCTTCAGACAGCTAACATTTTTTCTTCACCTAATGTTTCTTATAGACAGGGAGCCCAATTCTGGAAGACATTTCAAATTGTCATTGCTCCCGTTCTGAGAATTTTACATGAACAAGCATTCTTTCCTGTAACCAAATGTTCTGTTTTAAAAATCATTTCTACACATCATCATCATGGCATATTGGTCATTGGTAATCCTAATATCACAATTGGGTTAGATTTTTATCACTTATTTACGAGATTATCACGCAAGGCTTCTATAGTCCAACAATTGAGTTTTTGGAGCACACAGAAACATACATGTACTGAAGCAATCTTTAAAGCACTTCCACTTCAATATTGGTACAGTGCTGCACTGTATGGCATCTGCATTGCCCTGTTTCCACCCCATTATTGCCCTATGTAGGCTATGCAGATGGTGAGAAAGTCACATCAACTAGTGGGGTGGCAGGGGGGCTAAGGAAGGGAAATCAGGTGGCAGGGTGAAGAGAGGAAGCAAGGGACAAGGGATCCTGGCTGCCAACCCCTTCCAAACAGCAAATACCAGCTGCTGTAAGGTGGAAAGGGAAAGGAAAGAGGAGCAGAATCACCCTGTGACTGCCTGGGAAGCAGAACTTCCCTGAAGGGAGCTACTACATCAAGGCAGTCATGCAATAGCTGCATGATTGACGGTTTGCCCATCAATGAGAAGGTGCACAATAGGAACAAACTGAATGCAAGGCAGCAGCAGAACAGATACAATGTTGTGTGATAAGCACCAGCCCCAAATGCTTTTATCCTGTTAAAATTCTGCTTTTTAGCCTTGTGTGATAATCTCTTTTTAGCCTCGTGTGATAATAGTTTTCAACAAGATAGCATTGTTAGTCTATTGAAGTATAATAAGGAGGGGAGAAGAAGGAATTTCACAGCACCTTAAAGACTAATTGATGCTTTCTAGCATGAGCTTTCATGGAGACTCAAATGCACAAAACCTAATGCTAAATAAAATAGACCAGTCTTCTTCTCCCCTCTCTTTTTCCTTTCTAACATATAATACACAGGTATATAACATAAAATTGCACTAGTCATTGTTATTCATGATCATGATGTTGAACTATAAAGAGGTGTTCACCTTTTGGCCATGAGTTGCTTTGTGTCTTCAAGTAATTTTTGACTTATGGTAAGCTAAAGGCACAGGGTTTTGTAGGGTTTTCTTGGCAAAATTTGTTTGGGGGGGGGGAGGTTGCCATTGCCTCGCTCTGAGGCTGAGAGTGTGTGACTTCCCCAAGGTCACCTAATGGGTTTCCATGGCCAAGCAGGGATTCAAATCCCAGTTTCCCAGTGTTCTAGTCCACCTGTATTCTAGTCCAATATTTGAAAGATTACTATAACATGTTGGCTCTCTATCACCACCATTCAAAAAACTCCTCTGCAAGTGATCCATTCAGGACTCTGGCAAAAGTTACCTGGCCTTGTCCCAGTTCCATATTGGGCAGGAATGGGAAGATGGAAAGGAAGAGAAGGAGTGCGTAGGACAATGATGGTGAACCTTTTAGGCACTGAGTGCCCAAACTAAATGGTCTTCTGGCACTGGGTGTTACCCAGTACTGGAGGTGGGACTTCTGGGGTGTGCGTGCATATGGGACTTCTGGGGGCAGGACTTCTGTTCCTCCCCCAGCCCCCTCCCTGGCCTTCTGATGCCTCTCTGGAGGGAGCTGAAGGACTGAGAGGAAGAAGAACAGGCGTGCGCCTGTTCCTTCTCCTCCCCCTGCACCTTCATGGGCCTTCAGCTGCCTCTCAGCCAGGAGGAGGAGGAACAGGCACACACCTTTTCCTCCTCTTCCCCATGGCAGAAAAAATGGCTTC
>CM034710.1:111091161-111115598 GCA_020142125.1 Phrynosoma platyrhinos
AAAAAGAGTCAGAGACAAAGAGAAGAGGCTGTGAGAAAAAGGGAGAGAGAAAGAATGGGTGATTACAAGGAGAGAAACAGAAGGCTAAAGGACCGGCCTGGGGGTGGAGTTGGGCCGGGGCAGCCACACACCAGCCGCCCCAACCTCAACCCAATGCTGTCCTGATGCCGCACCCGTACACACAGTACGTGGTATCAGGACACCCTCCTGGAGCATTTTGCCACTCTTTTGGGAGCGGCAAAATGGAGGATTGGGGCCACGGCATCTGCATAGCCCCTATGTCAGGAAAGAGAGAAAGAAGTCGCATTGGAAAAAGGAACAGAGAGAGAAGATAGGCATAGAAGAAACAGAAACGGAGTGGCTCCATCTACATTTTTACTCTGGACCCACTCAGGAATGGCCTGGTTCTGCTCACAGCTGCCAACCCCCATCTACCACCTTCCATGCTCCCCAAGGGAATGTAGCCCTCAAGAGATAATCAGAGTTCTCCACCCTATCTTTTGCATGTAGAATTCAAATTCATGGTATTTTAAGGAGCAAGAGGAGGACTGAGAGAGAGAGAGACTGATGCAATAACACCAGCCTCAGAACCTGGAGATTAGAAGAGAGGGTGTGAACCTGCAAAAACAACAAAGTCTTTCAGCAGCCTAAAAACAAATAGATGTATTCTGAAACATGTTTTCCAAGTCTAGAACCCATTCTGTGAAGTACATCTGACAAAGTGACTGATACTCCTTTTCTAAAGCTTTTCTCTGTTAGGTTTTACAAGAGAGCTGGGAAAATTTATTTGGGGGTTGGAGAGTGAACATACGGGCTGGGAGAGTCTGTAGTCCAAAAGAATAACTCTCCACAGCTCTGTTGAGGAAACCTCAAGGCATCAGACAAATAATTTTTTAGATGAGACTTTTTATGTTGACTACATATTCATCTTTCTCTGTGTGTGTCTTCAAGTCACCTGTCAATTTATGGAAACTTCATGAATTTCATAGGGATTTGTTAAGCAAGGAGTACTCAGTGGTAGTTTGCCGTTGGGTTCCTCTGAAATATATGTTGGCATTACTCTTCCATGGTGGTGGGATTGCATGCTCCAGTGAAGAAAGAGTCTATGCTGATGGTAACATTGCAAGTTGGGTCCTCCCAAGACTTCTGTTAATGAGCCAGACTTAGGGTGTATCCACACTGGAGAATTAAAGCAGTTTGGCACCACTTTAACTGCAATATCCTACAGAATCCTGCAATTTGTAGTGTGGTGAGGTATCAGCATGGTCTGTCAGAGAACTCTGGTGCCTCATCAAACTACCAATCCCAGGATTCTGTAAGATAGAATCATGGCAGTTAAAATGGTGTCAAACTGCCTTAATTCTGCACAGTGGATACACCTCTCATATGCCAAAAAGCTGCTGTGCAGAAGAAGGTGATGGTAAACCACTCCTGAAGCTTTTTACTTTCAAAACCCTATGATAAGACAATCCAAAAATAAGTGATACTGCTGGAAGAGGAAACTCCCAGGTCAAAGGGCACTGAACCAGCTACTGGAGACTTGCTGAAGACAAGTATGAGCAGTACTGTGTCTAATGATAGGACTGTACTCAAGCCAAAAGGATGTTCAGTTGCTGACATGGTCAGAGGTGAAAGAAAAGTCCAAAGCTGTATTGATTCAATCAAGGAAGCCCCAGCACTGAGTTTAGAGGATTTGAGCAGGGCTATTGATAACAGAATAACTTGGAGGTCTGTCATTCATAGTACATGAGTCCATAAGTCAAAGCTGACTTGACATCAGTTAACAACAAAATTGTATACTGCACACGGTGTTTCCCATCCAAGTAGTAATCAGGCCTGATCCTGCTTAGCTTTCAAGATAAGATGGGATCTGGTACCTTCAGTTTATTTAGGCATTTACAATTACATTTAATGTCTGAAGTTGCTCTTGTGGGCCTTCACAACTCCATAATTTTCTACAATGGGTCAGTGATGCTTAATCTTCTTAACTTTAAAATCTTTTCCTTTGGTCTCCATTTGAATACTCCCACTGCCACACAGCTCCAATTTCAGGTGAGCTTACTTCCAAGCAGATATGTATCAGATTTTATTGTAAGATTCCATACAAAATCCTTGCATTAATAACATTTCCCCTGATTATAAAATTTGCCATATTCAAAATATATTACTATGTATTATGTTCAGACAAAAATGTCTGCTCAGAGATTATTTTGTTTGAGCTACATTTCACAGTCATGCTTACATGACTGAGCATAGGATTCCAAGGCTCTGCTCACATCATAATTAGTTTATGAGGATTCTGCTATCTACCCTAAGGCTGTCAAATAATATCCAAGATGAAACGACATCTGATAACTAAGATGCTCTGCCTGCTTAGCACATCAGAAAGGGCAGGCTGTGAAGGAATCCACAGAATCTATTAACACAAACCTAATTCCTGTACAAAGAAAGTTTGAGCTTAACCCAACCCAATCAGTTCTTTATAGCTGCATAAGCTTGTGGCACCATTACTTTTCCAAAAATGGTATCCCCATCAGTGTAAAGCACAGATGTAAATCAGTCCAAGTGAATTAAGTTTTGCTCAAGGCACTGTGTATAATTATGGTGTGGCTATTAAAGCAGAGACAGTAAGACAGGGGAAATGGCACCGGATCTAGCCTATTAACTAATCAAATCAAAACTACTCTCAAAAGAATAAGCAGACTGATAGCAAATGCATGAATCTCATTGCCTGGAAAAGTATCTACTGAGGGCAATAGTGACTATTAACCCTTCATTCTGCCTTCTTTGCTGCAGGAGGCTGGAACATTGGCACTGAAGTGCAGATATGGAAGTGGAGAAAGTGGAAAATAACAAAGATAACAGGAAGGGGTAAGAATTCAGTTTGGTGCACAGGTTTCTTCATATTCATAATGGTAACAATATATTCAGTTTTTTTTAAACTGAACATTGGAGAAATCAAACTGACAAAACTGTCTGTCCAGGTGCTTAAGTTTTAAAAATCTGGGTTTGAATCCCTGTATAGTCAGCAACATTATTGCTGAATTAGAGTTGCTGCCCCTTTTCATCACTTGAAAAGTTCCTCATCTTTACCATCAATGTTGCAGGTAGGGGAAGATGGTCCTCACCATCTGAGATCAGCTTGTATGAATAGCAAATGGTGAATGCAAAGTTTCAGTTCATTTTTCAAGGCTTTACCAACATTTGGCAAGGCATTCCTATTCATAGTAGTAAGACCTTGATGTTTTAAGAAACTGAATATGGGGACAGGTGGTGACTCCCATGTCAGTGGAGCAATGAGTCTGTTCTGGGCTTTGGATTAAATTTTAAAAGAATTATCCAAGGTGCTGAACTCTTTCCAAATTCTCTATGTGTGCATGTGTGTGGTCTGATTCCAATGTCATTGGAATTAAAAAAACCCTGAATATATTGGGCAACTGATTGGGCAACCATTGGGTGGTATATAAATAAATTTTATTTATTTATTTATTTATTTATTATTATTATTATTATTATTATTATTATTATTATTATTATTATTATTATTACCATTATGAATATGAAGAAACCTGTGCACCAAACTGAATTCTTACCCCTTCCTGTTATCTTTGTTATTTTCCACTTTCTACACTTCCTATCAATCTTCTAGGTTTTAATATGAACCTTAAAGGAGTCAACCATAGTGGCCCATTTGGGGGATAAACTCATCTCCTTTCAAATTCAGATTACATCCCAGAGTAGATTTTCTGCCCCACTGACATGGAAGACATAAGCTGACTCAGGATAATAGTAAGTGAAATAGATTTTCCCATCCCAAATAACTCCTGTTGATATGCTGCTGGACTAAATAGAAATAATATAGTTGCTGAGTGAGAAGAACCCTTCCAGATCAGAACAGCATCCTGTTTTCTCCAGTAATTAACCATATGCCTCTGGACACAAGGAGGACATGAAGGCAATAGCCCTGTCTCAGTTTTGCTCCCCAGAATGCCTTCAGAACAACTGCTGCTTCTGATCTTGAGAGTACAATTAGTTCAGTGCTAGCAAATAATGCAATACGTTCTTTGGCTATAAAACACACAGCCATAATGGAATCACAGAAACATTTACATTGTCTAGAAAAGGATAGTAGCCTTGGCTCACTGGCCAAAAATACAGTGGGACACACTGGTGGGCAATTACAAAAAAGACAATCTGGGACAATCTTATCTCTGTTTCTATCTGCACACATAGCCTCAGTACCAAAGATTTGGGTAATATGTTAAGACATTGCAGAATACAAATCAATCATGTAAAAGCCGATCATTTTGGCTCTGATATTATGTACAGTGAGGTAGCCACCTGAGGCACCAGATGATGAGGGACAGAGGCAACGGGTTGGAGAAGAGTGCTATATGTGCCACACAGCATGGGTTGTACCATTCAACTAGTAGCGGAAGATATTTTCTCTTCCAACTACTTGTCCAGTCAGCTTCTGTACTGTATTTGGAATGAGGAAGGGTACCATTTTGTCTTCAACCCCAAAAGCAAAATGGCTTGCACCAGCCCAGAACCAGATGTTTGCTTCAGGTCAACAAGTGGCCTTCTTTTACAACATGAAAGGCCCTTTTTCTCCATAGAACATAATGGATGCTTTGTAATTGAAGCTTTCTGGCATGTCTGCCCTTACCGCATGTATAAAAACACTGGATAATTCCATTGGTATTCACCCAAAGGAGTTTGAGTGCATATCAGAGATGGAAAGAGCCCTTGTTAAAGATGTGCAACATCAAAAGCCTAGTGGCAGGGCTGCTGAATATGTTGTTTCTTTCCGACCTCACACTGTCCAGCCACAACAGCTAAAAGCCTCACTTTGTTATTTACTAGCTTTTAAGTGTACAATTTTTGACAGTCTTCATTACTCTTTAATAAGCTTCTTTTGTAGCCGAATTTCCTCCTTAGACATTCCACTTTTGTTGGGGGGTGGGGTTGATTGTAGTGCATTTAAAATATGCAAAGAGATATTTTGCTTTGAAAGGGAAACATTCAGGTCTTGTTCCTTTTCAAATTCACCCCATTCAAATTCAGGACATCTCAAAGTGCTAGGTCTTTTAATTTTTCCAGTTATTGGGGAAGGGCACGCCTTTTGGCAAATTAATTTATTACAGAGGGAGGATAAAAGCTTATTTTGTGTTTCTTAATGCCAGCTTCCAAAAGTAAAACATTTTGCTTACATTGTGGGAGGTATAATTGTGGGAAAGCAGGGTCAGGATTAAAAGTCCTTCCCTTCTCTGTGTTTGAATGGAAAGATATGAGGCAAAGCGGTATGGGGGGGGGGCACCATGTATGATCTCTGTCCTCCATACAGGTCATTATTATATTCCTTTGAACTGATGCATTTGATCTCCTGTAAAAGAAGAATGTTGTTGAAATATTTTTAAAAGGAGCCAGCAGTGGTCATGGTTGAGCACTGGACTATGACTCTGCAGACCAGGGTTCAAACCTCCACTTGGCTGTGGAAACTTATTGGTTGACCATGAGCCAGTCACAAACTCTCAGCCTGACAAAATCCAAAATCACCTTTTTGTCACCATAAGTTAGAAATGACCTAAAGGCACATAACAACAACAATATATTAAAACATGAATGTATTTTTAGCTCTGGTCATTTTGATTTCCGTATATCTTTTTCTTAATCTTTGCACACAGCTCAAGGTTATTAAAGTTCCAAGTTAGAAAATGCTCATATTTCCTGATACAGAAGTGTTTATGTACTTGTTGGGGGGGGGGGGGATAATGCACGAAGCAACCTATAGAGTTCCATTATCTTGTATTATCGTCTTAGCATAAACTAGAAAATCTAAAGTTGGAGGAAAGTCAGTTTAGCTTTTATTCAGCACAAGAAAATCATGAAATTGTGCTGTTCCTTAGAACTCTCTCCAAGTGTAAGTTTGGAAGGTACATGTTGTTCTCTTCTCAGAGGAAGTGAAAGCCAATCCTACCCTATTTATTACAGTTGCATCTGTTCAATGACCAGGGCAATCTTGTATTAGTGAAAGGAAGGGCACTGGAAAAAGTCTTGTTATGTGGCATGAGTACCAGTTTTGGAGGAAAGAGAGAATGGAGGAAAGAGGGACTTTAATAAAAATCTATAATGATGATGATGATGGAATTTGACCAGCTTGTCTGTGCAAGTCATATTCATTGTGACATTGATCTATGTTTCAAAATATGAGAGAGTGTTTTTCAGTGTTGTCTGAATTCAGTGCTGAATTTCAACTCAGAAGTCCAAGTGGAGCATTCTCTAGAAGCAAAAAATGGGGATCAGTCCTACCACCAGAAAATCATGGTATATGTTTAACAATGTGACAGAGTGTTTCTGATTTTCATCTATGTTTCAGTGCCATGTTTCAAGCTGAAAAGTTAAAAAATTCCAAAAGGGGGGACTTCCTAGAAACAGAAAATGGTCCCAGCTTCCAGGATCTCTCTCAGGCTTCAGGCAGGGGTTCTTCCTAATACAGCTTGGAGAAGCTGGAGATGAACCCTGGGATCTTTTACATGCAAAGCAAATTCTCTAACCCACCATCTTGACCCCCCTCACATAGATAAGCCTGCTGAATGACAGATTCATGTAATGCATTTCTTCCCATTCTAATATTTCTTCTCCTGAGGAAAAAGACCAACCTGTTTTGCTGAATGTGCCAGAGGGAGAGGCAACCACCCTGATCAATTCAAATGAATTTGAACAACCCAATCCACTAAAGCATATTTTTTAGCTTTGGTACTAATTAGGGAATCTAGTCAGATGGGGAAATGGGTAGAGAAATCCAGCAAATCAATATCTTAATAAGTTAATCAGCAAGTTAATCCAAGTTCTGAAAGCAGAATGTTTGAGAGGTGCCAGGCAACCATTCATCAAATGCTAATGGAACCTGAATCTGAACTTTCAGAAAAGTACCTGGATCATATGCCTTCAGACCATACTCTGGGACTTTGTATTTTTCAACATCAGACCCTGAGGGAGCTCAGGGTCAAGTATGTGGTCACAGAGTCATGTTACCAAAGTGAAAGCAGTGTTTGCATTTTTAAAAAATATATACTTCATCAACAAATATGGTTCAAAATGCCACTTATAATTTTAAAATACATTCCTCAAATTAATTACAGCAGAAGTTCTCTACAATACCTCACTAAGGACATTCTGTTATGTGACTGTCCATATTTCCATGCTAAGCAGCAAGGACTGCACATTCTTTGAAGTCTTAAGCCCATGCATTTTTAAGGTCCTTAACATTTCTTTGTTCAGAGGAGCTTACATCCTTAACATGATATTTCCAAGAATCACATTTTACAAATCCAAATCTTAGCATAGCCAGACTTCATTAGTAATCACCAAGATTAATGAATGAACTTTCACCTTAGTAGAGGCACAGCAACTAAGAGAAGGGGAAGATTTGACAAGTTGAAGGGGATGGAAGGGATTTGCTTTTACATATTGATGTAATTGTTTAGGCTGTAAGCTAAATTAAATTAGGTTCAGAATGTAGTATTTGAAGCCCAATGCTAATTATACTTCTGAATTTCAATTCATTAAGTTTAGATAATAATTTTGTGAATATAGGAAATCTTCTGGTAAACTATTTACTTTGCAGGTGTACTGGTCAACACCTGGAAGATTATCACATTTTTTTAAAAAAAAGACTTACCCCTGCTGTTTCCAAGTCTATTACGCAATGCAATTGGATATTATCACATGGAAAATGCCACCAATGCTGCATCCTACCTAAAACCTAGCTACAAGCCGCACTCAGATGGCTTCTCACACTCAGATGGCAAATTGGCCATCTGAGTGCAGCTTGTAGTTAGGTTTTAGGTGGGATACAGTCACGTGGCAGCATTGGCGGCATTTTACATGCAATCATACCCGATTGCATTCCGTAACAGACTTGAAAATGGCAGGGATACATAAGAGTTTGTTTTTTTAAAAAATGCTATAAACTCCTTGATTTCTGCATCTTTCCATAGTATGAATGCATAGGGTACTGTGATAAGGATTAAACTACAGAAAGAGGATTTGCAACTGAAGACCATAATCCAGTCCCCTAGAGAGTTCCTAATGCCAAGGATCTTTCCCATATTTTATTATTTATTGTGTGTTTGTGTTTTTTTAAAGGAAATGCATACCTTATCTTCCAGTTCCACTTCCCGAGTCCCATACCACAGCTGCTTCCAGGGTTTAAAACAAAATACAGAACAAATCAGAAAAAAAATAAAATAAAGTAATTCTCAGTCTAGATGGCTTCTGGGCACGGGGCAAGAAGAGAGTATCATTTTGTTCATCTCAGATGGTAAAATGTCTTGAGCCAGCCCTGAGAAGTTTTTGTGGAGATAGGGAGCATTTGCAGACTGCCAGAAATAGTGCACATTAAATTGAGGCACTGCCCTGGCTCAGTGCTAGGGAATCATGGGAACTTTAATTTATTGTGGCACCAGAGCTCTCTGACAGAGAAGGCTCAATGTCTCAGAAAAAAATACAATTCCCATGACTCCCTAGCACTAAGCCAGGGCAGTGCCTCAATTTAATGTGCACTATTTCTGGCAGTCTGCAAAGGCCCCTAGTTAGCACTATGCAAGTGCATGGTTGCTGAGTGTTTGGCAACTTGTGCTAAAGTCAGTAGCTCACAGCACATGGGGGAGTGCCTAGATTGTTGACAGCTGTGTCTTTGCACTGAGTACTGACTGAAGCAATCTGAGGTGGTAGGAGAAAAAAGAGACCCTGTGTTCCCAGGCGGTTTCTGATGAAAATGAGAATTTTCCATTCTTTTGAAATATTTTAGTGATAAGACATACACAGCTTGGCCCTTTTCAATGGATGGACCACACAGCTGCCTTTATAAAAATAAACTCTGCCCCCTGTTAGGAAGCTTGGGGCCTGCTAGAAATGCCCAAATGGCTGAGAGCAGGAGGGAAAGATATATGAGAGGATGTGAGTCTATCAATTTACAGATAAGGAAGCAACTGAGCAGTTAACAAGAAGAGGGCACATGCCAGGGAATCATTATTATTTTTCCTTCTTTATTTCCCCAAGATGAACATAGTCAAATGTGGCTGAACATTCTTCCACTTCTCTTTCTGCCCTACAGTACCCACTACAGACCCACTGAATTTGTCACTGCTGTGTCAGATCTGATGATTTCATTTCTATGTCCCTTGTTGTTGTATGTCATCAGATCATTTCTGACTTACAGCAACTCTTAGGCAACAATGCCATGGGGTTTTCTGTGGCTGAGAGTGTGTGACTTGCTCAAGGTCACCCAGTGGGTTTCCATGGCCAAGCGTGGATTTGAACCCTATTCTCCAAAGTTGTACTCCAAGGCTCAAACCACTACACCACACTGGCTCTCTATGTCACGTACGTTGTTTGCCTTCAAGTCATTTCTGATTTATGTTGTCCCTAAGGTGAACCTATCATAGGATTTTCTTGCCAGGTTTTTTCAGAGTGGGTTTGACATTGGCATCCTCTGATGTTGGGAGACTGTGATTTGCCCAGGGTCACCCAGTGGATTTCTATGGCTGAAAGGGGATTCAAAGCCTGATCTCCAAAGTCATAGTCCAACACTCAAACTACTACACTATGCTGGCGCTTGTTTACATCCAAATATGGTCCCTGTTAACATTAATTGCTGCCCATAGCATTCGTCATATGTGAAAGTGGCGAATAGTATGGTCAGATGATTTTGGTTTTAATTTCCTAGTCAAGCCAACAACTGTCTCCCCCCTGCTGCCTTTTCAAAGGAAAGCAATTTGGGGTTTAGCAGAAGAATTACTGGTACTTTCACACTGTTGCCAAATGACATATCCTGCTTTTCTTGGTGGAAAAAGTGCTGTTCATATTAACTTTTATTTTGTTTTGAACACTGCCTTGCATGTTTTTGAGGATGTTTGAATTTCAGCCAGCATTTTAGCACAGCAACATATAAACATCCAGCATTCTTCCTTTTCAGATGAGAAAAGCAATGGATTTGCTAAAAATGTTTTAAGCTGCATAATAGCAATCATTATTTAATTTAATTTTCATTTAATTCTGAAAGAAAACTGTGTATGAATGAGAGCCAAATAATTCTCATATGCAGAGACAGTGCATATGCATTTATTTTAAAAGCAGCCACCCCTGAAAATAGTTTTGTTTTCTTTACATTGAAAGAAACATTTTGGAAATATATTCATGGGATCAGAAGGTGTTTATTTGCTTATTTAGTAGTTTAAAAAGAAAGGACTGGGAAGGAGCAAAGTTATCCACAGGGTTTTGTGCATATGTGCTTGGTAGATACCCTGGGATGGGATCGATAGGAGACATATAGAAGAGAAAAAATGGATTCTGTGCTGCATTCCACACCTTCAACTTGCATTCCACACTGTAGTTGATAGTTTAATACATATTCAAATGCTGGTGTTCCAATGTTCTACCTTCAAAAAATCTTTTCCATATATTATTATTATTATTATTATTATTATTATTATTATTATTATTTACTTTTGCACACATGAATATGTCTGCCAAGTAATCCTTGAAAATCCTTGAAAGAGAGAGAGAGAGAGAGAGAGAGAGAGAGAGAAAGAAAGAGAGCAGGAGTGGGCAACTAGGAAAGGCTAGGGGGCTACTTGGAGGGCTGCACCTGCTCCCAAATAATAATAATAACAACAACAACAACAACAAAACACACACAAGTTGTCCCTCCTATTTCACAGACTTCCTGGTCATGTCCCTCCTATTTCATGGGTAGGAAGCCAGGAGGTATAAAATGGTGCATGTGGGGCTTGGATATTTGCGATAGTTCTGATTTGCAGGGGTGGTGGTTCCAAAATGGATCCCCGTGAATCAGAAGGGATGATTATGTGTGTGCCTGTGTGTCTGTGCATGTATAGATAATAGGAGTTTGGGAGGCATTTTCACCATGTTTTTAGTTTAAAAAACAAAACAAAACAAAATTCTGTCTTGGATCTAAATTGACTTAGGGAGCACCCAAAATGTTTTTCTTTTTCTTATTGAGGAATTCCAGATAAATCTGGGAGGAATCCAAGGATTTTCTTTAGGAAGAAATACCACTTGAAAGCTGCTGGCATGGAGCAAACAAGATATTTCATTTGGATGGCTGGCAGATGGATAAGTTGCCAGGATGGTTCTGAATTTCATCTCACCAACTCTTTGGGAGAGTTCTTCTTACATTTTTTCCCTAAGATTGTTGGACAGTGAGAGACTTTCCAGGTGATAACTTGACATGGCACAATATGTATGACTCCTAGTGAACACATAGCAGCTCCACATTTTTAATCCTTCTCTATCTTGTTAACATCTACTAATCTTCAAGGCAAGATGTGACATCCTAGTTTCTCGGTCTCCACAAGGAGCAGACAAAAAAGTAGAAACTAGGAAGAGAACCACTGGTACTTGTCTGATAAGTAGACATATAGGGAAAAGAAGAAGAGTAGGAAAGGGACTGATTCTTTTAGTGGCAGCCATGTGAATCTGATCAAGTCTACTTGTTTTCCAACCTATCCGATCTAACAGATGGTGCAAATAAGTGTCGCAGCTGGGAATTCACTGGGTTAAGAAAATTTTGAAGTCCTGAATAATTGTTTTCTCACTCTGTGGTTATATTATGTGTCCATTTAGTCATGTTGCCTGATTTTACAGAACTCAAAGAAGCTTTAATTTAATCATGTTCAAAAACCCCATAAAACACATTATCATTTTAAAGGGTGGTCATTAAAATGTCCCTACAGCCTGTAGGAAAACTAGCAGTAAGCATTTATGAAATGTGGAGACACACTTTATTAGAATATGTGTAGGCAGATTCCTATATTGTTTCGTAAGTATATACAGAATAATGTTTTGTATACATGTGTGTTATTTGGCTTAGTGTGCTGTTCCTTACAGATCATATTTTTTTTATTTATTTAGAGTAATTATAACCCGCAATTCAGCCACAGAGGCTCTCATAGTGGTTTACAGATTGCTAATTTGACAGTTTTCTGCCCTCAGGCTTAATTTTAGGTGTAAGTGATATGAGTAGGAAAGAAAGAGAGAAAGATATTTAAATGTGATCATTTTTCTTGTTTTAATGGATATTTTGTCTATAATTATTAATGTATGTGTATTGACATTTATAACATCTCCTGTAAAAGGCCACTCCAATGTTTTCTTGTTGAAACACAACTGGAAAGAGAGAGAGAGAGAGAGAGAGAGCACATTTTATATAATGAGACCTACTCATCCCTTGTCATTTTGCATAGATTACTTTTGTCACATTAATTATTGGAAGTAGAATGAGACTTTTATGAATCATATTGTTGAACAGCTCTCTCTCTCACTTTTTTTTTTTTTACAATAAGGCAATGCCTTGGTAAAAAATGGGCCACATAAAATTAAGAAAATTAATAATACATAAAAATTAATGAGCCTGTTAGATGGAAATGTGATCAAGTGTGAACATATGACTTTCTACCACAAACTCTATACACATTTCTTAGCTCTTGCTGTAGGTGGACATAAGACAAAATTGAATGACATTGACTTGTGTTTCAAAATCATACATTTAAATGGTAGCTTACTAATGAACTCTCATGATTTTTTCAAAGGAACAAGGACATGAAAATGCAGTCAGCCTTCCATATCCATGGATTCTATATCCATGCATTCAACCATCCAATGCTTGAAAATATTATATATGTATATATATTTTTATGAATTCGAAAAAGAGAATCTTGATATTGCCATGTTATATTAGAGACACCGTTTTACTATGCTATTGAATATAATGGGGTTTGAGCATCAACAGATTTTAGTATCTCTGGGGTGGTCTTCCTAGAATTAAAATCCAATGCATACCAAGGGCCAGTTGTGAAAGCACAGTTGCCCACAGCACAAAACCATTTCTAAGTCAATTCACCAATGAAAACAGAAATGGCTACATTGGAGGTAGGCTGCATCACTTGAAAGGTGGGTTGGAAGGGCAGGATTATGGTTGTTGATCACTTGGTCAAGAAATCCAAATTCCATGAAGGAAAAAATGGGTTATGATAGAATGATTTGGACTTATACTATCATAACTCTCTAATAGGATGCCAGCTGACATATTGCAAACTGAAAACTCGTCTTTTGCACTAGATTTTGGCACAGAAGGTTTACTTTTAACCTGGGAGTCTATTCACAACAAAGGTTGGTGTGAACTTTTTTTTTTAAAGAAAAGAAATGTTTCTGCCTAAGTAGCCCATTTTCTACCTTGCCGGCTCAGTGTACATCTGTAATTGCAATCACCACCCAGGGGCTTTGGCAATAAATTTCAAGGAGGGCAGGATCTTCCATTATAAATGTGAAGATGGCTTTAATTAAAAAAAATCAATATATTATTTCCAATCACAAGAATTCTGTGCCAGATGCAAAATCAATCCTTTCTTATTATAGTGCTTATATTCACCCGAAAATGCTCTGTCGCACAGAGAAGTCATTACAGGAAAACTGGGGTCGACTCTTAGGGAGCTAGAAAGTTGCAGCACAACAGCAAATTGCTCATAATAAATTGTTGCATGAGTCACAACCTCACAGATTCTTGAGACAGACAGCTCTTTACAAGGGTCACCTTTCCAAAGGGGATTGTAGGGCTAGAACATTTGTAGACATGGAAAATGGGAAAGGGGACAAGTAATTAGGGCATTTCCCATTTGTTAAGGGGATGTCATTTAACAAAGCTGTTCAGAGAATGCAGAGATAATGAAGATGAAGAGGGACTATCTAAGGTTGGAGACAGCTGCCTCTCCCTTCCCACCTCCCCACTGAAAGCTCAATATGCATACATCAGTAATGATGATGAAAGAAATTAAAGGAGAACAATGCAATGTGAGTCAAATTTTTCTTCCTTCCAAAATCAGTCAAATGAGCCTCAGGTATATTGACTGAAATTTATTATTATTATCTTTAGGATTGTGCTATTTTGTGTAATGATATTTTCCTATCCAATAAAGAAGTTGCATAGGAAAATAATGATGGGGAAAGTCAATGTTAGAAAAAAATTTCACAGAGTCTTCAGCACAACATTCAGTCAGATTTGGGCTTTTTTCTTCCCTCCTTCACTTATGTTTTTGTGCAATCTAGCCTGGTGAAGAGTTTTGAAGAAATCAAAAGCTTATAGTTCTGTGACACTTTGCTTGATCTTAATGTAGGTATTACTCAACTCCATTAAAACAAATCAGTGCATCCAGAAGTAGAACATTCAGACTTGTTAAAGCTATTTTAATTGTATTAGAATGTTAAGGCACACTAACAGTGGAAATAAAGCCATAGTTGCATCTCAGAAGGAACAGATGGATGAAATATGTATCATTTAGAAAGCACTACAGTAGTTCTAACACTGAGAAACAAATATAGTGGGAGACCATATCTTTGTGTAAGGTTTGAAAAGTGTTCAAATACATCTGACTTCATACCTTTGGAAACACTGGTTGTCATTCCCCCCCCCCCCCTTCAGTGGGTCCTTCCTCTCTCAGACTGGCTGGGTAGATCAATTCCTATTAAATGCTGATTTGAAATATCTGATCCACAGTTTTTAAGCCATCTTAACAGTAGGATTTGTATTTATTGCAACCCATCCTAGGGTCTTCTTGGAAATATTTATTTGCAAAGAGTTTGCCATTGCCTTCTTCCAAGGCTGAGAGCATATGACTTGCCTAAAATCACCCAATAGATTTCCATTTCTGAGTGGGAACGCAAACCCTAGCCTCTCAGAGTTCTAGTTGAACATTCAAACCATTACACCACCTTTGCATCACAGAGCCAAAAACTGGAAATAAAGAAGACACTTACATGACTTTAAAGTGGTATTTACATACTTCTGAGATACTTGTGGAATGGTTAGTTTTCATTCTTTCCTTTCCTTTGCCACTACTGCTTCTCTGGCCATGTTTCTGGGCAGAATGCCACAGACAATGATGCTATATGATGATGATGTTCCAAGTGGCACTCCTAGGGGAATTCCATTCCCCATCTTATGTATTTTGTAGAAAATAAAATATTTCCCTCTTTTTTAAAAAGAAAAAGGTAAGGTGACAGATCCTCAGTTATGAAATAATAGCCACTAGGTTTTGAGAAATAACATCATATTGCACATAATTCCTAAACCAGGGTACATGGGTGTAAGCAATTGGTTCATTTCCAGGGTGTTCTTGAATATTGATTAAAAAAAAGAAAGAAAGCTGGCCTAGTCATTTCCCCCCAGCACTTTGGCAAAGTGAAATTCCCAAGAGTGTCATATGTAAAAACCATTAGCATAATGGTGTTATAAAGAAATGTTGCTTTTATGACAACTATTTCTTTCTATGGGGCATCTGATGTCTCAGTCTATAGTTCTGAGGTAGCAAACTCTTAAAACTCTTTGCCTAAATCTAACCTATTGAGTGATTTTAGGCAAAACTCTTAAAAATGAATAGCAAATTTTCAGCACTTTTTTTTCAGAATGTGTAAAGCTGGAGATTATTTCAGAATAAGCAAAAAAGTAATGTTGTCAAGAGACTCCTATTCAAAAGTACTCTGTTGGGGAAAATAAGTAAAAACTATTATTTATTAGAGATAAATAAATGCAGGAACTCCCAATCAAAGCATCCCTGACAGATGGCCATCCAGCCTCTGCTTAAAGACCTCCAAGGAAGGAGACTCCACCACTCTCCGAGGGAGTGTGTTCCACTGTCGAACTAGTGGGAATGACAATCATGCCAAAAAAGAAGTGAATAAAGAAAAGACCCATTTCCATACTGGGAACGACGCATTGACTGGAATAGAGTCACCAACCTGGAGTGAAAGTGAATCGCAAACCAGGTTAAATGTAAGTGGGAATGAGCCCCTGGATTCAAATCAGAGCTTGGCCATGTAAACCCACTGGGTGTCCTTGTGAAAGTCACATTCTCTGAGTCTCAGAGGATGGTAATAGCAAACCTCCTCTGAGGAAATTTGCCAAGAAAACCCCATGACAGGGTCACCATAAGTCAGAAATGACTTGAAGGCACACACCAAAAAAAAAAAAAAGTAATTAAAAGGATCACTATTAGAAGGAAAAGCAAATAAATTATAAACAGAGCATTACAGAATTACTATACAGTCAAACATGATAAAGTCAGAGGTGGTTGGCGGTAAATTCACTCTTGGATATTGGGCTAGGATTCAACACCATTATTTGCTCCTTTAAAGTCTGGACTGAATCCTTGGATAAGATTCACCATTCCACTGACATAGAAACTACCAGCCACTAAACAGAGTTCTGCAAATCCTATAAATGACAGAAGCATAGAAATGTTGCCATTGTAGCTCAGGTGCAGCCCGATCCCTGTTTTACCAGTTACTCTGTTTCAATCATCCTGAAAATTACATTATTTCTGGAATTACATTCTAGGTAAATACTTTGGCTGGTTGATTGAGCTGAAATGAATATATTTTCATGCATATGCACACACCAAGATCCAAATACTTCTGTGAAAACATGCAAAGCCACTTTTTCACTATTTTCTGTGTGGGACTAGGAAAGTAATGGTAGATTCCATAAACCAGGGGTAGGCAACCTTTTTGAGCTGGGGGCCAGGTTGCTGTCCCTCAGACAATTGGGGGGCCGAAGCACCAAAAATAAATAAATAAATAAATAAATGTTTTTTTAAAAAATAAAACAAATATGCATGTACACTCTCTCAGCCCCAGAAAAGCCATGGCAAAACCCCTGTGGAGATTTTGCCAAGAAAACCTCAAGAACAAGTAATAACAACAATAATCAATATCATCATGGCGGGTAGCAGCAGTGGGGGCAGGACCAGCCTGGGGCCGGTCCAAAGGCCTCAGGGGGCCGCATCTGGCCCCCGGGCCTTAGGTTGCCTACCCCTGCCATAAACCAACAGAGGGATGGGCCAATTGTTCCAACAATGGAGATGCGTTTACTTTTCTCTCACTTGACTCCCAATCATTGTGAAGACAATGTAGGTTGCTTTGCATGCCTCATCTGATGCTATCCTGTAGTCAACACTGATTGACAATGATTGTGTTATATAGTGATGCTTGTTCTATGATTGCCTAGGATGACATATACCCAGAAAGAAAAATCAGCCATTAATACAGGTGATTATGTGCCTGCTAAGAGTAACAGTTAATAGTTGGAACAAGACATACAAAAACCAAGGCTAACCAAGCTGAAGTTCATAATCATCATCATCACCACCACCTACCACAAAATCAAACACTCTGAACATTTGGCACAGTTCTAGGCCAACCCTCCCCTACCATCGCCTTCATCAATTAATAGGTCACATATTAGAACATTAGTTAATAGAAGTGGGAGAGTGGAAGTGATGTTAATTTTAAGACCCTGTTACAATGAATTGTTCCATTCATGTCATATCTCCCCCTCTCAAAGAGCACGGTCCTCTGCAGCATGCTTTTGGTATTTGCCCAGATTTGAGAACCTTCAAATTCAAAGAGCACCAAAAACCCTCCACCCCAAGAGTTCCATATGAGCTGAACAGAAGGAGATTTAGCAAGATAATGAGAAAGAGCTGAGGTTAGAAAAGTGTCCTCTAGTTGTTGTTAATTGCTGTTAAGTTGTCTTCAATGTATCAAGACCCTAAGAATGAGAGACCTCTAAGGCACCCTGATATTAAAAGCCCAGCTAAGGTTATTCAAAGTCAGGGCCATAGTTATTTTCTTTTTTAATAAGATATCTCATCTCATGCTGTGCCCAAAGCATAACAGCATCAGTTTAGAGTCATTTTGGCTTCTAGGGAGAAGGACTAATTTATTTGTCTTGATGGAAGTCCACAGTATTCATAGAACTCTCATCCACCTCTGCATTCCAAATGAGTTGATTTTCTTCCTCTCAGCTTTCTTCACTGCCCAACTTCTTGGACTAGGATATCTTCGATACTTTGGTAATTGTAACATTTCCAAGCCATAACACATCCGAAGTTTGATACAGCAAGAGAGTGAGAGTGAGAGAGCACAGGAAGGAAGGAGAAGATTTCTGGAGGGCACCTACTATTAGAATCCTCTGAAAGCCCTGCAAATGGGAAATGGTCCTTGCAATTTAGGCAAAACATGAACTGAAGCCATCTTTGTTATGGTAGTCCCTTTATAGGCATACAGAGCCATTTTCTGGATGGAGGCCAATGTATTGAACAAGCCCACTATGGTAGCTGAAATACTGCAATTAGCAGGGTTTATGTTATTTTATATTTTGTTTTGTAAATGCATTCCTGCTTATGATCTGCTTTTAATCCATTACTTGGCTAATTACACCAATTTTCCCATGAATACCTTTGGCACAGCAGTGATATATTAAAAATAATGCAGGTCAAAAAGTTCATTAGTCAATATGCTTTCACGGTTGCTCCCACTGACTTCTGTGGGCTTGAAATTGCACTCTTTTTCTGAGATTGCCAGTAACACTCAGAAGCCTTGTTCAGACTGCCGTCCCATTTGTGTCATTTGGACCATCAAAGAAGTAGGTGGTCAGAAGATTTGTTTTCATAATCACACTCCAAGTAATCTAGACATCTCTCCCTCCATCTCTTATTCTCAAATTCCACTGTATAGGCATTGCTGACCAAAGAAGTTCTGAGACTGCTTTAGAAAAAAGTCCTCCTTCAGTTTAAACCCATTTGCAAACTGCTTGCATCTCATTATTCCCTGTTTACTCAACTTAAAATAAATCATTTTAATTCAATACAATTACTCCTGATTTATATCAGTTTAAAGTAATTGTGGGCTCCAGTTCCAGTTTACCAGAATTATTTTCACTAGATATAGATCACAGGCCTTAGATTTCAGGGGAGGGGGGAAATCCAGCTACTAATAGAAAATACAGTTTAAAAAACATTGTTTGCAAGAGAAAAATACATTCTGGTTTCTTTGGCCTTCCTTCTACTTCAGCTGTGTCTACGATGCCTGTATACTCATGCAGGCTGGCCATATGCACTGATCAGAAGAAAGTCCCACTGAATTAACCAGTTAAGAGTTGATTCTACCAACCCTAGAATTTAATCAGCTATGATAAACTGGAAATATATTATACACAGTGGATGAGATGTGCAGCTCATCCCATTCCAGGTTCTGTACTGAGAAAGTCCTTAGTTTAATATAGGCTTTAAGTCCGGAATAACTTTGGGAATTGCTGTTACATTGCCTTACCTGGATCACCACAGTATGGGTTTTAATTAGCATGAAGAGACTGTACCACATAGTGGTTAGAATGTAGGAAAAGAACATGTTCAAGCCAGGAAGCTCAGTGATTGAACTTGGGCCTCTCAAACTCTCCCAGCTTGAGCTACCTCACAGGATTATTGTGAGGATAAAGTGGAGCGGAGGGGAGCCTTGTACAATGTCTTGTACAATGTTCCCTCAAGGAAATGTTGGATATAAATGTAATGAATAAAAACAAATACATACCTAAAATCACACTGGCTTCAAGTAAGCATCAGCTGAAGGGAATGTGAAACTCCAGAATTTGACTTTTCATTGCTGCATATACCCTCCCTCCCTCCGTGGAGAAGTTGGTTTTTGGAACTAAAGCTTTCAGAAACCTGCAGCCAGCATAGCGACTTGTCATGCTTTGTAGGGATTCTGGAGTGCAGTCTGAAAATAAATGTTTCCAAGCTCTGTTGTTTCTTCTGGTAAATCTCTCCCACTTGCCTCTGACCCAGGTCTTATGTTCTACTATATGACCTCCATGGTGGCTTGATGTCACCCCCCCCCCGCCAGTGTTGTGTCTTCAATTCCCTTTGTTTTCCTGGAAGACATAACTCCCCATGGCTCGTTGGGAATCAGCATGAGAGCTCAGTGGCATGAGTCAAATTCTGCCACACAAATGTACAACCCCAATGCCAATGTTGTGTTGAAAGAAAATGTGCCAAATCAGGTTGCAGTTCTGGACCTACATACTAAAATGCGGGGCTGGTCTGAGATATGGCTGACATCATACATCATGCTTGTGTAGTGTACATTTGTTCTCATTTAAATGCACCACACTTCTGCTAAATACCAATGTTGTACAATCAACTGCATTATCTGCCAAAGTGTCTGCTTATTATCCCATTACACAATGGAGACTGCACAGTGGTGGATTCCACAATCTCAGTCAATCAAATAGAGCAGTGAATGCATTAGTTATATAATAATAATAATAATAATAATAATAATAATAATTTTTATTTATATCCCACCCCTCTGCCAAGCAATCGGGGCGGCGTACAATGTATAAACATCAAAACAAATACAATCAAATTCAGTCCCATCCCTCATTCCCACCCCTAAAAAACAAATCAAACAAAACAAATTAAAAAACAATTAAAAATTCACAAAGCACATCTTCAATGAATGACATTTAAACCTTGACATATATCATCCAAGAATGTATGACCGCTTGTACAAACTGTGAAACAGATGCACTTGTGGAGCTCTGCTTAGGAAATGAGGAATTAAATACATCTACTATACAATGGCTAAGGACCTTATCACACGGGGGCTGAAGCAGTCGCATCCCCGTCCCTTCACGCTTCCTTACCCAGAAAGCAGCATCATCCCAGCATCATTCAGGTCGCGGGAAATGCAATTCCCATTTCAACCAGGCATTCAAAAGAACGGGGATGATGCCTGGATGATGCAGCATCATGCTGCATTGGGATGGGGATGCGAGCGGGTTACCTGCGACGTCGTTTGATCAGTTGGGGACAGGAAGCGCGATCGCACGGGATGCAACAGGGATGGGCGGGGTCTCCCTTTGATGTCGTGTGATCAGCCGGTGACAGGAAGCGCAATCGCACGGGGATGCGACCAGGATGCGATGGGGATGGGCGGGGTTTCCCTGCGACGTCGTCTGATCAGCCGGGGTAAGGAAGCGCGATCGCACAGGGATGCGAGTGCTTTAGACCCCCGTGTGATAAGGTCCTAAGAAAGCACAAACACGTGCATAAGTGGGATTGCCAGAGTGAAAACTGGAGAGGGCTCCTGTACCTTTAAGACTATGTGAGAAAAGGAGAATTTTAGCTGGTGTTGCTTGCAACCTGGCTGTGTGACAAAACACACCTGTTGAAATTTGCTCTTCTACACTGCCATTAAAGTTACAGGAGCCCTACACACAAGGGAGTTTGTGCATGAGTATGACACCAACAGGATTCTGGCCAATCTATTGCATGAGGCAAATGAAAAAAATGGTGCCACAATAAATCCCATTTTCAGAAACCAACTGGACTGGGAGTTGAATCTTCCTTCACCCCTGGCAACAGAATAGCATCTTCCATAGCACCTGAAGAGAGCAGCCATAAAAGACTACTTTTTCAGAGGAGAATCATCAAAGGGTCATACAAAGAAGTGGTCATAGCTTGTATTGCTTACTCCTTTCTTATGGCTAGAGGCAACAAGTGCCAGGAGAAAGAGACTAAACTAAAGGGAAGTAGTTACAGGTGAGTCAAGCCAGTTCAGGCCATACAAAGGTAACTTAGGGAGTTCATGAAAGATGAAGGGAAACACACAGGAGCAAGGTATCAGCCATTCCAGAAGTATTATTAAAAGCCTGCAGACACAATAAGCAAAGCTAAAAGGGAAAGACAATGAAATATACAACATAAGCCAGTCCAGAGGTCAAGAGTCCAAATAAATTCCCAAGCACAAAGAGCACTGAAAGAAAGATAGAATGAACTAGTGGGAGATTTTCTGTATTTCAAAGTTGCTATTTTGTTGTCAGGGCTCAGGGAAGATTCAAATGCCAGGCCATTTTGCTTCTGTAAATCATGGAATGGATTTTGACACCATTTTTTCTTTTGCCTTAGGCCACAGAATGGCCAGATTGGCAGCTGCTGCTTAGCTATGAGATGCCTGCTGGTTCATTGCTCAGTATTTCTCATTTAAGCCTCTGCAAGAGACATTCCTTTGATACTGCTGCCTTTCATGTCAATGTGCTACAAATGATGGGTGGTTTCCTTGGAGTCTAACAATTCTGGCTGAGGAGCACACACGTATTCCTGAATTCTGGGAGGAAGCTGTTATCTAGAGTAGAGGCCTTTCTAGATCTGACTCCACTGCACTGGACTGCTCAAATTCCACATAGTTAAGTTACAACACCTCACAGCATTTGAAATCTGAGTCAGTTGCCTCACTCTGTTTAATAATAGAGTTGGAAATGCTCATTTTAAAAAGTAATTAAAGATGTTATTATACTTTGGACATATCGGGAAGACACAACTTGCTGGAAAAGACAGCAGAGCTGGGGAAACTAGAAGGTAGGAGGAAAAGAAATACCTTATTAGAGATTAAATAAAAAAATAAAATAGATTGACTCAATCAAGGAAGCCACAGCCCTGAGTTTGTAAGATCAGAGCAGGACTGTTAATAACAAGCACTGATATCCTATATTTCACTACTTAATTATGAATGTGTAACAAAGGCCTGAAACAGATGGGCAAAATGAGTGGCTTCCTGTTGCTTTGGGGGCATAGTGTGCAGATGACACATGCCCCCAACATGACCAAAAACTACTCTGAGGCCATCTAAAGCAGCCTGAAGCTGCTAGCAAAAGCAGCAATGGAAATCAGCTCCTTCCCAGCAGCTCATTTGAGATCATGACAACAGCCCGCTTTGAGCATGGGCCATCCAATCACCGCAGTTCCTGATTGATCACGGTCCAATTGCAGTCCAATTGTGGATGGAACAGCCAGAGGCCCCTTAAGCCATCGGTCTGCTTTGAGCCTAAGCAGCATATCTTGGCCCAATTCCGCAACCCCACTCCACCAACACAGCCAGTAGCTATATTGAGCAAAGAAAGTTTTCCAATCAGGGCACAAGTAGAAGCAGATTTCCAGCCCCCTCCCACCATCAAGCAAGGTTCTGATGAGGAATTGTGACAGGGGTCTTGCTGCTGCTTGTTGCAGCCTTACTCAATCATGGGAGGGGGCTGGAAATGTCACCCTCCTTGCACCCTGATTGGCAATTGAACAGAGCTCAATGCGGCTGTTGGATGTGCATGTGGTACTGTGGGCCATCTATGATAGTGGCACAACTATAACTGAATAGTGTTACTGAATATGGAACACTTAGGGCTCTGTAATTTTAGATTATAAATGCATAACGGCAATACAGAGTGCAAACCAATGTCTTTTGGAGATCTCATGGGCCAGCCATACATTTTGACAGCACAGCAACAATAACTTGAATTAGAAATGTGTTGCCCTCCCTTAAATAAAAGCGGGTCTAAAATCAAGGAAGAGAATGGTGGAAAAATAGAGAGGGATTGACTGACTTCCTTTCCAGCTCCTCCATTGCAGATCAAAGAGGAAGGAGATTGAAGGTGTCTTCTGCAGTTGAATCAGTGACAGCACCATTAGTCACCAGAATAGCTGTAAGTTAAGGAGACTTACAGAATAGCTGTAAGTTAGGGAGGGTTGCTTGAGGAGAGTTATTATTATGAGAAGACTTGCCTCTCTAGAGGAAGAAGGAAATATTCTCTTTTATTCTCCTTTTGCTCAAAATTGTTACCAATCTAAATAAAATTTGAGTCTTGTACTCACCCACCTCATCAGGGGATTCACCATTATATAACTGGAAGAGAGAACCTAACAGAGCTCTTCAAAAAAATGTTTTTAAAAAAATGTTAGCATATGCCTTGGAAGGAAAATGGAAACAGACCCAGTGCTTACAACACCCAAGTGCCTTTGAGAATGTGAATAAATTAAAGGAGTGATTAAAACTAATTAATAAAAGGGGGAAATACAGTTGTCACATAGAGTTGAAACTGTTTAATACATTCCAGATAGAGACGCCTGCTTTCGCCACTGAGAAATAAGCTTCTGAATAAAATGCATTTTGAATGGGAGTGTTTATAGAAGGCCCAATTGCAGAAGTGCCAAAAGCCACTGTTCTAATTCCTTTCATCCTCATCAGGTGTTCATAACATCTGTAACAAGGCCATCCTTGATAAAAGAGCTTCATAACTTAATCCAAAGTATATTACATTCATAAACACATTTCCATCCTCTCCTATCCTCTTCCCCCGAGACACAGAAATAATGCGCTATTAAACTTGCATTGCTTCTTTCTGGCAGGAGAACATTAATAGTGCAAAAATAAATAGCTCCCTCCTCTGCAAAACTCCCCAAGGAATATAAATGGAGAAAAGTTGAATATGTATATAAGTGTGTATATTTTTTTTGGGCATGCTAGAGTAATACATATCCATGTTACAGCAGATTTATCACTTCAACTTCTAAGGCTTAATCCAACAAGTATGTGCTAACCACTCACTGCAACTACACATGTTTCAGCCTTGTTAACATCAGTTGGGCAAGGCATATGCTGAAATGATGGTCAAGATCCAGGCTACTTTTGGTACACCCAAGGATTGTGGGCCTTTGCAGACTGCCAGAAATAGTGCAAATTGAGTCCAC
>CM034710.1:111120833-111137135 GCA_020142125.1 Phrynosoma platyrhinos
TCCTGCTTAGAAAGTAGTCTTATACGAAGGAAAATACGGTAGTTAAAATAACTGGTTATTTGTAAGTAGTTATTTCTCCCATAACAAAGCTATTACTAGGGCAAGGCAAATAGAATTAAGTGTCCTGGAAAAGACCATGAGTGTCTGTTGAGAATTATGAACAGGAGAATGCCACATGGCAACATTTTGGTATATTCACCCCATTTGTTATGTCTAAATGCCAATATAAAGGGGAGCTAAACAGAGCTCCAAGGTAAATTTCTTCTACCTGGTGTCCAGCCACAAATAATAGCCTCTTTTGTATGTCACCTTACCTTATATCTTTCACTGTCAGGACGGAAGCATCTACCAACAAAGTAAGTGGTTTCTGTGGAAGATAGTGCTCCAGATATCAGGGCCCAAGCTGTCTATGATGTAGTTCCTTGGGCTGGAGTCAGAGCCAATCTGGCATTTTGTTGCCTTAGATGGAACAGCAGATATACCCAAAGACTTGGGCGATCAAAGTATAATTGCCCAGGTAAGAAAGCCCTACTAGGGTCTCCCCCAGCAAACATTAGACACAAATAAATTGCTGTCATTTTTTGTGTTTATCTAATGTTTACTATCAGTGTCACAGCTTGGATAGGTTGCTTTTGCAGTATAGCTCCTCTTGCTAGTTGGGAGTAGAACTATTACTGGAAGCCAGGATAAGTAAATTGAGGCTGGCATATTTTGGTCACATCATGAGGAAAAAGGAATCATTATAAAAGGCAGTGATACTAGGAAAGGTAAAAAAAAGCAGAAAGAGAGGAAGGCTGCATGCTAGATGGATAGACTGAATTAGGGAGGACACAGGCCAGAGGTGAGAGGCTGAGGACAGGGGGCCTTGGAGATGTCTCATCCACAGGGTTGCCATGAATGGAAGTCAACTTGAGGGCAGTTGACAACAACAGTCCAACAATGTAGCCCTTCTGAGCTCTAACCACACTAAAATTAGCATGGACTTGTGAAGGCTTTTAGCAGTATTACAGATGCATATTTACATTTTTTTAAAATCCCAGTTGTGGTGAGTAGTTTTTACTTTCTATTGTGCAGTCAAAATTAGAAATTATGCCAAGATTAGCAATTTTCCTGAAAAATTCTGAATATTGTACATTTCCTCTTCCCCATTCTTGGTAATATTTCTCCCCTTGGAGAAATCTCCACTCCATTTTGGCTGCTTCTTTCCTCTTCCAAAATTAATCACATGAGTCCCTTAGCTACCCAGGGATCATGGAGTAAACTTAAGGTATTATCTATTAGCTTTTCTCAGCTTAGTGTTATCCAGATATGTTGTACTTCTAAGAAGTCATGGGATAGTGAGGGTATGGTACAGACTGGAAAGAGAAAGGCTTATTTGGTATATACAGGTTGCAATCCTATTGGCATCTTCTAGTTGTGTGCCTTCAAATTGTTTCCACCTTATGGCAACTGCACAGTGAACCTATCATAGGGTTTTCTTCCCAGGTTTCTTCACAGGGGGGGTTATCATTGTCATCTTCTGAGGCTGAGAGACTGTGACTTGCTCAAGGTCACCCAGTAGGTTTCATGGCTGAACTGGGAATCAAATCAGGATTCCAGAGTCATACTATGCCACACACAGAACAAATAAGTCTATATGCAGAGATTTGTGTTAAGGATGGAAAGAATATTTAAAAAATATTTGAAAAATGGTACAAAAATCATTTATTTATTTATTTTAGTGCTGAGAAACCCTGACAAAAAGATTCCTGAACTGATGAGAATCTTTGCAGTTCTCGACTTACTCCTACACAAAATTTGCACATGGTTATTTTGCACAAGAAATAGCATTTTTCTGCATGGAATATAATATTTCATTGCAAAGATATTAATTCCTGCACACAAAAATTATGTTTGACTGCAAGGATATGCTGTAATTGGATTTATTCTGCATAAAATTCACAAGTGTTTTATTTGCATAGCAAACCATATCTGCACAGAACACAGCATTTCTTTCATAGAAATGAATATTATGTTCCATGCAGAAAATGCTATCTCCTGTACAAAACAACCCTGTGTGAATTTTGCATTGAATAAGTCCCAAATTGCGAATAGCCTTTAAAAACTGTATAGTTTTGGAAGGTTTTCTTGTAGATGGGGAAAAATGATGAAATTACTCATTGATGCTTGCAAGGATAAACCTAGTGAAAAATTACACCCATGGTTTACATAACACAACCTCTGTTTGATAAAATGTTCCTTTAAGTAGTGGTAAAATAATTTCTATGGCTGTAAATGTTAAGAAATACCAGGTGTCAATCCTAATGGTATTAACCACTGTATATAAAGGCTCTGGAACTCAGGACAGCTGTGAGTTGAAAAGAGGACTTGGTGTGTTTCTTGGAGAGTTTGTAGAATGTGTTTGTTGAAGAAGTGGATTGTAGCAGATGGTGTATGTTGGCAGAAATCAGATTTTTTTTGCATATATTTTGCAACAGGAAGATAAAAGCCTCCAAGGGTTTGAAGAAGTCAACTGTGTCTGTGCCTTATTTCAGGTTGGTCAGTGCTTTATTGCCAAATACTACATACTGGGTTGTGCTTCTGCACTTGCTATGAGCTACTGTTGAAGTCAAGCAACTCAGACAGTGCTGAATGTTGGCACCTCTGCTTGGGCCTAGTTCTTGTTTGTTTTGGTCACTGCATACCTATAGGACACAGAAAAGGGTCAACAACATCAGTGTAGTAACCTAGCCTTAATCAAGATTTGTTGCTTAGTGATGCCACTAACCAGGAGTTATTTTCTCTCAGCTTTGGCAAGGTATATATTTTCTTTCCCTGAGGGTCTTTGCCATACTTATGCAAGGGCTATGAGGCTCAGAAAATTGTTTCTTGGCTTATTATGCTTTCTTTGGAGGAAAAAAAAAAAAGAACAAATTGACCAAGCTTCCAAAACCTTTTAGGATATGCCCTGGCAAATTGTCTGGCCATAATTGTATCTCACTGAACCCTTCTGTGTAATTACACTAATCAAACAAGCTTCTATAAAGGACCCAGAGAGTGTAAATGGAGGACAGAGCATAGTTCATAGATTTCAAGGCTTTCCCTCACTATGTTGGATGAAAGACTGAGGGTCTTGGGAGTAATAGATGAAGACACTGTGGTTTGGCTAAAGAAAGACAAAGAGGTGCTTTGCCAAGTTTTATTGAAAGAACTTAGTAAGGAATGAGCATGCCAAATCCCCTCTGAAGAGCAGAGCAACAGCTTCAAGCAGGAGTGGGCAAAGTGAGGCCCTCCATATGTTGTTGGACTGCAACTCCCAGCATTCTTCACTATCAGGCTATGCTCACTAGGGCTGATGGGAGCTGCTGCCCACCAACATATGGCAAGCCACACCATTCCTAACCCCATTTGAAAAGACTTATAAAAAGGTAAAGAATTATATGGAAAATAGTGCTCTATGTCATTTTCAGGCTTCCAAAGTAAAATCCTGTAGGAGAATAAATCCTGTTTTAAGGAGCCTGAAAAACTCAGGAAACTGGTTAGGCTGCAGTGTTTTAGTTTAAAATGATTCAAGTGATACGAAATCTACTAGCTAAAAAAGTAATCTGAATTACATTTATTTTCTCATTTAGAAATATTTAGAATGGGACAAGGGGAAGGGAATGTAATAGCCATCAAAGGTACAGCTCTGATATACGTTGTTGATATTTTCTAAATAACAAAAGGGGTTTTCCCTCTCCATGTCTGAGCTGTTCTCAATAACTACCTAAGTCCTAATGAATAGTCTGAATGAAATCTGACTCTGCCAAGCCTTCCAAATTGGAGACTTTATTGCCCATTTAAAACTCTGGAGTCATTTTCACTAAAAATTCTTGAAGTTCTTTTTCCTGTTTGAGCAGTCCTGGCTGATCTAATGTTTGACATTCCAAATATGTGACTCCATTGTAGCACCTTTTAAACAATGCAAAAGCAGTACAAATCTTTGCAGAGACCAAAATTCAAAATGGAATGGAGAAAGGCAGGGGTTGAAAATTGTTTTTTTCCCTATAGATATTATCATTTTCTTTTCTTTTTAAAGGTCTTACAAAGCATCTTTAAAAATCCAAAGGTGGCATCCTCCATTTTATTTCATTGATTGCTTCTTCTGCAACCTGTGGATAAGGAGCCATTGCTTTTTGACAATGTCCCTACTTTGTAGACATGTGATAATAGTTCCACAGTCGTCTTGTACAACATTAGCTTTTTTGTGTTTTGGTCTACCTACCATTTATTATCATGGTGAAAATCAATGATGTATGAAAACTGACTTCCAGGAGAGCTGGTATCATACTCCCAAGACCACTGTAGATCCTTGGAAAATGGTAGAACATTAGGACCCAAAGTGGTCTTTTTGAGCCTATTGCCTTTTTCAAACTCCGTGCATTATGCTTGTTTGATTCTGTTTCCTGTTCCTCTACACTAACTTCATTTCCTGGCTTTCCCATTAAAATACAGGTACCTCTGCATGCGGTACATTGGTTCTAGTCTTCATTTTCTCTTATATCAAGGATGTTTCCTTACCATTACCAGCAAAAAGCCTATCCTTATCTAGGAGGAACATGGAACTTTCTTGGTCTTTATGTTGCTCTCTATATACCAGTTGAATTTTCTTTCTGCGTGTGTTTCATATTGGCTTGTGAATAGAGTTCCAAGATCTCCCTGTTTGGCCCTGGGTTTTAGAGTTTGGCCACTCTGCTCTGGTCCTCAGGGACAAGAGCATTACTTTGATAAGTGTCCCTCTCTCTCTCTGTGATCTTCTCTGTTAGACTTGGTAAAGATAAAGGTAAAGATAGTTCCTTGACATGAATGCCTAGTCATAATGTACTGTAGGAGACAGTGCTCATCTCCATAACTAAACCAAAGAGCCAGTGTTGTTTGAAGACTACTCTGGTGATCCTGTGGCCAGCATGACTGCACCAAACGCTGTTTCCTTCCCACCGAAGTGGTACCTATCTATTTGCATTTGCATGCTTTCGAACTGCTAGATTAGCAGAAGATGGGACTATTGATGGGAGCTCACCTCATCATGCTGTGCTCGGGTCTTGAACTGCCAACCTTCTGATCATCATAATTGGCATCTTAACCACTAAGCCACTACATCTCTCTTGGTATTTAAAATGATTAAACAACATACTCTGTTGTGCTGGTCTATGACCATAATAAAGATGAACTGAACTGAAATACTCTGAGCAGTTGTGGTTGCATACCTTCCAACCTTTCACAGATGAAAACTGGGACATGTGTGGCCAAACAACATCAGACCATGGTCAAGAGGACAAACATTATTAATGAGGAAGAACCTAAAACCTAGGAGATGCTGTAGCACTTTGCTTTTGCTTGAATCTACTGGGAAGGGCAAGATTCCATCCCATCCTCTCTTTTCTCCCCCACCTCTTGTTTGGTTACTTGAGTGCAAACTACTTTTGCCCCTTGAACTCTGTTTGTAGCAACTGAAATAAGCAGAGAAGCTGAGAGGAGGGTAGAGAAGCTGGACCATTTTAAAACAGTTGAAAAAATGGGATGTCAGAGAATGAATTAGGTCTGTTCCTATCAAATCAGGACAGATGTAGGGTATGTAGTTGATGCTTAATGATACCACTAGGCCATGGTCCCTATGACATCACCAAGGAAAACCCCTAGGTCTCATGACCTGTGTTAGTAATAATCTGGGAGTCCTAGTTGTGAGACCTTGTTTTTAATTTCACACTGACGTCTTATGTCCAATTTAAAGACATTTCTCCTAATATGTTCATTTATTTCTGCATTTTACCCCATTATCTGAAGCATTTTATGTGTATTCCCCCCCAACTCTATGTATTTTAGTTATTCCCATTTCTCAGTGTTCCCACTTTTCTGCTCATGCTGTTTCTCTGAAACATTTTGCAAATATGCAAATTCTCAAGGTGAGAGCATATCTTCTCACAACAAATCTTAGAGTAGTGAAAAGACTACAAGTATTGCGACCTCTAAACCTTATCCTGCCTTATCCTCCCCACCCAGTTATTTTGCTTCTCTCATTTACAGCAGAGAATGGTTTCATCACTACATTAAAATAATATTCAGGTAGTTGTCCAGGTGACTTCTGTACATGCAAAGTGTAAACCTATGCAGGTGGGTGGGTTGGGGCTGATGATGGTGTCTTTGGCCAGCTTCTAATAGAAACTTGGTCGCACAGTTTTCATTATGTGCTTCCCTGTCCACAGTTGTCTTGAATGTCTTCTGGGCAGTGAGTTTGGCTTTCATTTCTGATGCATAGTTCTGCCTCACCACAGCCTTACCTAATAAGGGAAGGAATGGAGCCACCTATTATCCCTTTTGCAGTGCATGACAATCATTGCTCTTTTCTATTACCTTCATTATTTATTTATTTATTTTTTACTGCTGTTGGTACAAAACACCATCAGGTTCCTGGTGTATAATTGATTGTATGCCTGTTGCCTCTCAGGTTCTTTATATGACCTGGAATTTTGGCATTTCGAAAGAGAATAAATAATGCCCGATTCCTTCTCTGATTCTCTCTTGGCATTTAGTAATCCTTAGCCACAGCCACATTCCTCCTCAGTCACCTTTCTTTTCTTTTCTTCTTTTTTCTTTCCCAGTGAGAGAAATGATACCATTTAAAGCTTTCTCCATAAGCAAAATGATTCATAAGCCTCATCATTTTAGGTGTCCTTTTCTGGGCCCTTTCAATCTTACTGGGCTATAAACTTTGGAAATTAAATAATAATAAATGTTGCCTGGGTTGAAATGATTTTATACAGCACAGCAGGACCAGCTCATGACATTTTTCTAGATAAGAGAATGCCTCCACCCTGCCTGCTCCAAGTACAGAAGCTGCTGGGATTGGCAATTAAATTTTACAGGATAATATCTTCCACTGCACTTGGGCAGCAGGTTAGCTTAAGGAGTGCAGATCAGGCTGCATGCCAAACACAGCTCTGTTCTTCAACACTGCACCCCATAGACTCAGTATTCTACATGAAGCCTGCTGCTCAGTGTAAAAGAGATGGCACAATGTCAATTCCATGAGAAAAGCAGTGCAAGTGCTTATGATTCCTGCGTGGGACTGACTGTTGTTCATCTTCTGCTTGTGGATACTAATTAGCCTGCTTGTAAAATACATGACTGTCTCTCACATTCCCTAGCAATTCTCACTGAACTGTATAATGGACATTCTCTCTGTTTCTTCACTTGGTTAATGGCTTTTCTCAGAACTGCATCTCTGACCCACTAGGAGAAGACAAATAGATAAGCTACGCAGTCAGCTAAGACAAGAAACAAGGAAGCATTGTCATTGCTGCACATCAGCTCAGAAGGGCAGGAGTGGTTAGGGTGCTTAGGAGAAACAGCTTGGGAAGGGGCTTGCTGCTGGTCCATGCATTGGCTACATGAGGTGGCCTCCTCAATCTGCCTAAGGCCTTTTTAATCAGGGTCTCCAACCCACTGTTGTTGGTGGTGGTGTGTGCCTTCAAATCATTTCTGACTTATGGTGGCCTTAAGGAAAATCTATCATGGGTTTTCTTGGCAAGATTTGTCCAAAAGAGATTTGCCATTGCCTTTCCCCGAGGCTGAAAACATGTGACTTGCCCAGTGGATGCCATGGCTAAGCTGGGAATCAAACCCTGGTTTCCAGAGATAGTCCCACACTCAAACCACTATGTCATGGAGGCTCTCCTTCCATCCCACTACTACTGTAAGTAATTTAATTAATAACTGGTTAGGTACAGAGAAGCAGGACATGTGCTACTGTTACAGTGCTCACTGTATAAGTTATAAGCAATTTTATTAGTTAAAATTACTGGGCAAATAGGATGCAATTAGATATATCCCACAATTCAGCTCAGTAGTCCAAGATTAGGGGGGGAGAAATGGAAGGATATACTTTTTGCTTTTCATTTGAACAACATTTATTTAGCTTTTCATTCATGATTAGTTTCTTCATTCCCCTCCTCGTCCACTTTTATTTATTTTCCAACTGATTTTGGTAGAGACTCAGCCAGTTTCTGCTGCATATTACATGTTGGTGTATTCCATCCAAATGGTATAAAATTTATAGATTTTCTTCTACTGTTTTAGGACATCATGACTTAAGATATTTGAACAGTGGAGAAAAGGTTCTTAAATCAATTTAAGAAGGTACAAATCATATACAGTTTCTATTCATTTTAATGAACAAATAAACCAGTTTTTGCAAGGTTTCAGACTTGAAAAATAGCCCCTCTTTTTGAAAAGAAAATTAAAAGGATTGCATACACCAGCTAATTTCTGTTAGGGTGGCCAGATATTCTGCTTTACAGAGATCAGTCCTCTGTCTGAAGTTCAGGCAGAAGACACTTGTCTAAAAGCAGCCATTATTCGAAGGGTTATAAATCCAAAATCTAGTGTGAAGCTAAAGAACCATAATAAGGTAATGTAAGGAACTAAAATTACCTTAATGGCTAATGTGTGAACAATGAACCAAACAAGTGGAGATCACCACAGTGCAGTTTCCTACAACATGCTCCTAATATGCTGTATTTCTATTTCAAATGTAGGAGATTGAATGCTGGATTGTGACTCTGGAGACCAGAGTCAAACCCGGCTCGGACATGTAAATCCACTGGGTGACCTTGGGCAAATAACACACACTCAACCTCAGATGATGGCAATGGCAACCTCCCTCTGAAGAAACTTGCCAAGAAAACCCCAATGATAGTTTTGACTTAGGGTCAAAATAAATCACAAATGACTTGAAGGCACACAACTACAATAACATATCCAGGTGTAGCTATGTTGGCTATATATGACTGATAACACTTTTGTCTGATGAAGAAGCCAGTGGCGCTTTGAAAGCTTGCAATATATATAATGTGAATTATAGTTGATCCAATAAAGGTGTATGGTTTTGTGGATTTTGGATGATATGGTAGTAAACAACAAGAACAAAATTATATATATACCTATACGTATGTGTTAGGCAGCATATGCACATTTTAGGCAAACACATTTCTTTCTCTCTTTTTTGTTGTTAACTTTCACCCATTTTTCATTATGTGCACTTTAATTCCTCTTAAAACAAAACAGTACTTTACAATCCATTTTGCTAAAGTTCTTTTTGTGAACATTCTCTGAAGTGTACATAGAATTCTAGGCCAGTGATGGCAAACCTATTAGAGTCCAAGTGTCCAAACTAAAAGGCATCCCAGCACCCGGTGCCAGGGGATGGGATTTCTGGAGGGATAGGGCTTCCGAGATGGGACTTCCACCCTCTGGGGTGGGCAAGACTTCTGCTTTCTGGGAGGCACTTCCAGGGCAGGACCTTCTCTTGCTCTTCTGGGCCTCCAGCTGTCAGACAGCTGAAGGCCCAGGGGGTGAAGGGAGAAGAAGAAGAACAGGTGTGCACCTGTTCCTCCTCCTTCCCCTGCACTATCCCTGGCCTTCAGCTGCCTCTTGAGAGGCAGCTGAAGGCCCAGGAAGAGGAGGAATAGTTGCTTCTCCCCCCTCATTCTCCCAGGTCTTTAGTTGTCTCTCCAGAGGCAGCTGAAGGCCCAGGATGGCCAGGAAGACACATGTGCCTGTTTGTCCTCTTCCCCACTCTCTGTGGGACATGGAAAATGGCTTTGCGTGCCATTTTTGACACACGTGCTGTAGATTCACCACCACTGTTCTAGGCAACATATCCAGTGTAAAATTGTGCCACAGTGCAAAGAAAGTAAAAATAAATAGGAACAAATTGAACAAAAAAATGAATGGGACTTCATGCATTTCCACCCATTTCTACTCATTATAAGAATGAATAGAATAGAATAGAATAGAATAGAATGGAATAATAAGGTCACCCTGTGTTTACATCTCTTGAGATGTCTTCTGACTTTTCCACAGTTAAGAACTGTATCATTATAGACTTCCATTTACTGAAGAGGCTTGGAGATACGGTTGAAATCCCATAATGGAAAGCAGTTAGCAAACCTATAAGAAATCTCTGATAAACTTTGAGGTATGGACTCAGGATATAAATGTATTAACTATTTAAACCATGACATTTTAAAGGGTATTTTCCCCCACTACCTTGGCATTTTGTATTGGCCACTGCTGGGGACATGTTTTTGGCCTCATAAGTCTGTTTTCATGCTTTTATTTTACATTTATTGCTTCATTAGCAGGACAAGGACTGAAATAATTTTGATTAATGCCTGTTAAGAAATACTTTGTGGTAGTGAAAAGCCTTTTCTGTTGGCCTTAACATGTTTAGGTTAAAGTTGAACTGGTCAAAGTTCTTACATTCCTCCAAAATCTTGCGCTGGAGGCCCAAGAAAATATGTGCTTGTTTTCTTTATACATGCCTGCTGGAAGTATTGTGACCAGGGATTAACATTGCAACAACTGCTCTTGTATTAGTCACTAGTTATCAATAGCGCTACTCTAGATAGCAATGTGCCAGGAAGAGAAAAAAAATAGCTCACGATGCAGGCTCTACAAAATAAATTATTCTGTCTATCCAGACAAGTCACTGTGTATTAAGCTTCAGCAGTTTTAAAAGGAAACATATTCTACTTCAAAAAAGAAGCAACAAGGTAAGACAGGTGGATTGAAGGAAGCCAAGCATGGTCACCGAGTTCTGTGTTACAGAATGAAGAAAAACTGTAATGTAATGAAGAAAACAAGAAAACAACCCAACAACAACAACAAAAAACCCAGCTTGTTTTGCAACATTCAGCTTAATGGTTTCTTGTGCCTGAATTTTTGCAGGATAAGAAAATGAGCCAGCAGTATAATGCAGCTGCTGAAAAGGCTAACACATGCTGCATCTGCACTGTGGAAGTAATTCAGTTTGACACCGCTTTAATTGCTGTGGCTCAATAGTATTCAAGGATTTGTAGTTTTGGATGATATTTAGCCTGTCAGAGTTCTGGTGCCACAACAAGCTACAAATTAGAGGATTCTATAGCATTAAGCATCTGAAAACCGCTCTGTCAGCAGCTGAGTCCTACCTCCAGCCAAGAGATCACATCTTAAGGAGCACCCACACTAATGGTAATGGTTATTGAAGTTTTTCCTATACCTTAGCTCTTGTGTGTGTGCATGAGTAAGTGCTTGCTATGTATGATTTCCCCCAAATAAAAGTATAATTCATTTAGAGAATTCCACCTCTGTGGATTCCTACTTTCTGACTCTTGGTATACAGATGGGAAATGGTCTCAGACTGTTTTGTAGCACAGTCCAATAATTAATTGAGTTAATTAAAATTCCCCTAGAAGGGCTCATTTCTACAGATTATCCTAGAGAAGTTTAAAGAACAGACAAAAGCTGTTTTTCAGTATTTAAAAAGCTGTCATGTAAAAGATGGAACAAGCTTATTTTCTGTGACTCTAGAATGCAGGACCAATATGTGGAAATTTTAGGAGCTCATTCAGCTTGGACAATTATAGTGCCATGTGCCACTTTAATGCCCATGGCAAGATCCCATGAAGTCCTGGGGTTCAGCAGGTCAGAATGTTGCTCAGTGTACCTCCAAGATGTCACAAGCTCTGAACAACAAATACATAGAAAAAAAGGAAATAAGTTTCTATAAATATGCTCTGGAGTGATGTAATGGTTTGAGCATTGGACTAGCACAATAAGCTCAGCCATGAAAACCAAGTGGGTGATATTGGGCAAGTCACACACTCTCAGCCTCAGGGAAAGGCAATGGCAAACCCGCTCTGAAGAAACCTGCCAAGAAAACCCTATGATAGGTTCACCTTAGGGATTTCAGAAGTCAAAAACAGCCAGAAGGCACACAACAACACAGATATAAATTTATTCTCAACTGTTTCCTCATAAGGATGGGCATGGATATCTAAGTCAGGCCAATCTGTATTTCTAGGACTTGGTAAATTTTTCCTCCCTATCCACCTTCCTTGTGAGGGTCCTACTCTAGTATTAATCCAATAAAACATTTCAGGTTTTCTCAGTCATTTTCAGGCATGACTGAAGATATCTAGAATAACTGTGTTCCTTCTTCACTCCTTCAGATGAAAAGATGGCAATTGTAAAAGTGTGATGGCAATATTAACACATAATGTTACTCTAATCTCTCTCTTAGTCTCTGCCTGTGCCTTTTCTGTAAAAAGAAAATCATGAAAGATCTCCAGGAGGGAAGAAAGAGGCTCCCTTATTTAGGAAGCTGAAGTGAACACTGAAAGGAAAGATCTATGTAAACTTTGGCCCATGGCTCTGTTATCAAAGTCCGCATGCTCACTCTAACTGCATATTGTCTTTGAAAAATAATTTCTTCCTCTTCACAGGGCTCTACCAAAACTACAGCACACACCATGCTAAGTGTCATTATTTCTTTCTCACAGTAATAACAGTATCTGAGGACCATAGAAGTCCCTTAAATTTTTAACAAGGTTGGATTTATTGGAAAATGATATTGTATATTTATTTTTAGCCTACTGTCAAAACCAGTGACAGAAATTAATGAACTGAAGTCAATTAAGTTAGGAATTAAATTGGATATTTGCCAACTTAACTGGGCAAATTAATTTTTTTTAAAATTAATGTGATTGACTTATCTTGGAGTTTCAACATTAACATTTCTCCAACATATTAATTAAGTTATTAATTAATTAATTAAAAGAGCCAACAAATTTTACCTTAACCTTTTTTAAACACAAAATCTTATCTTGGAATTTTGTAAAAAGACATTGCCTATGGTATAGCCCTTCAGGGCTGAGAAATTACAGGTCCAAGTAAGGCCACCTTGGGAAAGAAAGTGGTCTTCTTTGCATCTAGAGGTTCCTTCTGATTTCAGCACCAATCATCTCACTGAGGGTCCAATTTCCTAGGAAATTGAATTTTGAAACTATTACTTTTTCTGGAATGGACATGTATCAGTGAGGTAAAACAAATTAGAAGATAAAGGAAAGACTTTTTAAAATGGGGAGAACAGAAAGCAGGTGCAGGATTTCTATATGGTTCTTTGTGATTTTTGAAAAATACTTTATGCTTTTTGTTACAAAAATGAAAACAAAAGGATTGTAGATGGGGTGGGTGAGAAACTGGGAATTCAAAAATAATGCTGATTCTTTCCTTCCAGAAATGGCAGGGAGAAGGAAATACAATAATTGATAGGTTTCACTTTTATTCAGGTAAAGTTACTAGCATAGTAACATAACATAAATTTAAATACCAATTTACAATTAACTTAATTGTTAAAAACACCCTCTTACAACAGAAATGCAATTGAATTAGAGTTTTTGTTTCTGGTCATACTCTTATTTCCTATTTCCTTCACATTCTTGGGTAGAGGAGGTCCCATCAGAAACATATATTGACAATATTAAACATGGACAGCGTAGAGGGATCATGGAAACTGAATACATCTAGAAAGCCCTATATAATCAAAGTTTCTTATTTTTAAGAAAACATTTATTTGTGAAATATGTAAGCATGCACAGAAAACCCTGCTACTGAAAACAATATAACTTGGAGGACTAATTTTGGCTGCACTGTGTTCTGCAAATTGTTTATTATTGTATACAGAGCAGAACAAAATCCCTGAACAATTAAAATATTAAAGTGTTTGCATAATCTTTTACACACCAGTGTGAAAACAATTCACTTGGGAAAACAGGTAACATTAAAGAACCTGCAGTTTTCCTAATCAGATCAACTTTAGCAAAAAACCCCAACAACTCCAAAACCCCTCTCTAGTAAGAACAGATCAAACCAAGGCCTTGAGAAGACAATAAGAATTGTCAGCATTGTAACTATTCAGGTTCAGTTCACATTGGGTGAAAGGTTTGGATAGATCCTTTTCTTGATGCAGATCAGCATATCCTCTTCAACTCTTCTCCCTATATAAAACCTAGCTACAGTAGAAAATTAAAGAAACATTAGAACGTCTCATAAAAAATACACAACCAACTGGTGTAGCTTGCAGAGAAGAGGCTCTCTCATTTCCCATATACTATTGGTACTTTATGCAAGTTCTTGGTGTAAATGCATATCTCAAAGCCTGTGGAAAAAGGGGCCAATCTTTAAAATTGTTTACAAGGTTTGCAGCTGTGTTCGCTGAAATAAATGTACTGGAAACAGCACAACTAGAAAATGGTATGAAGGCTATAAAGTTTGCATAAAGAATCCATTATGAAGGTGTGCCAATGGAATGATTGTTTGATGTTGCGTTACAAATGTATTGTTTGTTCTTTATTTTTTAAGACTCAGTTGATCCAGTGGGGTTTTTGCATTTAAAGAGCATAATGAAGCTGAGCTATTTCCAAGTTGTGAGAGGAAAGCAGATCATATTAAACATTTGTAAAGAATTATTAAAACCTGAAAACAACTTCTTAATGCAATGTCTGGATGGCTTTTATGTTCAGTTTTTGATTTCACACATATTCTTCCAATGAAATATAATTCAAAACCAGCATTTTTTTTTCATGCCTTACCAATGGAAACAAGAAGAACAAGAACAAATGAGAGAAAGCCAAACATATTTAAAATAAAAATTCCAAACATCTGCCTTTCAGATGAACTACAGACATGATCCAGATTTTTTTTAATGAACATGGGGAGTCACAGTGCACACATGGAGATCACAAACCCTTTGTCACATATTAAAGGCACACTTGTTCATTTTCAATTTGGCTTGGTTTAGGTGTGTTACTGTTATATAGGAATGAAAATAATAATAAAAATAAAAAAAGGTTCAAGTCAAGAGGGCCTTGTAATAAAATGGTTCAAGAGACTCCTTTTCAGTATTCCAGTTAGTCAAGTCCTCTTTTATGACACACCATTTCAACCTTCCAACCAAGAGTCAGCATTCTGTAATTATTAAGCATGCTCAGAATTTCCTGGACTTTTTCATCAGTCTCTCTCACTTTTTTTCTAAATCTCCCCCCCCCCAAAAAAAATTCTTCAGTTTCTGGGATTCCATGAGTTTGAAGGTTTGTTGTTGTTGTGTGCCTTCAAGTCATTTCCAATGTATGGTATCCTGATGGTAAACATATAATGGAGGTTTCTTGGCAAAATTTGTTCAGAAAGGGTTTACCATTGCCTTCCTCCTAGTCTTACTTGCCCATGTTCACCCAGTGGGCTTCCATGCCCAAGTGGGGATTTGAATCCTGGTCTCTAAATTTTCCAGTCCAACATTGGAACTGCTACACCACACTGGCTCTGTGGCTTCACTAGTACCTCCTTTTTCTACTTGATACTGCTGATTTCAAAACATAAAAAGTAGTCATCCCAGCTGACTATCATAAATAGGGAGCATAATGCAGAATGACAGATGTCTCTGTTTTGAGTGTGGCTGGCAAGGGTGACTTAATTTTTTTTTTATTCTATTCATACTAAGGGAGCTTAGCAGTGGTTTGATCTACATAGGAAAATGATAGAGATGGATTAATCACTTATTTCTGCTTCCTGCTACTTCTACATGTTTCTGGTCACAAATATATCTTACCCCATTACTCATTTCATTCTGTACTGTACAACATGTTAAAGATTTTAAAGAATTTGCTCAAGAACCTGCATGTTTAAATTCATGTACTTTCACAATGCTCCTTTTTAATTTTATTCATTTACATTCATTTATATTTTTAAAATCTACATTCAATGTCCATCTACCTAAATAAAAAATAAGCCAAGCAGTTTGCTCAGAGAAATACAAAAATTGATGGATTAGCTATATTATAATCCACTAATTTGGAAGGTACGGTTTGTCTTCTTTTATACTGCAATCTGCAAAGATCCAGTTCCTCAAGAAAATCTAATAGAGACATGGTTTTCAGGCTATGTGGCCATGTTCTGGAAGAATCTATCTCTGTGGCTGGCATCTTCAGAGTTTGCTGGCATGGAGGTGTGGGGGGTATATATACTGTGTGACCCTTGGTTGGGAGGGAGTGATTTACATATTAATCTGTGTGCTGGTCTGTTGTTGAATGGCAAGGCCTCAGGGTGGGAGGATATGCAAGAAGGATTAGTGTCTATTTAATTAGCAATCCATTGTCTGCCGGGAAACCTCCTGACCCTGGGTAATGTTCATTTGCATGTGTTGAGTCTTGATTTTGGTGTTTTTCAGGACTGGTAGCCAAATGTTGTTTACTTTCAGGGTTTTTTCTTTCCTGTTGAAGTTGTCCAGGTGTTTGTGGATTTCAATGGCTTCCCTGACCTGATAGTTGTTGGCGTGGTCCAGAATTTTCAGTGTTTTCAAATAGCATTTTATGCCCAGGTTGATTTATGACATGTTCTGCTACTGCTGATTTTTCTGGCTGGCCCAGTCAGCAATGTCTCTAATAGAGACAGTTTATTTTTTTATTT
>CM034710.1:111137235-111154222 GCA_020142125.1 Phrynosoma platyrhinos
CTGCTGTGGAGGGCCTCATGTATTGAAGCCCAGATTGGAATATCCGGATATATTTAATAGAGACAGTTTATGAGCATCCAAGAAGCTCCAAGATATTTAGGAAGAAGCCACAATGGAATGTAACTTACCAACAAATCAGTGTCTGGAATTTACCTCCTTTATAATCTGTTTTAATTGTAAGTGGTTTAATAATTTTTTTAAGGGGGGAGGGGGGAATTGTTCTTAAATTGTTATGTGATCATTTTTTATGATGTAAGCCGCCCCGATTGCTCTCAGAGGGGTGGAGTATTAAGTAAAAATTATTATTATTATTATTATTATTATTATTATTATACTAGGTGGCAAAAATACCCTTTGATCATCTTGCTGAAAAGCAAAAACCTTCCTACTGGCCATGCATTCTGCTTTCTTTGAAATGTTGTAAGTAATAACTGTCATTACTGGTGAAATATGTCAGACTGTCAGCTCATGAGACCTAAATTTTCAACCCATTTTCAACCCATGGAAAAGAACAGTAGCAATTCCAACCTTTCTCATAATCTCCCACATGATGCCAGTTACTGGAGCAAAAAAGGTTTCCATGCTTGTTTTGCCCTTAACATCTTCTGTTGTGATTGTTCTGAAAGGTGATGGTTAATACTGATTTTTTTCATCAGAACTGAGCTAGGAGATCACATTTTGTTTTGAAAAAGAATATTGAGATAATGAAAGCATACCACCTTAGAATACTCAGATGTTTTCTTCTAAGAATCCTTTAGCATACATTTTCAGTCTGCAATAAAGAGACCTTTAGAAATCTTTAATGCTCCCCAAAGAATGCAGAAAATATGACTACTCCACTGTGTTCTGGGAACTGTGATGTGCCCTAATTACTTTTGGCCTTTGGAAATTGTTTTAGAGTGTCGAAACATCGTCCGGCACATTATGAAAGTGAAGAAAATGAGTTCAGAACCGCAGAGGCCTCATGGGCATTGCAATGAAAGCTGTAATCAAAGCTCAAGTGCCATTTACCGATTAGGAAATAAATGAGATCTCAGTTCTAGGTATGAGAACTTGAAATGGTTAGTCTCAGTGTCTTAGAACTGATATTTTTTGAAATAGAGTTAATATGAGCAGAGAAGTGTTAAGTGTGAAATTTGATGGGGAAGATAATAAGCAGTTAACCTTCAAAAGTCTCAGTTTTAATTAGTACTTTTCTTCAGTAATATTGGGTTTAAAGAAGATCCCAGGGCCAAGTAGACAAACTGTGCTGGTTTGGGCATAAAGTTTCCAATTTAACAATACTTGGTTTGTTGAAATCAGAGTGCTGCAATATATGTCTGAAAGACAGTTATATCTTTAATGTTGCTTTACAAACCAGAATGTATCAATTAATATTCTGAAGACTGAGAAATTCTGACACACTTGGTCCTCCAAAAGGAACTTTTCCAAGTTCTGATATGAAGCTGGACACATTTCATCTGAATTTGTCCCATAATGGATTTAATGTGTCTACTTTTTCTTGTAACATAGAAACTGGGGTAGGATCCATCAGGTATAGGACCAATGCGGGGTGGGGCGGTCAATATATTCATCTGATACTATTTTTATGGAAATTATGTATCCTCAAAGCTGTAACTAGCTCCAGGAGGGAAAACTAGTGCTTGACGTCAACACCAGCTTGGTAGAAACAGATGGTTTTCACTGAGGCAACAGCATGAGGAGGGACAGGATAAACTTCCTCCCTTTGGGCCTGATCCCCAACTACCCACATAGCTCTTGTTTTTAAAAGAAAAAAATATCACCGAGAAATGTTAGCTGAAATAATACATTTAGGAATGAATCCTTGATACACATCCTTCACTTGCACTCAGGGGATGCCAGGCAAATACTATCAGATAAATAATCATAGATTTGCAATCCTGGGCCATCATCTATGCAAAGGTGCAGCACCTTTGAAATTAACTGTGCAAAAGAAGTTGTAGACTTGGTCTGTTTCCTCAGATGCATGGAGTGATCTGGTGCCCATACTGTATCAATAACTATAGAAATGCAAAACTTGTGGGTATGGTGATGAGGTGACAATTTCAGTTTTAACTGTGGTAGTTGAGCGACAAAGGCAGGAGGGTGAACAAGATGGGTGGATGACTATATAATGGTGGAGGAAATTTTGGAATGTGATGTGTGCTGGCTGGGAATCAGAAATGAAATATGATAAACTGGCTAAGAGTGTCCTTGGGAGGCTGGGATGTTAACCAGTGTTATATGTTCAGTGTGCCAGGAAGCCATTGTCTCTGTTCAGCCCATTCTTGATGGATAGAAGTTTGTGAATATATCCTAATACAGCTGTTTGTTTCATTGTCTGGTGTGGGTCTAAAAATAATAAAGGATTGTGTGACCTTTTTGAGAGCACATCCTTACAGCAGCCTTGAACAATATCAGTGAAATGTTCCAATAGTAAAATACAACCAAGAGAAGCAGACAGCTAAAGTGTGTTAGAACCTCTCAAGACAAGAAAAAAGTATCCAAAAGTCCCTGTTCTGGTACAAAGTCATTTTATTTTGGAGATCTACATGATGTTTTCCCCATCCTGAAATATTCATTGGGAATTATTGGCGTTAACAAGGACTTTTCATTCCCGCTTCCCAGCTCAGTTTAAATTAACCCAGTATTTCTTGAAATGAAATGTATGTCTTCATGGCTGTCTGTATCATACCAGAACTAGTTAAGATGGCTGCCACCAAGAAACACAGTAATAGTTTCCAGGACCCAGATTAACAGACCACATGACAGAAAGATGAATGCTAGCAATAAAAAAAAAACCTAATGCTTAACTAATGCAATATTGTTAAAGCACACTAATACTTTGACTATAAGTCTCCAATAATAATTTTTAAAAACTCAATTGGTCAAAGTTAGGACCAAAGCACACTGCAGAAATAATCCAGTTGAGACTGCTTTAACTGCCCTGACTCAGTGCAAGGGAATTCTGGGAACTGTCATTTTGTGAGACATTTAGCCTTCTCTGTCAGAGAGCTCTGGTGCCACAATAAACTATAATTCCCAGAATTCCTTAGCACTGAGCCAGGGCAGTTAAAGTGGTCTCAAGCTGGATTATTTCTGCAGTGGATTTTGGACCTTAGTTTCTGAAATGTTGCCTGAGTCTAGATGTGATCTGTGATCAGTGGGAGGGGAAGAAGGAAAGACACAAGGGGAAAACCCAGCATATTTCAAGACAGAATTTGGATACAAAACCATGAATATGCTGGTAAAATCAAAAAAAGCAATGGAAATTCTTGATACTTCTAGATATTTTGTTTTGTTATTTGCTGGACAAGCCCCTGAACAATAGGTGGTACTGTATTTCCTTTTCCCCTGATTTCAGAGCAGTTTAGTCCAAGAGACAGAGAGAGAGAGAAAGGGATGTGAGGCAGTCGTTCCTATCTTTTGTGATAGATGCTGAGACGTGAATTAGGTACTTTTTCTAATACTGAGCAATTGTGCCCTCAGACTTCTGGAATTGTGCCTCCAGGCTTCTTTGATAAATGTGTTTCCTTAAAAACAATGTTTGGAAAAGATCTCATATTGCAACACATACAGCTCCCGACGGGCGTTTAACCTCTTAACTGGAATGGTTATTTGGATCAGAATTCAGAATGACAGAACCTTCTCCATCTTTTTGCCAGGTTTCCTCCCAGGCTGAGAATTTGATTTCTTTAGGCTCTGTTTCTGCTAGAACACTGATGAGAAGCCGATCCTTTCATCGTCAACGGTCACGCGGGCTCAAACCTGACACTCCATTCTGTTCTCACATGAGATGTTACTGGTGAATGTGATTGTAATCCCCAAACAATTCATGGATCACATCAACAGCTCTGTAAAGCAATAACAAGCCCAGATATTTAACTGAAAGTAAATTCTCATAAGGTTTCGTGGAAAATGTCCCTAAACAAAGCTTGACTGATTTGGTTCATAGCTGTTACTTGTCAAACAAATTGAAGATCTGTATTTTTTTTAAAAAAGGTTCCTATTCCAAACATCTGGAACTTGTTAATTTATTTGAAATTTTATAAGGGTTTAATCAGTTTTTCTCAATGTTCACTTTCCCCACAGCTAGTTGATCTACCATTGACCTTCAATATGAATAAATTTTAAACAAACACACACACACATATATATATATATAAAACTTCCGCAAGTTATAATTCCACCCTCTGATAGTCAAAGTCTAGTTATTACCTACTTCCTATCAGAAGACCTTTGACATACAGTTTCTAGCAAACGATCAGTCTCTGAAGCTGTTCTGTCAAGAGCAGATAGTTCAGCAGTTTGTTGAAAGCCCCTTTAGAAAAATTGTGACTAAGGAGAATTAAAACGAAGGATTACCCCAGAATGTGTGGAATTCAATGCCACAAGATGTGCTGATTGACATGAGTTTAGGGGACTGAACAGGCAATGTTGGTTCGATCAGAGTGGGGAGTGGTACAAAATGGTGGTGAGTGAGATAGGAAGTGTGGTATCAAGCTACAAAACTACAAATCCCAGGATTCCATAGAATGGAGCCATGACAGTTAAAGCAGTGTCCAGCTCCAATAATTTTGCAATGTGCCAGCATCCTTAATCTCAATTTTTGTGTATTGTTAACTATATGTGCCTTTATTTCCTTTTTGTAAGCCACCTTGCGTTCCAGTCTGGGAGAAAGGTGGGATATAAAGTGATGGGAATGAGATAATTGTATTCTTGAACTGTATGTATAATTTCAAAGTTTGTAGAGTTATGCCACTGTATGGGACATCCAGAGATTTTAAAGAGACATCAGAGATTGTTATCCATTAGGGATCCTGGAACCAAACCCTAGCGCAGGGGTAGGCAACCTTTCCCCTTTAAGGGCCAAGGGACTTCAGCTCCCAGAATCCCAGGAGCTATTGGCCAACATGGGACTATTGGCCAACATGGCTGAGGCTTCTAGGAGCTGAAGTCCCTCGGCCCTTAAAGGGGAAAGGCTGTCTACCCCTGCCCTAGTGGATACGAATGGCCCACTGTAATTTAAATTGTTTTGATACTGTTAAAGTTTTGTTCTGTTTAATATTGACCCTTTGTACATTTTTAACTGCATTTTAATTTCTAAACTGCCTTGAGGCCCAGTTTTGTGAAAAAAAGGTGAGGTGTAAATATGATTATTATTATTACTATTTTTCTGATTTTCAGCATTAGTTCACGAGTTAGAGTGCCTAGATGGATAAGGATTTGACTGTAACTTTAATAATTGTGAAGACTTGGTATAGCTTGCCTGACAAACTACAGATGCTGAAATGAATGATTATTAAAAGTGCAGTACTAGCCCTATCTGGTTTTTCATCTGATTCCCCCATCAAAGTCTAAATCAGTTTTTCCTTTAAGCAATTTCTTTTAAAATTGCCTCCACTTCAAATGCTGTCCCATCTCCATGTAAAACCTTTCAATGACAGTTGCTTGTTCTGTAATAGTTACCTTCAGTTAGAAATAAATCTGCCCTTCCTTCCTTTCTTTGAGCTTTTTTCCCAATTACTTGATTTGACTTCTGTACTGGTGCTTCTTTGCTGATCTATCAAGTCTTTGGCAAGTGCATGAAAAATATCCTCTGGTATATTTTGATGTCCCTTTGAAAGATGGAAAAAAAAACTTTTCTCATGGCCTCTCATCCCTGGAAATCTGCAAGTTTCTTTACTTTGGCAACTGCCCAAGTATCACCATGATGTACCATTTTTCTTGGCTTTGTTTCTCTTGACATTTGAAAGAAGATATTTTTTTGTAAAGTTCTAATATAACCTTTCTCATCCCTCCACACACCCCACTCCACAGCTGCAAGATACTGACCACAACTCCTTGTGAATTTCAGCAATGTTCTATACCAGGGGTAGGCAACCTTTCCCCTTTAAGGGCCGAGGGACTTCAGCTCCCAGAAGCCTCAGCCATGTTGGCCAATAGTCCCATGTTGGCCAATAGCTCCTGGGATTCTGGGAGCTGAAGTCCCTCAGCCCTTAAAGGGGAAAGGTTGCCTACCCCTGTTCTATACAAAGACATTTGCTTTGAGACTATGGTGGTTTCCTAAGCAAATCCAGAAGTAGAGCTGATTAAGAGCTCAAATGGCTTTTGTCACCAGGCAGCAATTGAGCAGGGGATACTGAAATGACAAGCCTTTATAGAGTTAACATAGATTTGCTTTGTGTCATCTGAGTGGTAGCATCTTCCCAAAGCTGAGAGGCCAACATCTAAGTAGACCAGGGCTACACATCTGTTGTCCACCTGGTAGCAATTATCCCAGGCCCACACTGGTGCTTTTCCACAGGATGGCTGGGTCTCTTTACAGTTGCAGATGTTGCAGCTGACATGAAGCAGCCTTATGAGTAGACCCAACACGCTTCTCCATCATCAGCTGTTCACAAAACCATTTCCAAGAGCAGCTCAGTTTTGCCTGCTTACCAGAATATAAGATATGTTGTCTATGTATTGTTGTTTTTAAAAAGCCCACACCTCACCATCTTCATTTTTTTCCCCTTTAAGCAATGAAGTTTGTCAGGAATCGGAAACCTTTGGGTATGTTGCAGTTGCTGCCTAGAAGCTCCAGTATCCTGTTCAGTCCTTTTCATATGTGAAGGCAAATATGTTTGTTTTAGACTAACTGTATATGATCCATTAAAATCACATTACTTACAGTGAGTGGATTCAAGGCTGTTTGGCAGTAAAAATGTCCACCTGTGATTGAGATCTGGAATAAAAATGTCTACTTCCCAAGCTGGTTTATATACATGCTCCCCTACGGTGTTCTGTTTAGGAGTAAATTTGATCAGAAAATAAATGTGATCAGAAGTTTCCAAGAGGTGTGGATAGCTTTTCTTGAGATATAATCCAACAACTAAATGGTGCATGTTTCAAAAAGGTAACAAAGATGATCTGGTCTTAACTAGTTAATAACTAGCATTTTAACTAATTAAAATAACAAACTATTAATAAATAATGTTGTTCTCCAAAATTATATTACAACTGCAAGACAAGTCCTTGTGTACGACCCTTTTTGGGGTAGGATGGGGAGGTTTGCAATTACTTTTATCGACAAAGCCCTATTGACTTCTGTGGGTCTTACGAGTTACGTAAATATAGATTCACCACTTTAATTTGGGGGAAGAAGAAATATTATCTTGCTGTTGTCTTTATGCTTGAAAGCATGGAAGCTCATTTCCAGATTTTTTAAAAAATAAATCATTTTTAAAAAGTTTATGATTCTTCTTGTAGATAAAAAATTCTGGTTCCTCTGAGGCAGAACTGGACTTTATTTTTTTTTTTAAAAAATAATCAAAAATAATTGTTCAAGCTTGTTAATCACTTTTCATTGTTCTTGATTAACACTGACAAGAGGTGGTTGTGGGAATACTGTTGGCTGGCACTCTGTTTGATATTTATGTGATCGTAAACCAGATTTGTGATCTCATAACTTTTGGGATTTGTGTTTATGGTAGTTAATAACTGAAACATGAACCCAAAAACCTACATCTTAAACCAAGCAGAACCCCAAACAAAGGGTTTCCAAGGCTCTGCAGAAATGACAACTTTCCAATACTTTCCCAGTCACAGAACATGAAGACACAAGCAGGTGGGGCAGGACCCTGGGAGTCCCTCCAGCTGCCTATTTCAGTGTCCTCATGACTGGGAAATTATTGCAGTTATCATGTTCCAGGATCTCACTGTGCAGCATCAAATAGCTCTTTTGACTGGGGCACTGCCTGGCTTAAGAGGAAAGTTTTAAGGGAGGGGATGGCATCACCAGAAGTAGTTACAACAGCAAAAGTGTTTCGTTGTACCTATGTTTGCTAATGCAAGATCTCAGCGGTTATGTCCTTCTCTTACTAATCTCTTATGAACCCTATGGATTTTTTAAAAAATGTATTTTATGTGTGGGGTGCAATTTGAGTTTTCGGGGTGATAACCCTTTGAAAGAGAAACAAAAATATACAAGTGTGAAAGTTAAAGTTTTTAGAGTCTAACTTTCATTAGAACAACAGAAGTGTTAGTCCAGCTATTTTATTCTAAATATGCTTTCCTAAAAAAATAAAAACTAACTCAAAAATGACAAACATGTAGTTTGTGGTTTAAAAACAAGCAGTAATGACTTTAATAAATATTTACATAAAATAACTAAAATATAATCTAACTGGAGATGGTTTGGGTGAGAAGAAATAAATCTCACCATCTTTTAAGATAGCAGGAAGAAACCACAACTGACTGCTTGAAGCAGTTTAGAATCTTGGGAGAGAGGTGTTAAACTGCCTTCAAGATTCAGTGACCAAAGACACATGATAGTTAGAATGAGAGAGGGAAGGAGTCACTATCTATATCAGGCCGGCAACCTACGGCCTGTGGGCCGGTTCCGGCCCAGGTCCCCGCACTTACTGGCCCAGGTGGACCCCTGCCGCTGCCACCACCGCGCGTTTTGGCTGCTGTGCAGCTGTGTGGGCCTCGACCACTATTTTGATTTCCAAAATGGCAGCCGTGACACATTTGCGCATGTGCGAAAGAGTCGTGGCTGCCGTTTTGATTTCCAAAATGGCGCCCACAACTCGTTTGCGTATGCGCAGTACTCCTGCGCATGCGCAAACGGGTCACGGCCTCCATTTTGGAAATCAAAATGGTGGCCATGACATGCGCGGAGGCGGCTGCAGTCGCGTGTGCCACGGCGGCGGCGGTAGCGCACACGGGGGGGTTGCACACGGTGGTGGGGTGTGTGTGTATGCGCCGCCATTCCCCCTCCTCGGCCCAGTGGAGGGGAGGACTTCAGAGGACCAGCCCCCGGCTCAAAAAGGTTGCCTACCCCTGATCTATATAATGAAGGACAGGAGAATGCAAAGCATAATTTGTCCAACAATCCCCTTCTCATTCTCCTGGACCAATGTCAAGGATCTTCAGTCCTTTGCGTAGCCTCTGGAATCAATCTTTTGGCAGAGGTTTAGTGAGGATGTCTGCAATCATCACTCAGTGTCACAATATTCCAGTTGGACAAGCCCATTTTGACACATTTCTTTCACTTTATGAAAAGTAATGTCAATATTCTTCTTGAGTGGCTTTTCACTCTGACAAATATTAATGCAGTTTTTATTGTCTTGCATCAAAATGGTTGGTCTGGATTCTGTTATCCCAAAGATCAGGAGTAAGTTGTGCAGCCATTTGATTTTGTCACATGCTGCTTTTTCTGAAACACTCAGCACCTGTAGAAGAATCTGTAATTGTAGATTGCTTCTTATTTGTTCAATTTACAGCTCCTCCACCATAGAAGATCAGATTTCTGATGGTTGACTTTCTCTCTGTCAGATCTGCAGCCCAGTCTGCATCTGCATAAGCGATCAGATGTGGTTGGTGACAGGCTGGCAGCATCAGTTTGTAATCTACTGACTAATCTTCTCACCTGCATTTGGATACCTGGCTTGGAGAATTAAATACTTTCTGTAGTTTGTTCCATATTTGTTTTTGCTTCAGTTAAACCTTGAATATGGTATGTAATGCTAGGATCTGCAGACAAGCAAATGTGAGCTACTGCTTTCTTGCTTCTGTGGGCCTCTGCCTATTTATTGTCTTAAATAGTCCCATTGTAGTCAGGTACATTTGCATTTCCCATGACCACATTTTATCATTTATTCCAGTTAGTATTTCAGTAATCATTGTGAAATTAGGATTAATTGAAGCCATTCTTTATTGTTGAATGGGGGGGGGGGATTCTTCTTGAAGTCAGTATCTTCTTGAGAAGTAGTTTAAAAATAATCTTGAACCTCTTCTGAGACCTCACTGTGTCTAAACTGGGACCCCTTCTGAGCCCATAACCCAAAAATGCCTCCAAGATTCAGTGACCAAAGTCATATGATAGTTAGAATGAGAGAGAGGGAGTGAGTCACTATCTATATAATGAGGGACAGGAGAATGCAATGCATAATTCTTCCAACATTATGAGCATCTGTTAATTTCTCATCTTGAGTTACTTTGGTGTGTTTTGTACAATAGGCCAGCAGTTTGTGGCATTAATAATTTTGTAAAGTAAATTAAGTAATTAATGATTAAGTAATATAGCCATGATAAGCTTCAATTTAAGTGAACCAGAGATAGGAAATTTGTAGTCCTTTGGATATGGGGATGGAACTCTTATCCTCACTTCTCATCATCTACACTGGTTAGAGCTGATGGGAGTAGACCAACAACATTCTTCCCACCTATGGGATACAGCCTCCTTAAGCAGCATGCAAAATTTTAAATTATAAACACAACAAAACTTTCAAAGAAACAATGAAACAAATCAAACTTAAAATCAAATAATGCCACTGACATAAGACCACACAATAAGAATCTGACTCAATTATAGGACAAAGGGAGTAGTGGGTTGCTACTGAGAAGGCCCTGTCCTTCATTCATGCCAGTCTAATAGAGCCATTGGCTGCTGCCACACTGCAAAATTAATGCAGTTTGACAGCACTTTAATTATCATGGCTCCATTTTGTGGAAGCCTGGGATTGGTAGTTTGTTGTAGCACAAGAGCTCTCTGACAAAGAAGGTTAAATATCACATAAAACCCTAGAATTCCATGATATTGAGCCATGACAGTTAAAGCAGTGTCAAATTCTGTGGTGTAGGTTCAACCTCTGATGTTGATTTCACAGTGTTGCAATGGTGGTATGGCTGAAGGTTTTTCAAATCATTTATAGTTTTACCAGAAATGAGAGCAAAGGCACCAAACATTCATGCTGGAAATCAAGGTAGACTGTATTTTTTTCCCAAAGGGACAAAATTAAATCCTTCTGCAGTAGCAATCTGATATAGGGCCTTTACAGACTGCCAGAAATAATGCAGCTTGAGTCCATGTTAACTGCCCTGGCTCAGTGCTAGGGAATCATGGGAACTGTAGTTTTTTTCTAAGACATTGAGCCTTCTCTGTCAGTGAGCTTTGGTGCCACAATAAACTACAGTTCCCATGATTCCTTAGTACTGATCCAGAACAGTTAAAGTGGACTTAAGTTGCATTATTTCTGGCAGTCTGTAAAGGCCCATAGAATATGTATAATTGTACTGCTCAAAATGTGTTGAGTTTATGAATTTTTTGTCCACCCCTTGAAGAGTCTACAATGCATAGCCATTCAATCCTGAGGTTTAAGCTGTTGATTTTATGAATTATTCCACCTCCTGCTGTTATACTGATGACTGAATTATTTATGAACAGAGTGGAATTATTTTTCTGTTTTAGTATGAGTGTTGTTACTCATATTTTGTCCTCAAGATGGAATGTGCCTTGAGCCAAAAAATATATTGCAAATTTCAGGAAAGGATAAAAAACAAGATTGAGGGAAATAATAGTAGCACTCTATTCTGCTTTGGTCAGATCTCAACTGGAATATTGGGTCCAGTTCTGGGCACCACAATTCAAGAAGGATGTTGAGAAGCTGAAGCATGTCCAGAGGAGGGTAACCAAAATGGTGAAGGGTCTGGAAACCATGTCCTATGAGACTGGATTAGGGGGCTGGTTGTGTTTAGCCTGGAGAAGAGAAGGCTAAGAGGTGACATGACAGCCATGTTTAAATATACGAAGGGATCTCGTTGTTGAGGATGGAGCAAGCTTGTTTTCTGCTTCTCCAGAGAACAGAGAAATGGATTCAAGCTATAGCAAAAGAAATTCCACCTAAATATTAGGAAAGCCTCCTGATGGCAAGAGCTATTTGAAAGTGGAATATGCTGCCTCGGAGAATGGTGGAGTTTTCTTCTTTGGAGGTTAATGAACAAAGGCTGGATGGCCATCTGTTAGAAGTGCTTTGATTACGTATTCCTGCATGGCAGGGGGCTGGACTGGAGGGCACTTGTAGTCTCTTCCAACTCTAGGATTCAATGATCCTATGATAACTGTGTTCCAATCTATCAATACAGAGCTGGGCAAGCTGTGGGTATCCAGGGGCCTTTTTTTCTCCTTTCCAACCTTTTAGAGATTGCTCTAGTCCTTTCAAATGAGCATTGATGGAAGCAACATTCTCTTTTTAAAAATGAGGGAATTGAGTTTGCTTTTCAGGGCTTTGGGGGCCACAGTTCTGGCCCTGGGGAGCACATCAAGCTCACAGGCCTCTCAAATCCTACCCCTGGGGTATTAGGATACAATTTATATTTGTCTACCTGAACATGCAGATTAAATGAAATCCTCAACCCCCCCTAGTGTTTTTCTGCAGCTTTGCCTTACATTATCTTTATTTTCATAGCACTGCACAGCTGGATGGAACATTCCTTGAAAGGTCATCTTGTCCACTTGTCTTCACTGAGACAGGACTTACCAGAACCTAAATCCTGTGTTTTTCATTTCAGGTCTAAACAATCTCTTGCTTGATAAATATTACATGAACAGTGTGTTTATGATCCCTTCTCTCTGGGTGAAAAAAACAAGAGTGGGTTAGTTGAAGTAGGAATACATCGATAATCAATCGTTACTATTGCTATATAATTCAGCAGATATTACACTGCTAATAACACTGGGTTGCATTTGTCTTTAGCTTGTTTCCTGGATGTTTCTAACTGCATTGATAGCAATATTTTTTGTGATGGCCTGACAGCACTAACCTGTGATTCATTAGTTATCAATAAAATATATTGATCAGTAGTAGCATATGACAGTCAATCAGTAGTAGAACAGCAGCATTCACAACTATTGTGAAAATCATATTTTCTAATAGACAGAATTCTACAATAGTGAGAAGAATACAAACAGGTGATTCTCATGGAGCCTTGGAATTTGAAGTAAATTAACTCCATAACTAGCATTTTCCCTTCCATTTTCCATAGAGCAGTAGATTGGTGTGTGTATCTGAAGGGGATATTGAAGCATCTTAGAGACTAACTATGGCATAGTCTCAAATGTGCTACAAGATCCCCTTGCATACAAATATTCCAGGCTTAATAATAATAATAATAATAATAATAATAATAATAATAATAATAATAATAATAATAATATTTATTTATATCCCGCTTATTGGCAAACAATCCAAGCAGCTTACAATAAAACCCATATAATATATTTCAAAAAAGAAACCAACTAAAATTATTATGTCTCTGAATTCTACATACATTGAGGTGATTAGCAAACAGAACTTAAATATTAAATAAGGAAAACATTTTGATTTTCATCTTCTTCACAGGCTAAAGATGAAATTGAGCTGCATTCATGGTGGCACTTTAGAACACTCTTCTTTCTTTTTTTCTTTTTTTACTTTATTTTATTAAAAAAAGAATGAAAAACAAACAAACCACATGCATTAAACAAACAAACAAATTTACAATTTCCACATATATGTACAGACATGCATACAAATCATAAACCAACAAACCTACATACCTGCACACAAACATTACATACTTCATTTACATTGTAAGATTCAAAAATATGCTATTTCATCTTCCTAATAAATGATTATTCACTCTTTCAACTTAGATTTAAACAATCCCGTTTCACCTAATTTATATATTAATTCTATAATTATAAATCATAAATACAAATGAATACTCTCATCCAAAGTCCATTAATCATTTTTCTCTATATTATTTCATTTCTATAACATGATCAATCTTCTAAATAAATTGATAACTTAATTTCTTTCATATCCTTTCCTCTTCCAATATTTCTTAAACCATATCCAATTCTGTACCATTTACATTGTAAGATTCAAAAATATGCTATTTTTTTCGTTCAGTAAAGCTGTTAATACATACAAAGGTATTGGAGGAAATTAAAGGAATTAATGTCTGAAATATATGAGTTTAAGATACCATTTGACCCAGCTTTCTTTTTATTAAATATGACTAGCGTATTAGAAAAGGATTTTGAAAGGAAAAATAGGCGTGTCCTATTATATATGGTGACAACGGCTAGAATACTCTATGCTAAAAATTGGAAACAGAAAAAAATACCATCAAATAGGGAATGGAGAAAAAAAATGTGGGAGGCTACGGAATCAGATGGAGAACACTCTTCTTTCAACATTCTCCTGTGGATAAGGGTATTATCCTCGACTTGTGCCATGTGGTGTTAGGGTCTTAGATCTATGAATCCTGAAATTCTCCTCCAAAAAGACTGAAGGATTTGTCAACTCAGTCCCAGACATGACAAATCACAGAGGGTATGAATTTCAGAGCTGAAATGCCTGGCCACTGGTTGCTCCAGTTTCCTGGTCAGTATAGCAAATGGATAGTTCCTGAAGTTTATATGCAGATCTATGGTTGTTTTACCTATATATTGCAGATGACAGACATACAAATGCACACATTCTATTACTAGTCCCACCTAGAGTAGATCCACTAGGTCCATTGGAACATTTTCAGTCAACACATGTGTAACTTCTATTGATACAAAGGAATCACTTCTAATTGGGGAAAACACTTACGTTTAGACCAGAAGGATGAGGCAATGATCTTAATTTTGGAGAGGGAATCATATAGCCCTCTATGTGTTGTTGAACTGCAGCTCCCAACTGCACTAGCCAGCATAGCCAATGTTGAGGAATGCTGGGAGCTGCAGTCCAGCAATTGCTGAAGGATCCCCCATTGGACTTCAATTACATTATATTATAAATTACATGACATTAAGCTCTTTTGTTTGCTCCTGTTGAGGAACCCAAGAATATAAACACATGCAAGAACATGAATTGTAAATTCTGCACTTTTAAAAAAGAGTATGCTTTTAGATTTATGGATGTGGCAGGATATCCATTTGAGAGCCAAGGTTTGGGTTTCTTATTTTGCTCTGAACTCAAACAGGCTATGATTTGGGGGGACAGGGGAGATAAGCAGAATATATAAAGGTCTCTCCTTTTAGACAACATAAATTGCATTTTCCAATTGCATAGGAAAAATGAGCTTATGTGCTTTATGATAACATTTGGAGAAATTCATTTGATAGCTTAAAAGCTTTCTATATAATAATGTTAGTTCCTCCTAGCTCCTAAATAAGCTTTCTCCCCTCCTGCATCTCTTTAGTTTAAAAAATGTATGCCTGCGATTCAACCAGCACCAGAGGGACATGGGTCTTTGTACAAAGGCTGATCTGTGCAATTGAGTGGTGTTTCTGGTGGCATGCTCAAGGGACTCGCACAACTGCGGCTTCATAAATTTAAAATAAAACATCTCATTTTATGCTCAGCCCTTTTTATGTTTTCATGTTGCTGTATGCTCCTCTGATACCAAAGATATTGATATGTTCTATCCTGTAGGGAAATCAATACAAACTTTAATCACAAAATTAAATAAAAAGCAAAAGCGACTAACATTGCATCGGTAGCACTGACTGGAGCAATGACTGGTGGAACAGCACCAGGTTTTATGATTCTGTTGTGAAAGGACTTCTTTGAATCAATATCATCTTTGAAAATAAAATGATAAAGGTACTATTTAAGAACTATGATGTATGAAGGTGAGGTGAGGTGAGGTAGGGTAAAATAGAAAGTGCAATATGGGGCTGCCCAAGTCTTTGGTTCCTGTATATTAAGATTACCTTTCTGCCTCTCAGATCCTCTAGGGACCATGCAACTGCCAAAAATGGAAAAACAAAAGCCCACTTCCAGCTTAAAAAAAAAAATAACATTAAAAGAATTCAGGAGACTCCCGCAACCTATTTAAAAGATGAATTGCTACTCCCAGGGCCCTTTAATACTACACATGTACAGCATTATAATTTAGCAGTATCCTATGGAATCCTGGGATTTGGAGTTTAGTAGTGGTAGCAGTAGTAGTAGTATTTACTTTCAAGTCTCCTGTTGACTTATGGCAAGTCCATGAATTTGGTAGGGTTTGCTGCTATTCTTCAATCATATAATGCCACCCTGTTGAAAACATATCATAAATGCTAAGCATTATGTAGCTATAACTCCCAAGATTGGGCATCTAAAAAGGATTAGGCAAATCCATAAGGATAAGACTATTGATGACTACCAGTCAAGATGGCTATATATTGCCTTCAGTGTTCAGGCAATGTCCCTCTCAATATCATTTTCTAGACAACACAAGAACTGCCTTATTATATTCATGTCATGTTTTGTAGGCTTCCGTCTGGATTGCTATTGTGGGGAATAGAATGCTGGGTATGACCCATCATGGATGTTCTTATCTTCTTACCTTCTCTGAGTGATACACCTTCTCTGTCCTCCTTTGGGAAGTATGGAAGATTGAGCCCAGAGGAAGGGACAAGTGGAAGGGAAGTGGCAATTGATTTTTTTTTTTTAAAGGAGCTGCATAAATTCAGAGAATGGAGCCCACTGATTGCATCTTGCCCAAGGGAGAAACTGACACTGGCAAAAATGCTCAATGGATAGGACATGGGCCCCATGGCTGGATCTACACTGTTGAATTAATGCAATCTGACACCGCTTTAACTGACTTGGTTCAATGCAATGGAATTTTGGGATTTGTAGTTTTGTGAGCTATTTAGACTTCTCTATCAGAAAGCTCTGGTGTGTCAACAAACTCCAAATCCCAGGATTCTATAGAATCGAGCCATGACAGTTAAAGTGGTGTCAACCTGCATTAATTCAGCAGTGTGGCAGCAGCCTATAACACCCAATATTGCATAGGTCTAGGTTATCTAATACTTAAGCATTTATGATATCTTTCCACAGGTGTTGGCCTAGGCCAGTGATGGAGAACCTTTTAGGGGATGAGTGCCCAAACTAAAAGGCCTTCCGGCACCAGGTGTTACCTGGTGCAGTGGCGTGACTTCCCTTTGGGAGCGGGACTTCTGGGGCAGGACTTCTTGCCTCCCCCCACCCTCCTAGGCCTTCACCAGAGACAGCTGAAGGTCTGGGGTGAGGGGGGAAGAAGAACAGGTGCATGTATCTTCCTCCTCCTCCTCCTCCGCCCGCACCATCCCTGACCTTCAGTTGTCTCCAGAGAGGCAGTTGAAGGCTAGGGAGAGTCTGGAAGGAGGAGGAAGAGGGACGTGCCTCTTCCTTCTCCTCCCCTGGACCATTCC
>CM034710.1:111154322-111165816 GCA_020142125.1 Phrynosoma platyrhinos
AAACTATGATCATAATATTATTGTTGCACTTGCTTGTTATTGATTTGTAATTGCCAATCTACTTTAAACTTTGAAGATTGATGATTGATTGCAAGATGTTATTATACAGTGGGTCCTTGGAATCCACTGGGGTTTGGTTCACGACACACATACAACCCACAGATACTCATCCCATTAAATACAATGATGTAGTAAAATGGCATCAAAGAGCAGAATCAAGGTTTGCTTTTTGGAATGGATAGATTTGGATGGTTGAATCTATGGACCAGGGGTTTGTTGGAGGCCCGTTGCCACCGAGGGAAGCCTCCCGGGGGCACCCGCAGCGGCTCTAGGCCTCTTGGAGAGAGCCCTCCTGGGGGTCACTGCCGCCGTGCACATGCGCACGCGGGGGGGTGGCGCCGCCATTTTGTTTTTCAAAATGGCGGCACATGCAACCGCGGTGTGTGTGTGTGTGTGTGTGTGCGACCATGGGAGGGTGCGCATGTGCATCAGCAAAAAAGATTGCCGACCCCTACTATGGAGGACCAACTGTATAATGCACTATTACTCTTTGGCTATGAGTGATCTTTGGTTTTCCAGCTTAAACATAACATGAGTATCACAAAGCTTACTTCCAAACTTCTGTATTTTCTTTTATCTTTATATATTCTCCTGTTCTTCTGTTATTAGAAAATCCACTGTTACTATACACACTTAACAAGGTTTATTGCATTAATGCCTATTGGGATTAGATTATTGATTCATTATTACTAACACATTTATAAAAGAGCTAAGATGTTGTCTGGTATCCACTCATTCTCCTTCTCTTGTCTACATACAGCTTGAAGCAACTAATATGTTTTAATCATTCATTTCCATTATATTGCTAATTTGATTCTACTTCGTGGTTTTTGCTGTTGATTAGTCTTAAGCATTCTTGTCACTGAAGCAATTTCTTGGAACCATAAAATGTTACTTCTCCTATTTAGCATCATGTGTGCTTATAGGTATTAAAAAAAATACAGGTGGCTGAATGATAATAGGATCCAAACACAATGAACAAAATTCAGTCATCCAAAGCAAGCTATGACTATAGCTTATATAAAACAGTGAATCATAGCAACCCAGCAGCCACAAAATAAATACTATCTATTTTATGCATATAGCAGACAGAACAAAGAGGGATTGTCCATCAAGGTGTAGCTTGTGGCTATGGTTTGAGACTTGCTATGGTAATTCCATTTTCATTCTGCTGGTTTCAAAATGGAAAGCCATAAAAGAAGGACAACAAGAAATAATGAGGTATAATAAGGAAGACTACAGCCCTATGCAGTTATTTAAACAGCAAAGAAATCAATGGCTTGAAGGGCGGGCAGGGCTATACATACAGAGGAGGGAATTGGCAAAACCACCTCTGAGTATTACTTGCATAAGCAAACCCTATGAAATTCATGGAGTCACCATACAACAGGAGATATGAAGGTGCATGTGTGCATGCACAGAAACATGCACAGAATGTATTAATCCAAGACAATTTTGGAGTCCTGATATAAACTTCTTGGAAAAAAGAAGATATATGTTCTAAGCCATCACATCCCAAACTATTGCAGGAGGTATGGTCTAAATCCAACTGTAGTCCCAACTAGAGTAGTCACAATGGAATCAGTGACACTTATTAATCAACACTAACATTAATTTCTATTAATTTCATGTGGTTACTTAGACTGGGATTAAAATTGGATTTAAGCTTAAATGTGTAGTTATGTGCTAACTTTCCCTACCAAATGTCTGAGATTAGATTGTAGGGACACTTAAAATAATGGAATCTTAGTGCTGGAAGGGCCAAAGAGGCATCAAGTCCAACCACCTGTCATGCAGAAATATACAACTAAAGCCCTCTATAAAACCTAATCTCCCATTCAAAGGATAGTCCTCTGAGGCAATCTATTAATCTCTCAAACAGCTCTTACAGTAAAGTTCTTCCTAATGTTTATGTGGAATCTCTTTCCTCACATTTTCAATCCATTGCCCCATGTCATAGACCAGGGGTAGGCAACCTAAGGCCTGGGGGCCGGATGCGCCCCCCCGAGGCCTTTGGACCGGCTCCAGGCCAGTCCTGCCGCCGCTGCCGCCGCCCACCGTGATGATATTGATTATTGTTATTACTTGTTCTTGTGGTTTTCTTGGCAAAATCTCCACAGGGGGTTAGCCATGGTTTTTCTGTGGCTGAGAGAGTGCGCATGCATATTTTTTAATTATTTAATTTTTTAAAAAAATTGTTGTTTTTATATTTATTTATTTATTTATTTATTTATTTATGGTGCTTTGGCCCCCCAATTGTCTGAGGGACAGCAACCCGGCCCCCAGCTCAAAAAGGTTGCCTACCTCTGTCCTAGACTCTGGAGAAACAGAAGACTAGCTTACTCCATCTTCAATATGACATCAGATGTTTAAAAATGGCTATCATGTCACCTCTCAGTCTTCCCTTCTCCAGGGTAAACATACCCAGCTCCCTAAGTAAGGGCCTTTGCAGACTGCTAGAAATAGTATTTTTTTTCTGAGACATTGAGCCTTCTCTGTCAGAGAGCTCTGGTGCCACAATAAACTACAGTTCCCATGATTCCTTAGCACTGAGCCAGGACAGTTAAAGTGGACTCAATGTGCACTATTTCTGGCAGTCTGCAAAGGCCCTTAGCCTGTAGTTTTCAATATGAAATGGTCAGATATTCTGGAAACTGAAGTCTCAATCTTCTGCAGAACCAAAGTTTGAGAAATATTAATATAAACAACCCACAAAAATAGTGACAATAATGATTCAATTGCATGTAGTACTGAAAAGGCCTTCCTCCTGAAATAGCTTTTTTAAGAATATACGTATGGCATGAAACAATTATCAAAAAGCACTGGGGACATACTTAGTAATGAAGTCAAAGCAAATTCAGTGGTTTCTTCATTGCATGAAGGTCCCCACCATGATCCAAGCTTGTTTTGTTGACCAACCAGCCACATCTCAACAGCACTTTTGACGATCTTTATCATTTTTTGCATTGAACATTTGAAAGCCCTATACTGTATTGTAAATGCACAGCTAGTCAAGGCCATGTTATTCAAAGCATTTATAGGTAATAGGTAAGGTCAAGTCTACTATGGTTTAATATGCCCTGCAGAGTTGCTTTGTTTGTTTGTTTGCAAATCAAGCCATTTACAAATCAAGGACCTGGAACAGACACTTATTTCTGAACTTTGGTGTATTAGTTGCCCCTCTGTAAATTAAAATCCTCATTTGCTTTCAATACTGAAATTGCTACTACTTTGGGATGTTGCTCATGCTTCTTGCCTTCTTAGCTCTTTAACTTAGGTAATTAGTGAGCCAATGATGGTAAATAATTAAATTGATGTGCACTTTACACTTATCTGATTCAGTCAAAGGGCTATGCTTTGCCACGTACAGTTAAATGTTCTCATCAGCACGGCAGGAGAATGTGCATATCATTCTCTTCGACATTGTTTCACCATGCAGTGGGATAAACACATAATGTTAGCCATCTAGATCTTGATAACTCCAAAAGCCACAGTATGTTATAGGTGCTTTGGTTTTAAGTGTTGATAATCATCTTTCTCTGTTTTTATTATCACTTCTCTACCATACTAGCTGAGGAGCAAGATTAGGCTATGTTGTTGTTGTTTTTTACATTCTTGGACACAGCCATATACTGCAATCAGTCATACTGATATTTCACTGATATAAAAAAAACAATAGAAAATTTACTAATTTAATATAAACAGAAAGACATTTTTGCTGTTTGTGGTAAATTAATCCAAAGTGGAGACATATCCCATTCCCTTGGCAAATCGCATCAGGATTGATAATTGGATCTTCCTTCAATAGCACCTTCCACTGCAAGTGAGTTGGCAGCCTGCTTGTTTGGGGTCATGGGGACAATGATAGGAACTAACTAGTTAAAATCAACTGATTTTAACTGGTTAAAATTATTATGTAATCTTACAGAATATGGAGCAGTTATGGATCCATAACTGCAATATGGAGCCAGTATTTTAAATTACCTTGAAAATTTGGCAACAAAGGGGGCAATTTAATTAAATTAATTTTTTTAACTGAAGTGATTGCCATAAGTGTCAATTTCAACATAAATCAATCTCTAGAATTCTGGAGGCAACAAATCTTTCATTACCCAGCTGGTTCTTGAGTTAAAAGTCTAGTTCTTTCAGACAAATGCAGAGGGATTTCTTGTTTTGTTGAATACAGAGAAAGCAAGGGAAAGGTTTTTTTACTGCAGTAGATGAAAAAGGTTTTATTTATTTATTTATTTAGTAATGTAAGATAGATTTCAAAACAACTTAGGAGATTATCACACTAACTAATGCGACTGCAAGCTCCCATTTTGGAAAAGCAGCCTCCAAAGCGCTGCTGGAACCCAGGATGCAGATGGGGTGTAGTTGCCCAGCGGCAGCAGTGGTGAATTATGAGTGATAATACCCAGTAGCAACCCAAATTGTGACTGTATCCCATTGAGGAGCAGTCATATTAATAGTGCAATAATCTCCATAGATGTTAAAAACATGCTCCCCTTCCAGGGAAACATAATCAAATAGTTCTGTCTCTGTTTTTTCCCCCTCTCTGTCCATCTGCATATTCTCTTGTCTACCTGCCCAACTACCTACAGCAAGTAATTAATATAATGTATTATCCTTTCCTCACTAACTTTCTGATCTTTACACAGGGCTGTCAACACTGCTGACACAACATCATCTTCTAACAACTTGCCACTATCCCCTGCTTTCCATCTCTCCTTTCCAGAGGTAACTACAGGGGTATAGGTTAATGCCTGTGAGCCACAGGATAAAAAATACAAATACCCATCCCAGTCAAATGGTGACTGTAATCCTTGAATGACTCTCTTAATTGGTCTAACAGTAAGGCTACTAGTTGTTGGAATTGGTTTAGTAATCTTAACTGAGTTGGATTGGGATCATGAGTTGATTCTGAACACAACTGGAATTGAATTGGATAACAGTTATAGTAAGTGAGAGTCATGATGGAATACAAAGAACTAAATAGGAACACAAACCCTCTCTGAGATAGGTCAATTAATATAGCTTCCTTTCTCTGTTGCTGTCTGGAAACAAGGCAAATGACTAATGTTGCAGTTCATTTATGGTTTTAACAACTGCCATGTTTTATTCCCATATAATTACAATGTTGTTTAAGAACCAAAATTGTGCCACTCTGTGGCTTAACATTGAAGTCATACAAGTTGATGCGTGGTAACAAAAACTGCATAAAGTCAAACATATGCAACCCACTGAGCACCACATGCACAGAACATTATATTACCTCATGTGTGCTATTTGTCACATGCTTTCCCTCGGTGAAAAACATCTCACTAAATCCTTGCTTCCCCTGCCTGGCTAAACATGAGCCAATAGTCTGGAATAAAGCTCTCAAAATAATAGAAAAGATAAAGACATCACATGTTGATGGCTGCAGCATTTAACATGGGCCTTACACCCATAGATACCATAGGCTTATCTAGCACTATTCATTATGTTTGAAGAGGCCACTATTGCTTCAATTACAGTGGGCCCTTCTTATCCACGGACAGCATGCTCCCAGTTGTCCCCAATAGCTGTGCATACACACACACATTCATATACACACACTGACCTCGGGAGCTTCCAACACACTGTCCTTTCACACCAGGAGGAACCCCCTCCTCTCCCTGGGGATCCTGATAGTCTGGTTTCACACCCTCCTTTGGGACTGGACCATCTGTGGATTCTGGTATCCCGAACGGATCCCCCGTAGATACCGAAATCCCACTGTATATTGATGCCACCATGTTATTACTTCACCTGCTGTCTGGAAGATATGTTTGACTAAATCGCACCTGCTGAAGAACTCTTTGCAGACAACAGTGCATACTAAACTAATAGTGCTATGTCTAGCCAAGAGAAGGTTAGTTTGGATCACCTGCTGCTGGCTTATATGGAGGAAGAATCTCTAGTGGACCATTTGATCCTAGCATACTCTTTTGGCCACAGAAGCCCTACAATGAGATTTCAGCTGCAGTGACACAAGCTATATTATGTATCTTATTAGATAAAGCATTGTATTCATTTACCCCAGATCTCTTATGGGTTTCAGTCCAGCCCAAATGCCTCATTCTTCCAATTAGCAAATGTTTTTCATTGAATGGGCAACTCAACCACTTCCTAGGATGCTTCAGCTTCTCACCTCCCCATCTTCACCATCAGCCTCAGCATCAGCCTTACCCTTACCATCTCATCAAATCTTCAAGTGAAAAATAAATAAATATTGAAACAATTATCACATAAAGCAGGAGTTGGCAAAGTATATCCTTCCAAACCTTCCAATGTAAGCCCCTAACATTCCTTACCATGTCTATGCTGGATGGGTGATGTAAAGGAAGCTATACTTAACTAGCAATGCCATTTGAGAGATAGTATTGCTTTCTTGTTGCTGAAGTTATTATATATTTGTATTGGGATTCCCCCACCCCCAAACATGTTGGGCCATGATGCATCTCAGTACTTCTCAAGATTGTGTCCTTTAGATGCTGGGATTCCAACTCTCCCAAATCCCTTAGCATAGACCATGCAGACTGGACCTTCCAGGAGCTTCCTACAGCTTTAGGAAGCACTGATGCAGATAAATCAGAGCTGATACAGCACATTTAGGTGCCTGAAGCAGGGCAACAAATGGTGTCCCATCCATTTAACTCAAGGTTCCATTGGTCATGGTAGCTGAGACATTCTGGAAAGTGTGGTCCAAACATTAACTCTTTTGATTTCTTACCAAAGCCAGCCAAGTTATTCTGTCACACAATCTTCTTCCTATCCTGGTAGAAATAAACAACAATTTATTGCCACATTCCATAAAACCTACTTCCAGAGGCAGCTTTGCCTCATGGTACCTAACAATAGGGCTGGCCCTGAGAGGAACATAAGGAAAGGAAATGATTGGAACTAATGGCAACCATCAGAATGCTAAGCCATCTGCTTCTCGATCATGGTTTGAAAGCTGGCTAGTATGCCATATGACCCCCTATGGCTTTTAACCATTCATTCAGGCTAATGGTTTAGAAATGCTGTTGACATGTCTGTATGTGGGTATTCCCATCCTCACAGCTGCAAGCCTTCCCCAACCAGAACATTATGAAGGCTCACACCAAAATAGAGCCCTGTCTACATTTTAGGACAGAAGCTGTGCCCAAGTTATTCAATCCCCAGGACTGTCCCTACCATTAAGCACAGTAAGGTTGGGGTAGTAGATGCTGAGGGTCAGCTTTCTCCTCAGTTTCTCAGCTATTTGTACCTATTAGTGGACAGAGGTTTGTGTGCACCACATGGTTTGTCCTATTTTAAAACACTGGTTTGTTGCCTTAATCCCTGTTGAAAGAAGCTATTCCTTTGTCTGTAACTAACAGAATTGGGGTGGAGGAAGCATCCTGTCATTTGCTCTAGATTGCAAAAAAAAGTCTTGGTTTGGCCCTGCCAGTCCTAAATTGACTTCTGCTGGTGGCAGTTGTATGTATTCAAATTTTACGTGATAACTGAAAGTCTATGACTGAACTTCAACAAAACAAATATATTACTGGAACACACTATCTTCCTGTCCTCAACCATTTGTTGGAGACTAGGACAAATTATCCTTGTTTCCTATGGGACAACCCAAGATCATTTGTTAGAATAAATGACAGATGCACACAGAGCTCAAAGAGAATAAAGGAAAATGTTAATTGTTGCTCAATCCTTTAAAATAAAAAGAAGCTTTAACAAGTCAATTAACTTATAAGCACCAGAGAATCTTTGCTTTAAAGTCAGTAGCATGCTTTGGAACAGATGAAAGATATTAAAATTTCTATCTTTTGGAAATTATGTGTCCTGTTTTTCAAAAACTTCAAATATCCACCCACACTGAGACCAGCATGGAAACATCTGAACTTTATTCTGTCAAATGTTGAAAATTAAGATGACTTTTAAATAACTATTCAAGTGTTTCTCTCCCCCTCCCCCCCATACAGGGTGGTTTTTATACAATATTTTTTCTGGACACTTTTTTAAAAAGTCTTATTAGAGAAGAAGGGGGCATTTGACATAAAGGAAGACAGATGTGCCAAACATGTGGGAGTCAGTGGTGGGCTCAGAATGATCACTATGTGAAAGGTCAAAAATGTTCTTTATTAGCCATATGACTTCTATGAATAGTAAAAATTAACCATCAGCTCTCTCAAGGAAGACTACAAAGGCAAGAGCCAAGAAGAATGCTATTTCAACATTATTGGTGGCCACTTAATATGCATGACAAAGAAGAAGACAAGAATTTTGACATGAAAAAGAGGAGGTTTTACATATATATATATTTAGAGAGATAAAGGGAGGAGAGAGCACTATGCACCAATCTACCACTGTTATTTTCACTACAAAAAAGCTTTTATTGTTGGATAATGCTGAATGGAATGTCCTGCTTCTTTAATAAGAATTTTGATTAGCCTCTGGCCATCAATGAATTTTTTTTATATGGGTGCTTCCTAAAATCACAGCTTGCAGAGGAACCTAATGGATATGTAAAAGTTGTGCCAGATAGTGTCTGTGGCTGTCACCTACTATTAAATATAGCACTGTTCCACCCATGTTCAAAATATTTAGCATTGTAATAATTGCTTTACTTCTTGATTTTGGCCTCTAGAGAAGGTTGATAGTATCTGAGATCTTGTAAAGTACAGATCTACATTGATGTATTCACATGTTGGTTATGCTACAACCCCACCACCACTACCACCGCTGAATATTGACATGGTGCATTGTACACAATGTCTGCCAGAGTACCTGTTTATTGTCCTGTTTTGAAATTAGGAGTTCATAGTGGCTGTTTCTACAATCCCAGAGAAGAAAGTGGCACATGGAAGGCACTGTCAAATAGTGATGTACCATCCAAGAATGCACAGCTACATGATTGGAATCTTGCTGATTAGTCCCAACTGAAATAAATGCAAAGAATCAGTTGCTGAACAATGGGTCAACAAGTAGGTAAATCCAATTGATTCAACAGTTCTCCTCTAGTTGGGACTAATTGTAGGATTTAAGCACGTGTGAAATGATCACACTTGGGGAATTCCACTTAGATAACCATGAACTGAAAACCTCCACTGCACCATAAGGGAGCTGATACCAACAAGATTTTATTGTTTTACTCTATCCAGTTTTGATAAATTTTCAGATATATAATATTTTCCAAAATTTGAGAGTTAACATATTCCAAGGTGGAAAAAGTAAAACCAACTGATTTATCAATTTATAAATGCATGATAGAGATATAAATCTTTGCCAATTTCATTCTTGCATGTGAGAACAAAACAAAACAAAACAAGATCCAAATTTTTTTGTTTCATGGGGCAAGAATTCTACAATCTTTTATCCATTGTTTTTGGGTGCAAATCCTTTTTTTGCACAAAACACATCACTTTGGTAGACACAAAAACATTTTTGTGCAAAATATGTGTTTTGGGCAAAATGCAACAAGTTTTTTACAGAGCCAATGTATTTTGTGCCAAACCTTCTTTTCTTTTCTTCCTGTCACTGCAGCTGACAAAAACACACTGATCTCACATACAGGCAAAAAAGCCACAGTAGTTGAGTTATTTTGATGGGATGTCTCAATATTTTGTGACATCCTTTCTCAAAAAGGACAAGAAAATTTGTGACTATTCTTTTCCACTCAGTAGCACAAACATGCAGACACATTTTTTAAAAAAAAGTTCAACAGCTTTTTCTTCTGTTTATAGTTTGTTTGCCACACAATTGCCTGCAGTGCTCTCCATCCAACCAATTAATCTTCTCTGTGATTATTGAAGAGACTCTTCATTTCCTTCCATTTGTTTTAGGCTATCCTGTACTGCCTCTTCTTTCCCTATGACTACCATGATGACTTACTCTGTAATGTCATGAAATGATTTGTCAAATATCTTTTCATTCCCTAAGCTGCATAATTTTTCTGCCATTTCACCTTCATAGCTAAACTGATGATAAGTGTGGGGAATCTACAAATAGATTCCACATAGCATTCTAGGATACAATTTCCATGAGCCATTGCTCACACAATGTGTGCATATGGCATTATATTGTACATGCTGAAAACCAGCCAGTGCAAACACAACCTTTAGCAAAGTCTAATCCATTTCCCACTTAAAGCCAAGGGATTTGAAATAACAGTTATCCCAAATAGCTTCTATTCAAGGGTGAAAAAAGAATGTACAGAGCATCATTAACTAGCCACTGTAGGAAGAAACAATAATAATGTGCACAGTCTGTGCAAACAATTTACCTCTAATAGGTTTTTTGGGTTTTTCAGGCTGTGAGGCTGTGTTCTAGAAGAATTTATTCCTGACATTTCACCTGAATCTGTGGCTGGCATCTTCAAAGAATGATGGCATGGAGGTGTGTGGGGTATGTATACTGTATGACCCTTGGATGAGAGGATTAGCATGTAAATTAACATGTAAATCTGTGTATTGTTCTGTTGAGGCAAGACCTCAGGTTGGGAGGATATGTGAGGAGGATTAGTGTCTATTTAATTAATGGTCCATTGTTTGCTGGGGAAACCCCTGACCCTGGGTGAAGTTCATTTGCATTTGCTGAGTCTTGATTTTGGTGTTTTTCAGGACTGGTGCCCAAAGACTTTCAGGGTTTCTTCTTTCCTGTTGAAATTGTCCAGGTGTTTGTGGATATCAATGGCTTCCCTGTGCATTCTGACCTGACAGTTGTTGGCAGGGTCCAGAATTTCAGTGTTTTCAAATAGCATTTTATGCCCAGGTTGGTTTATAACATGCTGATTTTTCAGGCTGGCACAGTCTGCAGTGAATCTCATGTCCTTTTTGTGTTTTGTGTTTGAACACTGTGTTTTGTAGACTTGTCCACAGCTGCATGGTATGCTGTAAACTCCTGCAGTTTACCAGTGTTTTTATTGTGCTTCTTTTTTTGTCCTAGGTGATGACTGGAGTTCTTGTGTAGGTATCTGTCCATGTTTGTAAGTTTTCTGTATACCATGTGGCCCAATTGTTGGTTCGGTTTGTAATGTCTTCTGGAAAAAAATGTGTTGGATGAGTGCCATAGTGTCCATTATGGGGACTTTGGTGAACAGGGAGAACACATCAAAGCTGATTAGTCTGTCTCCAGGTTTTAGTTCGAGGTTGTTAATTTTTTTCTATTAAGTGAGCTGAGTCCTTGATGGGGGGGGGGGGAGTTGCCCTATATGGGTTTGTAATTGAGTGGCCAGAAACCTGGCCAAGTCATACGTGAGGGATCCAATAGTGCTCACTGTGGGTCAGACTAGAATGGAATCCTAGTGGATCTTGGGAAGTCCATACAGTCTTGGTGGGAGAGCCTCAGATTTTCATACACTGGCATGGGGTTGGCTGAATTGATGAGAGAGCTGGGGATGTTTAGCCTGGAGAAGAGAAGGCTGAGAAGTGAT
>CM034710.1:111179351-111189916 GCA_020142125.1 Phrynosoma platyrhinos
CTTTGGATTAGGTCTGCTTTAGACCCCGTGTGATAAGGTCCTATGTAGTGTAAAAGAGCTCTTAGAAATTTTCAAGGAAAGAAGTATACTTTATCATCAGTCAATGTATTGCCAAATTTCCTCAGAAAGATGTATGGTTTTGGGGGAAATTGTCTTAGTTTCCCCAAAACCAACTGATTGTCATGGAGGGGGAGGGAGAGGAGTTTACAGCTGTTTTGTAAAAAACAATAGTTCACTACATGCAATCCACAAAATGGTGGGCAGATTCTCAGCAAAGAAGCTTTGTAGGACCAGTAAAAACAACAACAAAGTTTTAGGAAATCACAAAGAAAGAAACTGTATTGCTGCTTCTGGAGAATAAGTCTCTCCCCGCCCCGCCCCATGAGATTCTCTAACAAATTACACCACCCGGGAAGAAAGTGGGGAATTTGGGAGAGCTATTTTTGATGACCTATAGCAGTGATGGCAAACCTTTTAGAGACTGGCCTTTGCAGACTGCCAGAAATAGTGCAAATTGAGTCCACTTTAACTGCCCTGACTCAGTGCTAGGGAATCATGGGAACTGTAGTTTATTGTGGCACCAGAGCTCTCTGACAGAGAAGGCTCAATGTCTCAGAAAAAAATACAATTCCCATGTTTCCCTAGTACTGAGCCAGGACAGTTAAAGTGGACTCAATTTGCACTATTTCTGGCAGTCTGCAAAGGCCCTGAGTGTCCAAGCTCAGTGGCATTCCCGCACTGGATGTCACCGGGTCCAGGGGAAAACATGCAAGGAGAAAATGGAGGACCTGGCCAAATAAAAGTTCAAAAAGTAAAAAACAACAACAAAAGAAACTACTCAGACAAGGGGGTATCATAAAGTAATTATCACCTGGAAGTTATTATGGCATATTGATGACATTTTGTCAGTGTCATCATCACCAAGTGACTTCCTCCCCCCCAAAAATGAAAAATCCATTGTGGGGTCACTGATTTGACAACACTGATGACATCATTCATGAAGTGAAAGAGTGGTTTAAGGTGCAGTCTGCAGACTTCTAAAATAACAATATTCAGAGGGTCAAGAAACACTGGGGAAATGTGTAAATCTGGATGGTGATCACATAGAGGTAAGTTAACAACCTCGGTTGTATTTTACAGAAAGATGGGATATAAATTATTATTATTATTATTATTATTATTTAGCCTTCTCTGTCAGGGATCTCCTGTGCCACCACAAATGACAAATCCCTGAATTCCATAGCATGGAGCCATGGAAGTTAAAGTCATGCCAAACTGGGTTATTTCTGCAGTGTGGATGGCCTCAGTATGCCTCACAAAACTGCAGTTCCCAGAATCCCATAGCATAGATTAAACTGGTATCAAACTGGGTTATTTCTGCAGTACAATGGTTTGAGCACTGGACTAGGATCCTAGGAGACCAGGGTTTAAATCCCAGCTCTGCCATAGAAACCCACTGGGTAACCTTTGGCAAGTCACACTCTCTCAGCCTCAGGGGAAAGCAATGGCAAAAAAACCCCCTCTGAACAAATCTTGCCAAGAAACCCCCATGATAGGTTCGCCTTAAGGTTGCCATGACTTGGATACACACAACAGCAAGCATTTGAAAAGGACAGGAGACACACAACAACAACCTCAAATATGTATTAGGAGCCAGTGTGGGCCAGTGGTTTGAGCATGCAACTCTGGAGAGTAGGGCTCGAATCCCAACTCAGCCTTGGAAACCCACTGGGCAACCTTAGCCAAATCACACTCTTTCAGTATCAGAAGGTCCCTCCGGCCCTGGGATTTCAAAATGAGAGCCCCACCCCCTATGTCCAAGCTTGACCCAATTCTCACCTCAGTTCCAAGGAAGCAAGTGACCATCAGAAGCAAGGATAGAAACAACCATCCCTGTAAACAGGAGCCTTGGCTGTGGTTGAGTGGCTCTCAGTAATAATGGAGTGGGGTGGAAGGGTGTGGTGCTTAAGGACTACATTACCCAGTGCACATACTTCCACAAAAAAAGAGTTGCATTCTCGAGACTCCTCTCTACTGTACAGCTGCATCTTAGTGCTAGCATCCCCATGCCAACCCCATCATTTTTGCTTCAGCCTAGTACACGGCTGGGGGGTTGAGTGAAAGGAGCATATCTTGGGTGATGGTGGGCGTGTGGGGGTGGCAGTGGGGTATGGCGACAGCAAAAGATTTATCTGGGTGAGAGAGGGAAGAGAAGAAGGGCTCAGCCACCTCCAACTCCTTGACCTGGGCCTCTCTTGCAGCCAGGATTTTGGCCTTGGCTGGTCTGGCTCTGCATGCAATTAGAGATGGTGTGCTGTGCCAAAGTGGGCATGCGTGTCATAGGTTCACCAACATGGACCTACAGCAAGCCTATTGATATATTGTGCATGACACTTGCTATGATATTTAGAAAAAGTGTTTCTACTCAGAAAGATCAGTCTGCATATGCAGCTGATGCAAATGTGTATCTACTTACACATGAATATGGTCCTGTCTGCATGGGCCAAAATGCCCCCCACCCATTCTGGTGTCATCCTCTTTGAGACCATGTCTCAAACCCACTTATGGTACAAGCAGTTTGGACATCATCTGGCACATTATGCACCAGAACCAGGGTATTGCAGCCTAACAACAGATTTAAAATACATACTTATTAGAATTTCTGGGTTTTAGTAAAAAGCCCAAAATTGAAGAGATTGGTTTAATCTCATCATCAGAGTAACTTCAGCAGAATATATGTGAGAGCAGGAAAACTATTCCACCCTTTCGTTCTCTAAAACCACGTGTCTCCTCAATAAAGAAGTAAGACAGAGTCTTTAACTGAGAGTAATATAAAAGAAAATTTACTTACAAAAGCATGTGCATGTTTATACACAGGCTCAGCTTCATGTTGAAAGAAAAATGATGTTGAAAATGTTTACATGCTTCTTAAAGAAAGTTTCAACAGCATGCTAGGAACGACATGCTTCTCGGTGGAGAGACAAAAGTTGAAGGAATGGCAATTCCCCCAGGGACAAAGGAAAGGTGTGCTCTTGAACAGGAAATGAGGAGGTGTGTTAGCAAAGCATTAAATTATCATAGACATGTATCTGGATTCCTAGAAGTGTGAAGTTGCTATACCCAATGCCTGTTACTCCAGATCTTTCAGGAAGAGCCAGAGCCCTCTGTTCTTGTGCCTCACTGACAGTCTGCATGGGTGTCCTGCTGAGCTGTCCAGCACCTCTACTATTGCTGTGGGTCACTTACTCTGAGGTCAGAAGAAGGAATCCAGCCATGTGATCAAGGCTGAGCACCTCATTCTGACCTCAGAAGTGAGTGACCCACAGTGGCAGCAGATGCACTGAGAGGTTCAGCTGGACACCCATGCAGATGGCCACTTTGGCGTAGAAACAGAAAGCCAGGTAATGGGAGCGCCCAATTTCCGTTCCTCTAATTATGTCAATATTGTTGGGGAAAACTTGAGTCCACAAATTGTTACTCATCTATCAAAAGACAGCATGACCAGAATAATTAGTAGCAATGGCAGTTTATTGCTATTCTAGCCACAGAGGTGAAATGTGGCGAAATATATATATAAAAGAATGTGGAATTCTGGTGGTTTCAGGAACATGAAGAGAAACCTAAATCCATATGTTTGTTTATTGTTATTCTTACATCCCTCCCCATTACAAGCTTGCATTAATATAAACATTTTGCAGTATAGTAACAGCCTAGGAAAAACAACACCAGAGGGAATGAGTTGTTTTAAAGGAAATCTAACCTGCTTGGAAATTTGGAAGAAAACACCAAACTGCCCTGGTGGCACAGTGGTTAAATACTTGTACTGCAGCCACTCAGTCACAAACCATAAGGTTGTGGGTTCAATACCAGGCAGGGGCTCAGGCTCGACTCAGGCTTGCATCCTTCCAAGGTTGCTAAAATGAATACCTAGCTTGTTGGGGGCAATTAGCTTACACCTTGTAAACTGCTTAGGGAGAGCTTAAGTGCACTGATAAGCGGTATAGAAATGTACTTGCTATGGCTATAATGTTTTCCTTCAGGACGAGCTCCACCATGTAGTACAATCAAGCATCTGTTCAAACCCCCAAATAATGAAAGAGCATACTGTCCCAAACACTGCCATTCTCACTTTTAAAAATGTGATTTACTGGGCTTCTTTCTTCCATTCTCTGGTATTTAGTTCCCCTCTTGGGCTCTCTAGTTGAAAATCTAAGCAAAGAATGACTATAAAAAGGCAGATGACTCTTAGGGTCAGGGGCCACACTGTTGACAAGGTTTCAGCCACTGCTGTTAAAATTCAGTATCCAATGTCCCTGCCATCATAGTGACACCAAAACGTGTTGACAGCAACCTTATGGTTTGGATGAAACCAAAGTTAAGGCTGGAAAAATGAGAAAGTGTGATATTACTCACTCCAATGGTATTTCCCCCTTTTTCATTTTTTTTAAATAGTGCAAATGGCAGTCCAGAGTTTGAATCTGATTGATCATCCCAAGTAGAGTAGGATCATTGAATCAATTGTTGAATAGTATGTTAATCCCATTGATTAAATGAGGCTAGCTGGGGTTACCAAGAGGATTCAAACCCATGTTAGCATCTTGGCTGTTTATTTGCATGATGCTCAGAATGTCAGGCTTAGCCTCATTCCAAGGCAATGTGGGTAAAAAATGGTGGCTGCTGCACACACACACACACACACAAATGTTAGAGAAGATTCAAAGAAATGTGTGCAAATTGGGCTGCTTTTTCTAGCAGTGTATCTCTGTGAGAAGAGGCTTTTATTTTTTAAAAAAACAACTCACACATGTTGGTAGATTTTTCTTTGGCTTTGGAAAATCCAGGCACTGGTTCCCACAAGTCTGTTTATAAAGATGCTCTGGGCCTAGCAGCAAGTCCCCTTTGGCTCTGCCACAGAAGCAGTCTGCGTGCCAGGTGTTAACGCCATCTCCTCAGACATACTGGGATGTATTAATGCAAGCACTACATCAAAACAGAGCCAAATGAGTGATCATTGCCAACATGTACACAGACCAAACTCCTTATTACTGGCTGCACCAAGACTTTTGTGCTTTGTGTCTGTTATCTCGCTTTCCAGATTATAGAATCTGATACCAATAGCTAATTAGCTGCTATAATTATTGGTTGGTGTCTGCATAAATTATGCTGAGATGCCCAAATCTGCTTTGATTTACTCAACATAGTATGTCAGGAGGAGGCATGGGGTTGTAACATAATGAGATAACGGATGCTGTATTCTCTGTACACTTCATTACTGCAGGCTCTGGCCCAAAGAGGCCTCAACACTGGAGAATCTATCCCCAGTTTAATGCATGCCAATTGAAGCCTGTAACAACTGTTCATCACTGTCTCCACTCTTTTTGTTGATGTTTCTTTGCAATAAACTTGCAAAAGGAAATTGAGGAATAATTGAGTGGATTTGCCTATTCTAAAACCACATTTCCTGTAACAATAAGATTTTTCACTGGTTCTCGAGCAAATAAGGAATAACAGAATGACCAAATTAAGCCCAAAGGTGTGGGCACAAGAGTCCCTGTAGAAGTCAGTGAGGCCATTTGTCATACCAAACTGGGTGCCATGTCACAGAGTATACAAATAGTGCTATTTTCATTGCTATAATTTTTGTATTTTAGTTTACCTCTCAGAGATTTTTTTAAATATTCCCCATACAAAAGCAGTTTTTTTAAAAAAAATTAAAAATGCAAAATCAATAGGTTTGAAATATTGAAAGAAACCAAAATATGTTCATTTTGGCTTACATTAGAGCCAGCATGTGTAGTGGTATAAATACTGGGATGGGACTCCAGGAGAACAGGGTTTGAATCCCCATTCAGCCATGCAAACTCCCTGGGTGACCGTGGACAATTCATGCTCTCTCAGAGAAAGGCAATGATAAACCCACACTGAACAATTCTTGCCATGAAAACCTTGTGATAGGGTTATCCTAAATCAAAAGCAAGCTGAAGGTGTACACACAAAAAAGTAATGCTTAAGAATTAGTAATGCAACTGAATTCATGCTCTTCTTCTCCAGTCATTCTCTAGGAGTAGAATTACTTCCAGTCTATACTATTTCAGACTATAGGAGGAAGAATAGCATACTCTTCATGAACAAAGACAGCAGGGGAATGGATAGGTTACATTTGTGATCCTAACATATTAATCTACTATTTTATTTTTCTATATGCATATCTTCCAACTGTCCCTATTTGGTAGTGACAATGCCCAATCATCCTCTGTTGTCGCACATTTTCAGCTGCTTTAAAAAAGTCCCAGTTTCTCCCTCCTCCCATTTCCCCTTTGTCCTCAGTTGATGGCACAGTGGTTAAATGCCACTACTACAGCCAGTACTACTGCTAGTACTGTGAGTTTGATCCCAGGGAGGGCTCCAAGGTCCACTCAGCCTTCCATCCTTCCGTAGGTTAGTAAAATGAGTTCCCACTTTGTTGGGGGCAATTGGCTCACAGATTGTAAACTGCTTAGGGAGTGCTAGTTCACTGATAAGCAGTATAGAAATGTACTTGCTATTTAGTTTAGTTGCTGCAAACAGAGTTCAAAGTGCAAGAGTAGTTTGTACTCTATTCACTCAACAGGGAAAGGGGAGAAGAAAGAAGGGGTGTAATCTTGCTCTTTCCTGTAGGTGCAGGCAAAAGCTAACTGCTTCAACATCTCCTAGATTGTGTGTTCTTTCTCTTTCATATTGACATACCACACTCTGATGTTGTTTGGTCACATAATAATAATAATAATAATAATAATAATAATAATAATAATAATAATATTTGTATCCCACCCTTTGAGAAACCCAATCAGGGCGGGTCACAACAATAAAATCATACATAACAAATCACAACATTCCCACCCACCCCCCTTAAAACAGTATTAAATCAATAACAAATTAGTTCTGGTTTTCATCTCTGAAATGTTAGAGGACATGTACTATTAGGGAGCCTTATTTCAAAAGATAATTTCCATCCATCCCTACACACATATTTGTTTGCAGGCTCCGTTGATGCAGTTTTGGAAATCTGTTGCCTGAGATAACTTTTTCATTTCAGCTTTTCTCCCCTTCTCTCCCTCCCATCCATCTTGTCATGTGGGTTGAGAATTCCAGGAGCAGAAGTCTAAAAAATGAGGTTTTCTAAGTCCTGTCTGTATTTGTGATCAATTTGAATATATGAGCATAATATGAACACATGGACATGGTCAATTTTTATTGAAGTTTAATAAATAATCCACGTGCACACAGACTAGACTGACTCTTTTATTTGTTCAAACCTAGCTCTAGTTTGGGTCAGGAGTGGACTCCAGATGTAGTTTACCTCTCCTGTCTACTCAGGTCTCTTCTCACTGATGTGGCGAAACCTTGTGGGCTCTCAAGGTAGGTTCCAGTTCAATGAAGCAAAACTATTCTTGTGTGAAAAATTAAAAATCAATAATACAGCTGCTCTGGGTGCTTCTTATGTGAGCAATGACCAATGCAGGCTGGAACTGAAGCAAAACGATTAATTTCCTGTGATGCTGACGTGTATCTACTGCTGGCAAAACCTTTAGTCATATAGCTATTCAAAATTATTTCAATAAGAAATGGGCAGCTATAACAAAAGTAAAAGGTTAAATGCTAAGGATAAAATACTGAAGCATTGAAGTGGGTAGGAAAATAAATGAGATCAGATATATAAATCTCATTTTCAGTTAGTCCTCTTTCATTTGTTTCTCATGCTAGTCACAATAGCTGCTTTTAGACATCATTCTCTCTCTGCTTCAATGTTCCAGCCATGGAAGTCCTATTAAAAAAGAATGACTGCTAAGCAGAAACTGCCACATATTCAGACAAGCATCTATAAACCAAACCTGTTATGTAGTTTGGTACCAGGGACAGAGAATTCAGCACCCTTCCCAATCTATCAAGCTTCTTTTTTGGGGAAAGCTATAACAGTAAAAGTGGTTAAACTTATATTCCAAGTAAACTCATATATCTGTTATTTTATACGATTCAGTCTGTTGGATTACAGAAATAAGACACATGGGCCAGCATCCTACTGGTGACATGTGCAAATGGAAGTCCACTTTGTCCCTGTGTATGTCCTTTTTTGGTCATTGGCTGTTGTCACACTGCAGAATTAAAACAGTTTCACACTGCTTTAACTGTCATGGACTGGGACTTGTAATTTGTTGTGGCACCAGAGCTCTCTGACAGAGAAGACTAAATAGCTCACAAAACTCCAAATCCCAGAATTCTGTAGCATTGAGCCATGGCAGCTCAAGTGACATCAGACAGCATTAATTCTGCAGTGTAGATGGAACCATAGTGGAGCCTGGTATTCTGTGGCACTGTTTGCAATGTCCAAAGGCCCCCTCACACACCCCCAGGTCTACAATGGCTCAGGTTGTTTGTGTGACCGTATCCTCTCATATGAATATATCCATGTTTTGTGATCTTCTGGGAAGGACTTTTTCTCTGTCCTAACACCTTCACAGGTACATCTGTTGGGAACATGGGAGAGGGTTTTCTTGGTTCCCAGAGAGGTTAGACTGGTACCCTCTTTGCTATCTTTCTGCAGACATGTGAAAACTTTTCTTTTTTAAAAAAAATCAGCAGACTTTAGAAGAATGAATGTTCAAGGAGAATCAGCCTTGTGTAATTAGTTTTGTGTAATTTATTATTTTCCTTAGTAATGAAGCTCTAACTGGGGTGAGTGGGGTGAGGATCTTGTGGCTCTTCAGAGATTTGATTGCAGTTCCCAACAGCTCTATTGCTGTTCAGAGATGTAGTCCAACGATTGCTGGAGACCACATGATTTCCACAGCTGGCTGTGTTACATTCTCTTTGCAATTTAAGGAAGGATCAGATTACTTGATTTGTGCTGTAACAGTACCTTTTAAGTTGTTTTTATGGTTTTTGATTGTGGCCTCACTGAATGGTGGCTAGGGAATATCATGTGTTTTTATAATGCTGTTTCCAAAAGCATTTGTAACCACTGTGGGGGTCCTTGTCTCAATGCAAAAGTGAACACCTTCCCTTCCCCTCAGTTATGTTGTAGACTACATTTCGCATCAACCCTAATCAGCATAGCTAATAGTAAGGAATTATACTTACCTTGCAGGGTAAATACCATGACCATGAAGGTGGTTTTCCCAGTGTGAGGCTCATCCATTGTGCTCTGGGTGGGCTGACTCCTGCAATTTCCCCAAATGTGGAAACTCAACTGCATAATTTGTGATAGAGTTATAGACATTGCAGTCTAACATTAGAGTTTACTACAGTTTATTTACTTCTATTTAGATCCCACCTTCATTTAAAAAAAAACTCCTGGGAGCATAACAAAAATGTTAAAACAATTAATTGATTAATATTGATTATTTAGTTAATTAATCATTTTAGCATTGTTGTTATTCTCCCTGGTGGAATATGCATATAAATAAACAAATCATTTCAAAATCTGAATACTTCCACCAGGTGTTGCCTAATCTCATTCAACTCCCATAAAGACAACAAAGGGAAAGAAGACTGTAGAATATGAGATGGCAGGTAAATTTATGAAAACTAGATGGTTTTTCAAAAAATTATGATAATTGTCACATAGATTGCTTCTCACTCCAGACATGCACTGGCAGTCAGTCAGTCTATCCTCTACACAAACCTATCAAAGATAGTTTCAGTAACAATGATGTTAGCTCTGACCTTGAATGATAACCATATATATGCAAGAAAAGCACTCTAGTGCTGATGTGGTTAGAATATACAGAGAAGAACACAACTGGTAGGTGTACAAGTGCACTCTGATGGATTCAGGATTTCAGAATAAAGAGGATGCTTTTGTCCATGAACAGAAGCAACATTACTGCAATAAACAGGCAGATTAAGCTAGGATTTTACGAAAGGGAGGGTAGAAGAGGTGGCACATGTCAGAAACATGTCAGTAATACGTGGAAATTTCCCTAGTGAGGAGGAAAAAATAGTTTTAAAAGGAAAAAAACACAGTGAAGGTTGTGACCTGACACATAAACAAAAAATTGAAATGTCTGAAAATGATAAGTCTTCTATATCAGCTGGGATCCAAGTTGTTTGTGGTGGGTAGAGGTATGAAGCAGGAAATATTAAGGAAATAATAATAATAATCATATAAGAATGCTGCAGATTTATGAACTACCCTCATTAAAAACTGTACCTGTGCATGCTACACTTGGGAAATACTGAATAGTATCCAGCATTTGCCTTCTCTACCCTCACTTAATGGTCAGTTGTGACATATAAGAGTGAAAATCACATCTACTCTGCAGGAAGAATCCAAGAATTATTTCATATCTGATCAGTACTAAACTAAGCTGAATTATATTTGTTAGTCCCAACTAGAGAAGACACATTAACTCAATTGTCAAATGGGGAGTCTACATGTAGGAGAATCCTATTTATTCAATGGGTCTACTCAGGCTGAGTCTAGCAACAGGTTTCAGGGGTGGGAGGGTTGGAAGGGTATGTGACTGTTTAACTTATGAATTTTTAATTGATGTAACCCGCCCCGATTGCTCCGCAGAGGGGCGGGC